>NC_069413.1:1216822-1254322 GCF_026875155.1 Cherax quadricarinatus
TGGTCACTGTCTGAACACTATGTGCTTAATTGTCCACTTATTGAGGAATACAGAGACAGTATAATAACCTATGTGACATGTCAAGATATCTTATTAATAAAAATAAGATACCAGATATACTAAGCAAATTTCCTAAATTTGCTTGTAACAGATAAGTGAAGTGTAGGTATGTAGATAAGCCCATATGTACACCTGTTAACCCTTTTGGGGCCTAGTTCCAAGGCCTTTTGTGTATCCACATGCTCTTGCGCTACCGTCCGCAGGATGGATATGGGGTGCACAATAAACTAGCCACTTCGGTGGCAAAATCTAATCTAACCATATATTGTTTACAGTAGTTATCCCTTGTAGACTTTTAGTTAGTTTAATATGTTTATTATGCACCCCATACCCATCCTGTAGGCGGTAGTCAAAAGATTACAGAGGTACATAATGGGTGTGAGAAAACTTAAGCCACTCTTGGTCGCTCCAAGCGGCCCTTCGGCCTCACAAATCTTATCCACATCTCTGGAGAAATACCCTGACTTTGCTAGCTATAAATAATGCATTACCACACGTACGTACGTGTGTGTGTGTACTCACCTAGTTGTACTCACCTAGTTGAGGTTACAGGGGTCGAGTCCAAGCTCCTGGCCCCGCCTCTTCACTGATCGCTACTAGGTCACTCTCCCTGAACTGTGAGTTTTATCATACCTCTGCTTAAAGCTATGTTTGGATCCTGCCTCCACTACATCGCTTCCCAAACTATTCCACTTCCTGACTACTCTGTGGCTGAAGAAATACTTCCTAACATCCATCCCTGTGATTCATCTGTGTCTTCAACTTCCAACTGTGTCCCCTTGTTGCTGTGTCGCATCTCTGGAACATCCAGTCTTTGTTCACCTTCTCAATTCCTCTCAGTATTTTGTATGTCGTTATCATGTCCCCCCTATCTCTCCTGTCCTTCAGTGTCGTCAGGTTGATTTCCCTTAACCTCTCCTCATAGGACATACGTCTTAGCTCTGGGACTAGTCTTGTTGCAAACCTTTGCACTTTCCCTAGTTTCTTTACGTGCCTGGCTAGGTGTGGGTTCCGAACTGGTGCTGCATACTCCAATATGGACCTAACGTACACGGTGTACAGGGTCCTGAACGATTCCTTATTAAGATGTCGGAATGCTGTTCTGAGGTTTGCTAGGCGCCCATATGCTGCAGCAGTTATTTGGTTGATGTGCGCTTCAGGAGATGTGCCTGGTGTTATACTCACCTCAAGATCTTTTTCTTTGAGTGAGGTTTGTAGTCTCTGGCCCCCCTAGACTGTACTCCGTCTGCGGTCTTCTTTGCCCTTCCCCAATCTTCGTGACTTTGCACTTGGTGGGGTTGAACTCCAGTAGCCAATTACTGGACCAGGTCTGCAGCCTGTCCAGATCCCTTTGTAGTTCTGCCTGGTATTCGATCGAATGAATACTTCTCATCAACTTCACGTCATCTGCAAACAGGGACACTTCGGAGTCTATTCCTTCCGTCATGTCGTTCACAAATAGCAGAAACAGCACTGGTCCTAGGACTGACCCCTGTGGGACCCCGCTGGTCACAGGCGCCCACTCTGACACCTCGCCACGTACCATGACTCGCTGCTGTCTTCCTGACAAGTATTCCCTGATCCATTGTAGTGCCTTCCCTGTTATCCCTGC
Source organism: Cherax quadricarinatus (assembly GCF_026875155.1). Taxonomy (NCBI): domain Eukaryota; kingdom Metazoa; phylum Arthropoda; class Malacostraca; order Decapoda; family Parastacidae; genus Cherax; species Cherax quadricarinatus. Next base: position 1,218,495 of record NC_069413.1, read on the forward strand.
TTGGTCCTTGTGTGTGTGTGTGTGTGTGTGTGTGTTTGTGTGTGTGTCTGTGTGTGTGTCTGTGTGTGTATGGGTGGGTGGGTGTATGTGCGTGCTTGTGTGTATGCATATATTAGTACGCTCGTGTGCACGTGTTTGTGCGTGCGCCCTCGTGTGTGTATGTATGTGCGCGCGCGCGCGCTCGTGTGGGTGTATGACCCACTTAATATTTGTATTTATAACTCATTACAATTGTGACCAGGTGTGGACGTATCAATGGCTCATTACTTTGTAATTTGCTCATGACTGTAACCATGTATAGGAGTGAAGCTGGTTCATTACCTTTGTAACTTGCCATGATTGTGACCAGATCTACCTGAAGTTCATTACCTTTGTAACTAGTTCAGCTATCATAACTTTGGGGTCCAGTCCCTGGACCCATTATGTACCTTTGTAATCTTTTGACTACCGCCCACAGGATGGGTATAGGGTGCATAATAAATATATTAAACTAAACATCTATCCTATAGATTAAGATTGGATAACACCAATAGGCATGGCATTACAAAATTAGTTGTGGACTGTATGTATAAAATAAGACCATCACTTACCCGATGATTGGTAGTCACTGGAGATCTTTGTAATACCTACAGTACCTGTCCTATTATAACACCTAACTGGCCATTTATGAGTTTTATATAATAAGGTTTACTTAACTGTGGGCGAGGAGGCAGCATTCCTTGCCTTCCTTTATTTCCTCCTTTGTTTAGATATCCTGCTAAATCAATACGATTCCTTTTCCAGCAGGACTATAATATCACTTGGGTTGTCCCGAGTTTGTGGTCGAGACTCCAGTAGAACTCCGTGGTCTCGCACTGTTACATGTGTTCACTCGGAGAATGGCGACTCATTTCACTTCACACATTCCCTTAACTTAGTCATTTCATCACATCTTCCTCAATTCAGAAGGCGATTTAGCATCCTATTAATTTAACACATGTTAGAAGTCAATCCATTAAGATCTGAGCCTGATGAGTGTCGATTGAACATTTGGGTATTCTCCCCAATGAACTTGTTCATCATGGCGTCGTGTCATTCCCGGCTGGGCGCTCTCACTATTCACTATTATTTTTTTTTCACCCTATTATGGCAGTTTCATAAATTACGTTCCCTCACTCTTCACCAGGAACTGTTCCAACACTTCTTATTATGAAGAGAGACCACTAATCACATGTCGGCCATTAGAACCACCAATTTCCTGATTCCATGTTAATGGGGATACTGTGTTACAGGCCTATGCTCCACAAGACTGCCCATGCACGCCCAAGCCTCCCCTTTCAGCCCTCAGTGCATGTGCAAGGCTTCTCTGTTGGTTCTCTCTCACTTTCAAATGTATTTTAGCCCAACAGAAACACATTAATTACATATTTACATGATACAATGTAAGTTTGAGAAATTTACACCAGAATTTTCCACAGTGCCATTCGAGGCGGATGCAGCCGATCTCCACTGTGTTTTTACGAAGTATGGCATTATCCACGTCGTAAAACCAAGCAAGTGGGTGACAGGGGCCTATGCTGGTTTACCAGAAGGCTCCTTTACTCTGAATATGTCATTGTGTCACCTCATTCCCTCATACATATTTCTCGAAGATTTCAAAACACAGATCATGGTAACATACACTGGGCAACGGCGATTTTGACCATATGGCCACCGTACATGGAAAACGAGGACAGCCCGGAAGGATGACCCATGGAGGGGATCCCGTCCCTGTCCCAGTGATAGCTCCCGAGGCCAGGGAAGGAAGTGAGCATCAAGTTTTGTGGAGTGAGGAAGTGGAGATGAAAGAGGACGAGATGGTGGTGGGGCCGGCTCCTAATGAGTCAACTGGCCCACTGATGGTTCCGGCGGCATGTGGGGAGACCCCAGTGGATGCTACTGAAGTGGAACTTGCTGAGGTGCTGGAGAGGTGTTTCAATCACTGTTCCCAACTGCAGAGGGAAGCTCCCATCTTGTCCAGCTGGACGGGCCAAGGGTGGAACCTGTGGTTGACGAATGGATAGAAGTGCTGGAGTGTGAAGGTCATGCCGGGGACTTACTGCCCACCTTTGAGGCAGACCAGTAGACGGTGGTGGTGGAGGTGCATCAGGAGGAATCACCAGATCCAAGTATGGAGGAAGAGGTCATGATGAGGAAGAGGGCTGCGGCAACCTCGGACTCGGATGATGTGTTTACGCCTGCCCAGTGGCCAGGAAAGAAGGCCTGGGTGATGTGGTCTGCACTGTGAGCAGTGGCAAACCACAGGGGCAGGTGGTGCAGGGGGAGCCAGTGCTGTGCATGGTGAGCGAGGCACAGGTGGTCGCCTGGGCCCTGTGGGTCAGGTGAAGGGCTTGGTGGGGCAGCGAGGGAGAAAAACCTAAGCCGACCTCAAGTGTATGACTTTAAATGCCAATGATTTGTGTGTGTGTGTTAAGTGTGAATGGTTTAGAGCCTTTTTGTATCAGCATAGAGTAGACGTGGTGTTCCTTCAGGAACATAATTTTAAAGATAGCAATATGTTAGAGGTATAGGGATATAGGGTGTTTGCCTCACCCTTTGGCTGCTTGAAAGGGGGTGTGGGGATCTTGATCCGTTTTTGTTGCTATGGAGTGAGGGGGGTGAGAAGCGGGTTCTGTGGGTGGATGGATAAGCATGTATCATTTGAGAGTGATGTGCAAGTGAAAATGTCATTTGTGCACAGGGACTTAGTGTATTTCCTTCATACATTGCCAACCATGGCTATTGTCAGGGGCAATTGGAACTGCGTTATTCGGAGGGGTGACATAGCACCGAGGGGGGCTGGTCACTTATCAAGTGCCTTAGGGGAACTTTGTAGAGATGTTCAATTGCGGGATGCATTGAGTGTTGGTTCATGGATGGTGGAGCATACTTTTGTGTGGGAGGGGTATGGCACGGGCTTAGACAGGCAGAGGTCGACAGTTGAGTCTCTCTGCATTGTTGAGGTGGCATACTCGGATCATCGGGCCGTCATGGCGGAAGTGGGGTGGGCGTCACTGGCAAAGAGACAAACAGGTTATTTGAAGTTGAACACGTGGGTTCTCGAGGATGAGGGGTTGGGGGTTTTTGCAGCCTTATGGGAAAGGCTCAGTGAGGAGGGGCAGGAGGTTGAGGATGTGGTGGGTTGGTGGGATGGGGTGGTGAAGGAAACAATCTGCAAATTTTATGTGTACGAGGGGAAGTTATGGACAAGGGGGGGCCATGGGAGTTACAGGATGAGCGGTTTGAGGTGGTATGGGTGCAGTTGGGTGTGGAAGAAGTTTTATGGGGTGACAGGCTATCTGCAGAGGAGGCAGGCCACTACCATAATGCAGATAGAGGTGCACAGTCTGGTGGAGGGTTATCAGGAGGGTCAGGTTCTCTGAGCAAAGGAGGGTATGCGTGCATATGTGAGCAAGTGGTATGGGGAATATTGGAAAAGTCATGGCATGGTAGGGGAGCATTTGGAAGGGGTGTGTGGGCGCATTGTAAACTTGGGAGGTGTGATCACATTGCACTGGGGGGAGCCATTGAGGAGGAGGGAATCTGGTGGGCACTGATGGGGATGAGTATGGTGCCAGGTTTGGATTGCCTGCCATGTGAATTTTTCATGCAGCACTGGGAGCTGCTGTGGGGCTTTTTAGTTCAGTTGATGAATGCAATGAAGGAGGGGGTAAGTTGGGTGAGCTGCAGGCCACAGCAGTAGTGGTGCTGGTGCAAAAGGGGTCGCAGCTGTGTACCCTTCAGGACTATCATGTCATATCATTATTGTGTGCTGATTATAAACTGTTTGCAAAGGTATTGGGGAATTAAATGAAATGTGTCATGGATAGGGTTCAGTAGCAAAGCCAATTTGGCCTGCCGGGTAGGTCGATGGTGATGGGGCATGGGGTCCTTAAGGGGTTTGGAAAGAAATTCGGGGGGGGGGGGGCAGGAGGGGGCTTGTTGGCATTGGATTGGAAGGGAGCCTATGATATGGTGGAATGGGAAGCTTTATGGGGCATCCTCCTCAAACAGGGCTTTGGGAAAGAAATAGTAGGGTGGGTGGAGACGTTGTACAAGAGGACATGAGCATGGGAGCGGATCAATAGGCGTGTGGGGGCTGGTGCGAATGGGTAGGGCTCTACATCAAGGGTGCCCGATGTCGCAACTTTTGTTTGCGTGTGTCCTGGACCCCTTTTATAGGTTGGTTAAGGACTGTATGTGTGAAGGGGGGTGTGTGGGAGGGGAGGGAATGGCCAGGGTTAGTGGGGTATGTCGATGATTTGACTATTCTGGTGGCGAAATGGACGAGGTTATGAAGGGTTGGAGGGGATAGTCAAGACGTTTGCGGATGCTACAGGCATGACTGTGAATACAGAGAAATTGTCGATCATGGGGTTGGGGGCATGTAAGCGGTGTGTGGAGTGGGGTTATGCTGTGGTGACACAGCGCGCAGAGAGTTTAAAGATTTCTGGTGTCATTTATGCAGGGAACCAAACAGAGGCATGAGTGACCAACTCAGTAAGGATGGTGGAAAGCATAGAGAAATGCTTGGGAGCATTGTGCCCATGTCATTTAACCCTTTTACATAGTGTAATTGTGGTAAATGTCCTGCTGTTCAGCAAAATCTGGTATGTGGCTGCCATGTACCTCTTAATGGGGCCTGCGATCACACGTATCCTCAAGAGGGTGTTCAGATTCTTTTGGGGCTTGGGGTGTGAATGGATGTGACGAAAGGTGGTGACATTGCCTGCGAGGCGGAGGGGGTTCGAACTACTGGACCTGTGTCAGTGAGTTAAATGTGTTTTTATTAGGAGGGAGGTGATGCTAGTTGGGGGATTTTGTGGGGGGCAGATGACATGTCATGGCATTTGTATGGGGCTGCAGAGTTGTGGGAGTGTGAGACAGTGTTGCAAGTGATGGCAATGGCTCAGGAGCCAGGGAAACTCAGGGTGGGGGTTTTGTGTAGACTGCTAGTGGGTAAAGTAGTAGTGTTGGTGGTGGGGATCTTCTCTTTGTATGATTGAGCAACATTTGGCTTCATTTCAGTAAGATGAGGCTCCGTCCCAGGATCCGTGAGGTGATATACCAGTTCCTGCATTGTATTTTGCTGACAGTCACAGTACTGAGGGATAGATGGGTGGTGGATGGGGACGATGTGGGATATGGAGAGGAGGAAACAGTATTCCATGTAGTATATTTTTGTGAGGGATTTTGGGCATTAGAGAATGGATTAGTCGGGTGTTGGGGTGGGTCTGGGGGAGAAGACTGTCCGTGCTGCAGGTGCTTAGTTTAGATGTGGGGAGGAAGTCGAGGGAGTTGCCTGGTGGGTCATGCATGTAATCGTGGATTTCGTTTACATATGGTGCATGATGAGGCGGGGAGAATGGGGTGTGCAGAAATAGGGACTTATATGGGAAATGGTGGGAGGCAGAATTTACAGAGGTTTATGGGACCCTCACTGAGGGGATCTGTTTGCATTGTGGGGGGGGTTGTGTGCAAGGCAGTGGCACATGGTGAAGTTTGTGGTGGGGTGGGGTGTTCAAGGCCCACAACGAGCTTGCTGCCTGGTGAGAGTGGGGTTGGTAGGGTAGGGGTATGTGTGTGCAGGTGTGTTTGGGCTGGTTGTGTGTGATGACATTCGCTAGATCTGTGAGTGTGGTGTATATGTTGGCGTCCCCTTCTAGTGGGAGGTCTGTGAGAGTGTGAATCTGGTTGGAATGTGTATGGAAGAGCTGTCCTGTTGTTCCTTTGTAATGTGTCATTACTTTGCACATGACTGAGCGTGCATGGGGATTGGCGCTCCCTGCACCTGTGCATCGACGGTATGTCAGTCGTGTACATGAGACTGGTGATGTTGCCAGTGGTGCATTCACACCTGTATGTGGGCTGGCAAAGCATTGACACTGCCAGTGCTGTGTTGCTGTCACCGTGTCAGATGCACTTCATATGGGTGCCATGTATATTAGGATGTTGGGCTGTGGTGATGTGCATCCAGTGAACAGGGTGCCATAAAGGAACATCCACATGTGTGATCATTTTGTAGCGCATGTTGTGTTAAGATATGGGTGGCGTCTTGTCACACATGAGAGTTGTTACAGTGCGGATTCTTACGGTACTGCATGGGCAACAAGTTTCTGAAGATGATGGCTGAGACAGTGGTTCTGAAGATGAAGTTTGAGACAGTGGTTCTGAAGATGATGGCTGAATCAGTGGTTCTGAAGATGAGGGTTGAGACAATGGTTCTGAAGATGATGGCGAGACAGTGGTTCTGAAGATAATGGCTGAGACAGTGGTTCTGAAGATGATAGCTGAGCCAGTGGTTCTGAAGATGATGGCTGAGTCAGTGGTTCTGAAGATGATGGCCGAGTCAATGGTTCTGAAGATGATGGCTGTGTCAATGGTTCTAAAGATGATGGCTGAGTCAGTGGTTCTGAAGATGATGGCTGAGTCAGTGGTTCTGAAGATGAAGTTTGAGACAGTGGTTCTGAAGATGACTGCTGAGTCAGTGGTTCTGAAGATGAATGTTGAGATAATGGTTCTGAAGATAAAGGCTGAGTCAGTGGTTCACAAGTTGAAGGTTGAGACAGTTGTTGTGAAGATGATGGCTGAGTCAGTGGTTCTGAAGATAATGGCTGAGTCAGTGGTTCTAAAGATGATGGCTGAGACAGTGGTTCTGAAGATAATGGATGAGTCAGTGGTTCTGAAGATGAAGGCTGAGTCAGTGGTTCTAAAGATGAAGGTTAAAACAGTGGTTCTGAAGATGATGTCTGAGATAGTGGTTCTGAAGAAAATGGCTGAGACAGTGGTTCTCAAGATGATGGCTGAGTCAGTGGCCCTGACGATGATGGCTGAGTCAGTGGTTCTGAAGATAATGGCCGAGTCAGTGGTTCTGAAGATGATAGCTGAGACAGTGGTTCTGAAGATGATGGCTTAGTCAGTGGTTCTGAAGATGAGGGTTGAGACAGTGGTTCTGAAGATGATAGCGAGACAGTGGTTCTGAAGATAATGGCTGAAACAGTGGTTTTCAAGATGATGGCTGAGTCAGTGGTTCTGAAGATGATGGCTGAGTCAGTGGTTCTGAAGATGAAGTTTGAGAGAGTGGTTCTGAAGATAAAGGTTGAGACAATTGTTCTGAAGCTGATAGCTGAGTTAGTGGTTCTAAAGATAATGGCTGAGTCAGTGGTTCTGAAGACGAAGGTAGAGACAGTGGTTCTGAAGATAATGGATGAGCCAGTGGTTTTGAAGATAATGGCTGAGTCAGTGGTTCTAAAGATGATGGCTTAGACAGTGGTTCTGAAGATAATGGATGAGTCAGTGGTTCTGAAGATGAAGGCTGAGTCAGTGGTTCTAAAGATGAAGGTTAAAACAGTGGTTCTGAAGATGATGGCTGAGATAGTGGTTCAGAAGAAAATGGCTGAGACAGTGGTTCTCAAGATGATGGCTGAGTCAGTAGCCCTGACGATGATGGATGAGTCAGAGGTTCTGAAGATAATGGCTGAGTCAGTGGTTCTGAAGATGATAGCTGAGACAGTGGTTCTGAAGATGATAGCTGAGTCAGTGGTTCTGAAGACGAGGGTTGAGACAGTGGTTCTGAAGATGATAGCGAGACAGTGGTTCTGAAGATAATGGCTGAAACAGTGGTTTTCAAGATGATAACTGAATCAGTGGTTCTGAAGATGATGGCTGAGTCAGTGGTTCTGAAGATGAAGTTTCAGAAAGTGGCTCTGAAGATGAAGGTTGAAACAATTGTTCTGAAGCTGATAGCTGAGTTAGTGGTTCTAAAGATAATGGCTGAGTCAGTGGTTCTAAAGACGAAGGCAGAGACAGTGGTTCTGAAGATAATGGATGAGCCAGTGGTTCTGAAGATGACGGCTAAGACAGTGGTTCTGAAGATGATGGCTGAGTCAGTGGTTCTGAAGATGAAGGATGAGAGAGTGGTTCTGAAGATAATGGCTGAGACAGTGGTTCTGAAGATGATGGCTGAGACAGTGGTTCTGAAGATGATGGCTGAGACAGTGGTTCTGAAGATAAAGTTTGAGACAGTGGTTCTGAAAATTATGGCTGAGTCAGTGGTTCTGAAGATTTTTGAGATGGTTCTGAAGGTAATAGCTGAGTCAGTGGTTCTGAAGATAATGGCTAAGTCAGTGGTTCTAAAGATGATGGCTGAGACAGTGGTTCTGAAGATAATGGGTGATTCAGTGGTTCTGAAGATGAAGGCTGAGTCAGTGGTTCTGAAGTTGAAGGTTAAGACAGTGGTTCTGAAGATGATGGCTGAGATAGTGGTTCCGAACATAATGGCTGAGATAGTGGTTCTGAAGATGATTGCTGAGTCAGTAGCTCTGACGATGATGGCTGAGTCAGTGGTTTTGAAGATAATGGGTGATTCAGTGGTTCTGAAGATGAAGGCTGAGTCAGTGGTTCTGAAGTTGAAGGTTAAGACAGTGGTTCTGAAGATGATGGCTGAGATAGTGGTTCCGAACATAATGGCTGAGATAGTGGTTCTGAAGATGATTGCTGAGTCAGTAGCTCTGACGATGGTGGCTGAGTCAGTGGTTCTGAAGATAATGGCTTAGTCAGTGGTTCTAAAGATGATAGCTGAGACAGTGGTTCTGAAGATGATGGTGTAGACAGCCTGTACTGTCTGCACAGACAGCCCATGCTGTCTGCCAGCTTAGTTCATATTTTGCGCCACTCAGGTGCTGCCCTCTGTAGCCAGACCTCTAGGCAGGCACGCCAGCCTGCCGGCCCATGCCTCCCTCTCTCTCACACAGCGTCCTAGCAGGAAGACACAAGCACTCCCAGCTCTCTCTCGTGGGCATGGCCCTCCCGGGCCATGGGCACAACACAAGCCTGTGTACCCACTACGACTTAACAATAAAGTAAGAAGCCTCCGAAGACGAATCATTTAACCACCCGCTACCAGAATACCAAAATAATCCTTTTTTCGTTATAATGGCTGAGTCAGTGGTTCTGAAGGTGAGGGTTGAGACAGTGGTTCTGAAGATGATAGCGAGACAGTGGTTCTGAAGATAATGACTGTGACAGTGGTTTTGAAGATGATGGTTGAGTCAGTGGTTCTGAAGATGATGGCTGAGTCAGTGGTTCTGAAGATGAAGTTTGAGACAGTGGTTCTGAAGATGATAACTGAGTCAGTGGTTCTGAAGATGATGGTTGAGAAAGTGGTTCTGAATATAAAGGTCGAGAGAGTGGTTCTGAAGATGATTGCTGAGACAGTGGTTGTGAAGATAATGGATGAGTCAATGGTTCTGAAGATGATGGCTAAGAAAGTGGTTCTGAAGACAATGGCTGAGTCAGCAGTTCTGAAGATGAAGGTTGAGACAGTGGTTCTGAAGATGGTTGAGTCAGTGGTTCTGAAGATGAGGGTTGAGACATTGGTTCTGAAGATGATGGCGAGACAGTGGTTCTGAAGATAATGGCTGAGACATTGGTTTTGAAGATGATAGCTGAGCCAGTGGTTCTGAAGATGATGGGCGTGTCAATGGTTCTGAAGATGATGGCTGTGTCAGTGGTCCTACAGATGATGACTGAGTCAGTGGTTCTTAAGATGATTGCTGAGCCAGTGGTTCTCAAGATGAAGTTTGAGACAGTGGTTCTGAAGATGATGGCTGAGTCAGTGGTTCGGAAGATGATTGTTGAGATAGAGGTTCTGAAGATAAAGGTTGAGACAATTGTTCTGAAGATGATGGCTGAGTCAGTGGTTCTGAAGATAATGGCTGAATCAGTGGTTCTAAAGATGATGGCTGTGACAGTGGTTCTGGAGATAGATGAGTCAGTGGTTCTGAAGATGGTGACTGAGTCAGTGGTTCTGAAGATGAAGGTTAAAACAGTGGTTCTGAAGATGATAGCTGAGATAGTGGTTCTGAAGATAATGGCTGAGACTGGTTCTGAAGATGATAACTGAGTCAGTGGCTTTGACGATGATGGCTGAGTCAGTGGTTCTGAAGATAATGGCTGAGTCAGTGGTTCTGAAGATGATAGCTGAGACAGTGGTTCTGAAGATGAGGGTTGAGAAAGTGATTCTGAAGATGATAGCGAGACAGTGGTTCTGAAGATAATAGCTGAGACAATGGTTCTAAAAATGATGGCTGAGACAGTGGTTCTGAAGATAATGGATGAGTCAGTGGTTCTGAAGATGAGGGTTGAGACAATGGTTCTGAAGATGAAGGTTGAGACAGTGGTTCTGATGATCATGGCTGAGTGAGTTGTTCTGAAGATAATGGCTGAGTCAGTGATTCTGAAGATGAAGTTTGACACAGTGGTTCTGAAGATGATGGCTGAGACAGTGGTTCTGAACATAATGGCTGAGAGAGTGGTTCTGAAGATAAAGTTTGAGACAGTTGTTCTGATGATGGCTGAGTCAGTGGTTCTGAATGTGATGGCTGAGACCGTGGTTCTGAAGATAATGGATGAGTCAGTGGTTCTGAAGATGGTAATTGAGACAGTGGTTCTGAAGATGATAGCTGAGTCAGTGGTTCTGAAGATGACGCTTGAGAGAGTGATTCTGAAGATAAGGGTTGAGACAGTTGTTCTGAAGATGATGGCTAAGTCAGTGGTTCTGAATATGATGGCTGAGACCGTGGTTCTAAAGATAATGGATGAGTAAGTCGTTCTGAAGATGGTGGCTGAGACAGTGGGTCTGAAGATGATAGCTGAGTCAGTGGCTCTGAAGATGAAGGTTGAGACCGAGGTTCTGAAAATGATATCTGAGACAGTGGCTCAGCTATCATCCTTAAAACCACTGTCTTAGCAATTATCTTCAGAACCACTGTCTCGCCATCATCTTCAGAACCATTGTCTAAACCCTCATCTTCCGAACCACTGACTCAGCCATCATCTTCAGAACCACTGTCTCAAACTTCATCTTCATAACCACTGTCTCAGCCATCATCTTCAGAACCACTCTCTCAACTTTCATCTTCAGAACCACTGACTCAGCCATCATCTTCAGGAGCACTGTCTTATCCATCATCTTCAGACCCACTGACTCATCCATTATCTTCAGAAAAACTGTCCCAGCCATCATCTTTAGAACCTCTGACTCAGCCATTATCTTCAAAACCACTGTCTCAGCCATCATCTTTAGAACCACTAACTCAGCTATCAGCTTCAAAACAACTGTCTCAACCTTCATCATCAGAACCACTCTCTCAACCTTTATCTTCAAAACCACTGTCTTAACCATCATCTTCAGAACCACTAACTCAGTTAGCATCTTCAGAACCACTGTCTCAAATTTCATCTTCCGAACCACTGACTCAGCTATCATCTTGAAAACCACTGTTTCAGCCATTGTCTTCAGAAGCACTGTCTCGCTATCATCTTCATAACCACTGTCTCAACCCTAATCTTCAGAACCTCTGACTCAGCCATCATCTTCAGAACCACTGTCTCAGCTATCATCTTCAGAACCACTGACTCAGTCATTATCTTCAGAACCACTGTCTCAGATATTATCTTCGGAACCACTATATCAGCCATCATCTTCAGAACCAGTGTCTCAGCCATCATCTTTACAACCACTGACTCAGCCATTATCTTCAGAACCACTGACTTAGCCATCATCTTTATAACCACTGGCTCAACCTTTATCTTCAGAACCACTATCTGAACAATCATCTTCAGAACCACTGACTCAGCCATCATATTCAGAACAACTGTCTCAAACTTCATCTTCAGAACCATTGACTCTGCCATCATCTTCAGAACCACTGACTCAGCCATCATCTTTAGAACCACTGACTCAGCCATCATCTTTATAACCACTGACACAGTCATTATCTTCAGAACCATTGACTCGGCGATCATTTTCAGAACCACTGTCTCAGCTATCATCTTCAAAACCACTGTCTCAACTATTATCTTCAGAACCACTGTCTCGCCATCATCTTCAGAACCATTGTCTCAACCCTCATCTTCAGAACCACTGATTCAGCCATAATGTTCAGAAACACTGTCCCAGACTTCATCTTCAGAACCACTGTCTCGCTATCATCTTCAGAACCGCTGTCTCAACCCTCATCTTCAGAACCACTGACTCAGCCATTATCTTCAGAACCACTGTCTCAGCTATTTTCTTCAGAGCCACTAACTCAGCAATTATCTTCAGAACGACTGAATCAGCCATCATCGTCAGAGCCACTGACTCAGCCATCATTTTCAGAACCACTGTCTCAGCCATTATCTTCGGAACCACTATCTCAGCCATCATCTTTACAACCACTGACTCAACCTTCATCTTCAGAACCACTGTCTTAACCTTTATCTTCAGAACCACTGTCTCAACCTTTATCTTCAGAACCACAATGTCAACAATCATCTTCAGAACCATTGACTCAGCCATCATCTTCAGAGCCACTGACTCAGCCATCATCTTTAGAACCACTGACACAGCCATCATCTTCAGAACCGATGACTCGGCCATCATCTTCAGAACCAATGACTCAGTCATCATCTTCAAAACCACTGGCTCAGCTATCATCTTCAAAACCACTGTCTCAGCCATTATCTTCAGAACCACTGTCTCCTGGAGTTTACCTGGAGTTTACCTGGAGAGAGTTCCGGGGGTCAACGCCCCCGCGGCCCGGTCTGTGACCAGGCCTCCTGGTGGATCAGAGCCTGATCAACCAGGCTGTTGCTGCTGGCTGCACGCAAACCAGCGTACGAGCCAAAGCCCGGCTCGTCAGGAAACGACTTTAGGTGCTTGTTCAGTGCCAGCTTGAAGACTGCCAGGGGTCTGTTGGTAATCCCCCTTATGTATGCTGGGAGGCAGTTGAACAGTCTCGGGCCCCTGACACTTATTGTATGGTCTCTTAACGTGCTAGTGACACCCCTGCTTTTCATTGGGGGGATGTTGCATCGTCTGCCAAGTCTTTTGCTTTCGTAGTGAGTGATTTTCGTGTGCAAGTTCGGTACTAGTCCCTCTAGGATTTTCCAGGTGTATATAATCGTGTATCTCTCCCGCCTGCGTTCCAGGGAATACAGGTTCAGGAATCTCAAACGCTCCCAGTAATTGAGGTGTTTTATCTTCGTTATGCGCGCCATGAAGGTTCTCTGTACATTTTCTAGGTCGGCAATTTCACCTGCCTTGAAAGGTGCTGTTAGTGTGCAGCAATATTCCAGCCTAGATAGAACAAGTGACCTGAAGAGTTTCATCATATGCTTGGCCTCCCTAGTTTTGAAGGTTCTCATTATCCATCCTGTCATTTTTCTAGCAGATGCGATTGATACAATGTTATGGTCCTTGAAGGTGAGATCCTCTGACATGATCACTTCCAGGTCTTTGACGTTGGTGTTTCGCTCTATTTTGTGGCCAGAATTTGTTTTGTACTCTGATGAATATTTAATTTCCTCGTGTTTACCATATCTGAGTAATTGAAATTTCTCATCGTTGAACTTCAAATTGTTTTCTGCAGCCCACTGAAAGATTTGGTTGATGTCCGCCTGGAGCCTTGCAGTGTCTGCAATGGAAGACACTGTCATGCAGATTCGGGTGTCATCTGCAAAGGAAGACACGGTGCTGTGGCTGACATCCTTGTCTATGTCGGATATGAGGATGAGGAACAAGATGGGAGCGATTACTGTGCCTTGTGGAACAGAGCTTTTCACCGTAGCTGCCTCGGATTTTACTCTGTTGACGACTACTCTCTGTGTTCTGTTAGTGAGGAAATTATAGATCCATCGACCGACTTTTCCTGTTATCCCTTTAGCACGCATTTTGTGCGCTATTACGCCATGGTCACACTTGTCGAAGGCTTTTGCAAAGTCTTTATATATTACATCAGCATTCTTTTTATCTTCTAGTGCATTTAGGACCTTGTCGTAGTGATCCAATAGTTGAGACAGACAGGAGCGACCTGTTCTAAACCCATGTTGCCCTGGTTGTGTAACTGATGGGTTTCTAGATGGGTGGTGATCTTGCTTCTTAGGACCCTTTCAAAGATTTTTTATGATATGGGATGTTAGTGCTATCGGTCTGTAGTTCTTTGCTGTTGCTTTTACTGCCCCCTTTGTGGAGTGGGGCTATGTCTGTTGTTTTTAGTAACTGTGGGACGACCCCCGTGTCCATGCTCCCTCTCCATAGGATGGAAAAGGCTTGTGATAGGGGCTTCTTGCAGTTCTTGATGAACACAGAGTTCCACGAGTCTGGCCCTGGGGCAGAGTGCATGGGCATGTCATTTATCGCCTGTTCGAAGTCATTTGGCGTCAGGATAACATCGGATAGGCTTGTGTTAACCAAATTTTGTGGATCTCTCATAAAAAATTCGTTTTGATCTTCGACTCTCAGTATGGTTAGCGGCTTGCTAAAAACTGAGTCATAAACCATACCCCCGGCCGGGATTGAACCGATTTCTTGAGTCAAACTGAGTCATATTGGGACTTGAGTAGCTCACTCATTTCCTTGCTGTCATCTGTGTAGGACCCATCTTGTTTAAGTAGGGGCCCAATACTGGATGTTCTCGACTTTGATTTGGCATAGGAGAAGAAATACTTTGGGTTTCTTTCGATTTCATTTATGGCTTTTAGTTCTTCCCGCGATTCCTGACTCCTAAAGGATTCTTTTAGCTTAAGTTCGATGCTTGCTATTTCTCTGACCAGTGTCTCCCTACGCATTTCAGATATGTGTACGAATGGTATATAATACCGACAAGATGAGAGTAAGACACATGTGCAACATCTGGGTATCTTTATTGTAGACGTTTCTTTGGGAAGGACCTACTTCCACTGGGGAATCCCGCCTACCAGTGAATTTGCCCTCGTCTGCATCACCTGACGTTACTATATAAGCGCCAGGATTCTTTCTTCTGCTTCAGAATCTCCACGACTATGGTGCTGTTCGCACCTACTCCTAGGTTGAGGGACTGATTACCTCATCTTCTGTACATAGTTCTACTGTCTTCAAGTTATGTCCTAGAATTTGTATTGATAAAGTCACTGGATGGCGAAACGTCTACAATAAAGATACCCAGATGTTGCACATGTGTCTTACTCTCATCTTGTACGGTATTATGATACCATTCGTACACAACTTGTCAGACACTGCAACATCATGGAATCTAATTCTGTAGGACATCGTACATCAACCTTCACGACTACGACAACTATTACTACTACTAACCCATCTCTTTGGGAAGGACCTACTTCCACTGGGGAATCCCGCGTACCAGTGAATTTGCCCTCGTCTGCATCACCTGACGTTACTATATAAGCGCCAGGATTCTTTCTTCTGCTTCAGAATCTCCACGACTATGGTGCTGTTCGCACCTACTCCTAGGTTGAGGGACTGATTACCTCATCTTCTGTACATAGTTCTACTGTCTTCAAGTTATGTCCTAGAATTTGTATTGATAAAGCCACTGGATGGCGAAACGTCTACAATAAAGATACCCAGATGTTGCACATGTGTCTTACTCTCATCATTTCAGATATATTGACCTTTTTTATCCGCTCTGTTATTCTTTTCCGTCGCCTGTAAAGGGAGCGCCTGTCTCTTTCTATTTACATCTACTCCTCCTTTTTCTTAGAGGAATAAGCCTTGTGCATACATCGAGTGCCACCAAGTTAATCTGTTTGGGCATAAGTTGGGGTCTGTTTTTGCTTTTTAATCTTCCACTTATCGGTTAGGATTTGGGTTTTACTTGGCCCCCACTTTATGTTTTTGTTTTTGAAGTTGAATTTGGTGAATGTCCCCGTGACTAGTTCTTATGTGGGGTCTGGGGCCCCACGCATACATGTTAAACCCTCAATTATTTTGTGTCTGAGTATATTGTTTTTGATAGGGGTTGACATTTCTTTCAGATCATCTTGTTAGTGAAATGGGGTCTAGTTTTTTCCCCCAGTCTAGTAGGCCTATTATTTGTGGTTTAAATTAAATTTTTTGTGCAGATTTTTAAAAAAGCTCGTGTGAGTGTGGTTTTCATCAGAGCTCCCTCCTGGGTTTTACTGCAACAATATTTTTTTGCTATATTCCTCCATTTTAGGTGCCTTAAGTTGAAATCCCCCAGGACAAGATTTTTGGGTGCAGGAGCTGGAGATTTTCCTTTCAGTGGTAATTTTTTTTAACAGCGTTCCCGGGAATTGCGGGATTTTTGACCGGAGGCTGTGACTCCCAAGATAGGTTTTGGTTCTCGCCCTTACTGCTAAAATTTCCCACTCATCATTTGAGGCTTTAGCGTTCTGTGCAAAAAGTGACTCTGTTTACAGGCCAAAACCCCCCACCCCCCCCCGTTTTTGCTGTTCACTCTGTCACATGATCTTCAAAAACCATTGTCTGACCCTCACTTCAAAACCCGGCTCAGCTTTCATTTTCAAAAACCACTGTCTTGACCTCATCTTCAGAACACTGTCTCGCCTTTTCTTCAAAACCACTGATTTCCCATTTTTCAAAACCCCACTGTCTCAGCCTTATCTTTAGAACCACTACTCACCCATTTCTTCAAAACCCTGTCTCAGCCATCATTTTGAGAACGACTAAAATCAGCCTCATCTCAGAGCCACTGATCAAAATCTCCCCGAACCACTGTCTCAGCCATTATTTTTGGAAACCCTATCTCAACCAAATTTCAGAACCCTGTTTAGCCTTCGTCTTTAGAACCACTGATCAGCCTTATTTTCAAAACCACTGCTCATCCTTATCTTCAAAACCATGTTTCACCCTCTTTAAAACCCACTGAATCAACCTTCACTTCAAAACCCACTGTTTAAACCTTTATCTTCAAACCACTCTCTCACCTTTTCTTCAAAAACACTATTCAACAACATTTCAAACCATTGACTCCCACCATCACTTAGAGCCACTGACTCACCCATATCTTTTAAAACACTGGCCAGCCACCCTTTTCCCAGAATTTTACTGGGCCTCTTTTCGAACCACTGACTCAGTCATCTTTCAAAACCCTGGCCACTACATTTTCAAAACCACTGTTCAGCCATTATCTTCAAAACCATGTCTGCCATGATTTTCAAACCATTTCTACCTCATCTTCAAACCCACTGACCAGCCATCTTTCAAAACCACTGTCTTGCCCCTAACTTCAGAATTACGTCTCAGCCATCATCTTCAGAACCACTGTTTAGCCGATTTCAGACCCCTGACTCATCCTTATTTTTTAAACCACTGTCACCCATCACTTTGAACCACTGATCCCCCATTATCTTCAAATCACTGTCCACCCATCATTTTTAAACCACTAACTAGTATCAGCTTCAAACAACTTCTCAACCTTTTTTCTCATCAGAACCACCTCTCCCCTTTTATATTTAAAACCACGGTTCCCCTCATTTCAGAACCCTACTCATTTTCATTTTCACAACCACTGTCTCAAACTTCATTTTCAAACCACTGACTAACCCCACCTTTTTCAAAAACCACTGCTCACCCCTTATCTTAAAAACCACGTCTCAACCATCATTTTTAAAACCCCTCGACTCAGCCATTATCTTCAGAACCACTAACCAGCATCAGTTCAGAAAAATTGTCTCAAACTTCATACAAAACCCACTCTCTCAACTTTTATTTAGAACCACTGTTCACCCATCATCTTCAGAACCACTGACTCTTATCACTTAAAAAACCACTGCCCCAAACTTCATCTTCATAACACTGCCCCAGCCTCATCTTCAAACCACTGTTCAACCCACATTTTCAGAACCACGACTCAGCCTATTTTAAAACCACTCTCTCAAACTTCACTTAAAAACCCTGACTCAGCCATCTTTTCCAAAAACCATGACTAGCCATATCTTTAAAACCACTGTATCAGCCATTATTTTCAAAAACCCTCTCTCGCATCATCTTCAGAACCACTGTCTCAACCCTCATTTTCAAAACCCCATGCTCAACCATCATTTCAGAACCATGTCTCAATTAATTTCAGAACCACGACTCACATTATCTTCAGAACAAGACTAAAGCCATCATCGTCAGACCCCACTGACTCAGCTTCATCTCGAACCACTGACACAGCCATCTCTTCAAAACCCCATTGACTGGGCCATATCTTCAAAACCACTGTCAGCCATCATCTTCAAAACCTTGGCTCAGCTATCATCTTCAAACCACGTTCAGCCAATATTTTCAGAACCATTCTCGCTATTCTTTCGAGCCACTGTTCATCCCTCATCTTCAGAGCCATGCTCACCCATCATCTTCAAACCACTCTCTCAGATCATTTCAAAACCACTGTACACCCTTATTTTAGAACCACTGACTCGCCTCATCGTCAAAAGCCATTGACTCAGCCATCATCTTCGAACCACTGTCTGACCCATTATTTAAAAAACCACTGCCGCTTCATCTTCAGAGCCACTGTCTCATCCCTCTCTTCAGAACCACTGCTCAGCCTTCATTTTCAGAACCACTACTCGCCCATTATTTTCGAACAACATCTAAACCTTCTCTTCAGAACCCCTGTCTAAACCCTTTATCTTCAAAACCACTTTCAACAATCATCTTCAAACCCACTGACTCCCATCTCTTCAGAACCAATGTCACAAACTTCATTTTCAGAACCATTGATCACATGTCTTTAAAAACCATGACAACCATCATTTTGGGAAAACCACTTTTTTTTTTCGTCTTTAAAACCAGACTCAGCCTTCATCTTCAAAACCACGTTCTCCATTTCTTCAGAACCGTGTCTAGTTATGATTTTACAACCATGATCAGCCTTTTCTTCAAAACCCCCACTGAACACCCAACATATTCAGAACCACTTCTCAAACTTATTAAAAAAATATTGACTCACCATCCTTTAGAACCATGACTCATTTATAAGGGCTTGTTTGTTATGTGCTGCAAGCGGGTGGTTAATGATACGTCTTCGGAGGTTCTTCGTTTATTGTTAAGTCGTTGTGGGTCCAGGCTTGTTTGTGCCCCCCTGGCCGGGCAGGGCCATCCCAAAGAGGCTACTAGTACTTGTGCTTCCCCGCTAGGCCCTGTTGAGTGAGGGTGAAGGCAAGCGGGCATTCTGAAATGGCAAGCCTATAGTGGCAGCACCGCATGGCGCGAAAAATTTTAAAAAAGCTGGAGACAGCATGGGCGTCTGTTTTCAGACATACGGGTGTCTACATAGCTCGGCACCTACCGCGCATGTCCCCTATCTTCGACCCCTGTCATCCTTATCTTTAGAACCACTTTCGCCATCTTTTAGAACCACTGATCAGTTATCAAATTTTAAACCCCTGACTCAAAAATTCATCTTCAGAACCATGACTCAGCCCCCCATCTTCAATACCCCTGTCTCAGCATTTTTTTCAGAACCACTGTCTCAAACCCTATCATCAAAACCCCTCTTCAACCTTTACCCTTCAGAACCACTGTCTAACCTCTCTTCAGAACCCCTGATAGTTATCATCTTCCAACCACTGTTCAAACTTCATCTTTAAACCACTGACTCAGCCACCATCTTTAATACCGCCTCAGCCCTTATCTTCAAACCATGTCTCAAACCTCATCTTTAACCACTGACTCACCATTATTTTGAACCCCTAAATCAGCATCACTTTAGAACAAATTTTCTCAAATTTTTTTTCAGAACCCCTGTCTCAACTATATCTTCAGAACCCCTGACTCGTTATCTTCAAAACCCCTGTTCAAAAAATTCATCTTTAGAAAACCCCTGGGTCAGCCATCTTTTTTCCGAACCCAAAGACTCAGCCCCCATCTTCAAAATCACTCTTCAAACCCTTATCTTCAGAACCCTCGTTTTCATCTTAGAACCCCTGTCCCCAAACCCAATTTTTAAAAACCCCTACTCTGCCTCATCTTCAGAATCACTGTCTCAGTTTTCTTCAACCACGACTCAGCATTTTTTTCAGAACCACGACCACCTCATCGCCAGACCTGTCAGCGTCATCTTTAAACCCTTGACTCGGGGCCCTCATCTTCAAAAAACCCCTGGCTCAGCTATAACTTCAAAACCCCTGTCCAGCCCCTTATCTTTAGAACCACGTCCCTTTTTCAACTTCAAAACTGTCTCAACCCCCTTTTCAAACCCCCGACTCGCCTCACTTCAAAAACACTCTCTCAACCCTTTCTTTAGAACCACTCCCCCTCGCTACATCTTCAGAAAAACCCGTCTCAACCCCCATTTTCAGAACCACTGACTCTGCCATCTCTTTAGAACACTGTCTCAGTTATTTCAGAACCCCCTGATAGCCATTATTTTCAGAACCACGACTCAGCCATCATCGTAGAGCCACTACGCAGCGTTCATCTTCAGAACCACTGCGAACCCTATATTCAGAACCCCTGACCCGCCCTCATCTTTAAACCACGTCTCGGTATCATCTTTGAACCATGACTCACCATTATCTTCAGAACCACTAGACTCGGCCCCCATCTCAGAGCCCCTGACTCAGCCATTATCTTCAGAACCACTGTCTCAGCCATATCTTCAGAAGCACTGTCTGAATCTTCTTCTTGAACCACGACTCAGCCCTTCATCTTTAGAACCAGACTCGGCCATCAAAAACTTCAGAACAACTGTCTCAACCCTTTATCTTCAGAATCACTGTCTCAAATTCATCTTCAGAACCTTGATTTGCCATCATCTTCGAGGGGACTGACCACCCTCATCTTTAGAACCCCTGACACCCATCATCTTCAGAAAACCCATTGACCCGGCCTCATCTTCAGAAAACCCCTGACTGCCCTCATCTTCAAAACCACTGGCTCAGCATCATCTTCAAAATCATGTCTAAACCTTTCTTCAGAACCACTGTCCGCCATCATTCAGAAAAACCTTGTCTCAACCCTCATTTCAGAAACCACTGGTCGCCATTATCTTTAGAACCACTGTCTCAAAAATTCATCTTCAGAACCCTGTCTCAGCCCTCTTTTCAGAACCCCTGACCAGCTTTTAATTCAGAACACTGTTTAGCCCTCATCTTCGAACCCCTGACTTCCATTATCTTAGAAACACTTCTCACATCTCTTTAGAAAAAAATGACCCCCATTATTTTTAGAACCCTGACTCGGCTATCATTTTTTGAACCACTGCTCCTATCATCTTCAGAACCACGTCTCAACCCCCATCTTCGACCACTGCTCAGCCCATATTTAGAACCATGTCTCAGCTATCTCTTCGAACCACTGACTCAGCCCTTTTTTGGAACCACTGACTCACCATTACTTCAAACCACTGACTCAGCCATCACTTTAAAAACCCCTGACCACATCATCTTCAGAACCATGTCTAGCCAATCTTTTGAACCCCTACTCAGCCCTTTCTTCAAACCACTGACTCAGCCTTATCTTTAGAACCCTGACTCCCATTTTCTTTAGAACCACTGATCAGCCATCCTCTTCAGAACCCCTCCCAGCCCTCATTTCAAACCCTTCCAGCTATCTTTCGAACCCTGACTAGCCCTTTTTCTTTAGAACCACTGACTCGCCATCATCGTTTCAGGCCCTGACCGCCACATCTTTAGAACCTGTCTCAGCCCTCATCTTCAGAGCCACCTTAAAAACACCTTTTCCCCTAACATATCCTAAAAAAAACCCGTAAATAGTGGAAACTACTGATGCATGTTCTCCAGTCACAAACACATGTTAAACAAAATAACTTTTTTAAAAAAAAACTGTAACCTCCCAAAATTATAAAAAATATTATGGAGTTTACCCCGGGGGAAGGCCGGGGGGAACGCCCCCCCGGCCCGGTCTGAGACCAGGCCTCCCGGTGGATCAAGCTGTCAAAACCCGGCTGTTGCTGCTGGGGGCACGCAAAAAACTACGAGCCCCGCCCGGCTATCCGGAATGCTTTAGGTGCTTTCCCGGGGCCCGCTTGAAGACGCCAGGGGCTGTTGGAATCCCCCCTTTTGGTGTGCTGGGAGGCAGTTGAAAAAATCTCGGGCCCCCCGACACTTATTGTAGGTCCTTAAGTGCTATGACCCCCCTGCTTTTCTTTGGGGGGAGGGGTGCTCGTCTCCCAAGTCTTTTGCTTTCGTAATGAGTGATTTTCGTTCAAGTTCGGTACTATCCCTCCAGGATTTTCCCGGGTGTATATAATCATGATCTCCCCCTCCGCTTTCCCCGGAATACAGGTTTAGGAACCTAAAGGGCCTCCCAATAATTGAGGTGTTTTATCCCCGTTATGCGCGCCGTGAAAGTTCTCTGTACATTTTCTGGGTCGGAAATTTCACCTGCCTTGAAAGGTGCTTTTTAGTGTGCAGCAATTTCCAGCCTAGAAGAAAAAGTGACCTGAAGATGTCATCATGGGTTGGCCTCCCTAGTTTTGAAGGTTCTCTTATCCACCCTGTCTTTTTTCAGCGATGCGATTAACAATTTTTTGGCCCTTTGAAGGTGAGATCCTCCGACATGATCACTCCCAGGTCTTGCGTTGGTGTTTGCTCTATTTTGTGGCCAGAATTTTTTTTTGTACTCTGAAAGATTTAATTTCCTCATGTTTACCTATTGAGAATTGAAATTTCACATCTTGAACTTCATATTGTTTTTTTGCAGCCCACTGAAAGATTTGGTTGAGTCTGCCCGGAGCTTTGCGTGTCTGCAATGGGAAAACATGTATGCAATTTGGGTGCACTGCAAAGGAAGACACGG
Source organism: Cherax quadricarinatus (assembly GCF_026875155.1). NCBI lineage: Eukaryota > Metazoa > Arthropoda > Malacostraca > Decapoda > Parastacidae > Cherax > Cherax quadricarinatus. The sequence continues at coordinate 1,241,071 of NC_069413.1, forward strand.
TGCTGTGGCCCGCTCCTTTCTATGTCGGAATAAGAATAGGAACAAGATGGGAGCGGTACGTGCCTTGTGGAAAAGCTTTTTCACCGAGCTGCCTCGGACTTTACTCTGTTGACGAAATTTTTCTTGTTTGTTATGAGGAAATTAAGATCCATCGACCGACTTTTCCCGTTATTTCCTTAGCCGCATTTTGTGCGCTATTACCCATGGCACACTTGTCGAAGGCTTTTTGCAAATTGTAAAATATTTCATCTCATTTTTTTTTTATCTTCAGTGCATTTAGGACCTTTTCGTTGGTCCAATAGTTGAGACGACAGGAGCGACCGTTCTAAACCCATGTTTCCCTGGGTTGTGTAATGAAAGGGTTTTTAGATGCGGGTGATTTTCTTCTTGGACCCCCTTTTAAAGATTTTTTGTATGGGATGTTAGTGCTATTGGCTGTAGTTCTTTGCGTTTCTTTACGCCCCCCCTTTTTGGGGGTGGGCTATGTCTGTTGTTTTTGTAACGTGGGACCCCCGTGTCCCGCCCCTCTCCTAGGAGGTAAAAGCTCGTGATGGGGCTTTTTGCGTTCTTGATGAACACGAGTTCCACGGTCTGGCCCTGGGGGAGGGGCATGGGCATGTCATTTATGCCCGTTTTGAAATCATTTGGGGTCAGGGTAACATCGGGTAGGGTTGTTTTTAATCAAAATTTTGTGGTTCTCAAAAAAAATTCATTTTGATCTTTGACTCCCATCTGGTTAGCGGCTTGCTAAAAAAATGAGTCTTTGGGCTTGAGGCTCACTATTTCCTTCGTCATCTGTGAGGCCCATCTTGTTTAAGTAGGGGCCCAAACTGGACGTTGTTCTCGATTTTGATTTGGGCATAGGAGAAGAAATATTTGGGGGTTTTTCTTTCGATTTCATTTAGGTTTTAGTTCTTCCCGCGTTTCCGACCCCAAAAGGGATTCTTTGCTTAAGTTCATTTTTGCTTTTTCTCTGCCCAGGTCTCCCTACGCATTTCGATATATTGACCTCTTTTAGCCGTTGTTATTCTTTTCCGTGCCTGTAAAGGAGCGCCTTTCCTTTCTGTTTTACATCTACCCTCCTTTTTTTAGGGGAAATAAGCCTTGTGCTACACGGTGCCCCCCGGTTTAATCTGTTCTGGGCAAAAGTTGGGGTCTGTGTTGTTAGTAAAATTTCCCAGCTTTATGGGTTAGGAATTTGTTATTGGCCCCCACTTAGTTTTTTTTTATTGAAGTTGAATTTGGTAAATCCCCCCCGTGATAATCTCTTTATGTCGGTCGGGGGCTCCGCGCATACATGACTGAACCCAATTTGTTTGTCTGAGTATATTTTTTTTTTGATTGGTATATTTCTTATCGTCACTTGTTAGTGAAGATGAGGCTGTGTATTCTCCGTTAGTGGGGCTTATTATTTGCTGGTTTAAATTAAATTTTGTGCAGAGATTTAAAAGCTGTGTAGTGGAGTTTTCATCGACTGCCCTGGTTTATTACTGAACAATATTTTTGCATATTCCCCTTTTTGGGTCCCTTAATTGAAATCCCCCAGGAGAAATGTTGGGTGCAGGAGCGGGAAAGGGTTTTCCAGACAGTGGCAATTTTTAACAGCTTTCCTGGAATTGCTGGGATGTTGCCCCGGGGCTTGTAGACAAATCAAATACTAGTTTTGGTTCTCGATTTTTACTATAAAACTTCCACTACATCATTTGAGGCTTTTAGCTTTTTTCTGTGCAAACAAGTATCTCAATGTAAGGCCAAACCCCCCCCCTTTTGCCTGTTCATCTGTCACATCGTTAGGTTGTAATGGGATCCATATTTCGTTGCCCAAAGTGACCCTTTAGGGGGTCTCAGTGAAACCCGGGAAAACATTGCCTTTCCCTCTGCAAGCAGTCCCGGATGAAAGGTTTTTTTTGTTGTTTGTTGTGGCTTTAGACCCTGTATTTGCAAAGAAGAATTTATGGGACTGGTGGTATTTTTGGGTACGGGGGGGGGGTTTTTTTTTCCCGGGCATTAGATCTGATCTGTTGGTTTGGAGGGGAGGCCATCGACTGTGTTCCACTCCAGGAATGACTGGTTTTGGGTGTACGATTTCTGCCATTTCCTGCCAGTTTTTTTTCCTTCCTGGCACAAAAAAACCTCTCCCTCTTGGTGGGGGGGTACCCAGGTTTTCCCATGGCCTGGATGTTTTGTATCTTTTTGCCCCCTTTAGAGGTAGCCGGGCAATTAAGTTATAGCACAGTCTTTCTGTATAAAGAGACCAGTTCAGGGGGAAAAAGCTTTTAAAGGGAAGGGGGTTTTTCATTTTTTGTTGTTTTTGGGCATGGGATTTTCCTAGGGTGGTCAATTGCACGTCCCCCTCTGTTTTTCCAGATTTCCCCGCCAGCAATCCAGTGCTAGTATGTGCACGGCTTTGGGGGTTTCCTTTTTCCTTGGGTTTCGTGACTGTATTCCCGTTGGTGCATGTTTCCCCGTTTATTTTTATCCTCCCTACACCAAAATGGAGCTCCCCCCTTTTTTTTTTTGGGAATATATCCTCAATTGCTAGTGGATCCCTCTTGTTTTTTCTATTTCCTGCGGTATTTCAAGTTTGCAATATTGGTTTTTTCTTTTCTTTTTGACTCACTTGTTTCCCTACTAGGCTCCTGTCCCTATGGGTCATTTATATGTATTCCTTCCCGCGTATAATTCCCCCACTACCTGGGGAAAAAAAACTCCATTCACCATTACTGTCTCCCCGGACAGATTCCACTTCCCCATTACGTTCCCCCCCGGGCAAACATCTCCCGCTTCACCTTACTGTCTCCCCGGACAGCACCTCCACTTCACCCTTACTGGCTCAAGGGCAGCCCTCCACTTCCCCATTTCTGTCTCCCAGGACAGCACTATCGCCCCCCATTTCTGCTACCAGGACATATCTCCAGCCTTAAGTTTGTGATACTGGCCATTCAAGGGGGTATCATTTAGCCCGGACTTTTTATGTTTCCCCTCGTTGTAGAAAGTTCCCGGTTTTTTTAGAAAGCAGCTTTGATGTTGACCCTCTTTAATACCCCTTTTGGTTTTAGTCACAGTTTACTCATTTGGGCATAAAACCCCAAAAAAACTTCCCCCGTTTTATACGCTTGTAGCTGTTCTTGGATATCTGCACAAGGGGCGTGAAAACCAATTTCCACGGAAATGACAATTTTGCATGTGGAAGCCCCCTTTGTTTGACTGACCACAGACTACACACACTTCATAATATTTGAAGGTTGATTTTCTGAATTCTACTGCAACCTCTTGAATATTTATTAATAACCTGCAGGGGTGCACAAAGAAACCCTTTGAAACCAGTCCAGGGTTTCATGCAAGGGTTCGGGCCATCAAGGGGTTCGGGCCATCAAGGGGTTTGGACCAGTCAAGGGTTTTGGCCTCTATTGAATCTATCTGGGTCACTTATTTAAACCAACGGTCGGTGATTTGAGCTAACACATGAAAAGGATCTACTGGAATTATCTACCCGATAATAGTGATTTAATGAACAAAAGTATAACTTCGTGTTGAAAAGGGCCCCGGGGTGCTGGCACTCCTACAATGGGGCGAACGGGCAGCCTCCCCCTTGTTTATCAAAGCTTTATCTAGTTCTTATTTTTTTTTTTTTTCGTCTCCACCCAAATCATATTATCACTATATTTTTACTGGGCAAATTTTGGGGGAAGGGGGCTTTTTTTTTTTAGAATAAATTTCTTCTCGTTTGTATATTGCGACCGCTGGTAACTACAGGTTATATGAAATTCACAGTAACGTCTCGTTTTTTCAAGAAAAAAAAAAATAAAAAAAGGGGCCCACTCCACCCCAAACAAGTACCATTATAAAAAAAAACTGGTTAGTTGTATAAAAAAACTGTATTCTGTTTTCCCACTGGTTCACTAAAATTATATGCGGGGTTACATTTGCGGCCGGGAAAAGATTATTAAAAACACTAAACCTTGTGGTAAGTTTTTTGGCGACTTCTGGCCCCCTGCCTCTATGGGCTTATCATTCTTTTTCCCAATTTTCACCTTTTTTCAAAGGGGAAACCCTTTAGCCTTTTTTAAATCAATATACTAGGGACCCACTGTGGGTTTTACACAATACACTATTTTTTACTAATGCTTTCAGGGAGACTTTCTTTCCTCGGGACAAAAATTTTTAAATTATTATTTTTTTTTTCCCACGGGACAGGCCCTAGGGTTTCCCCCTTTCTGGCAGTAAACTCTTTTTAGGTATTTGCACACAATTCCCCCTTTTTTTTACGCAGTATTTTAAATTTTTTCCCCGCCCAAGATTGGGTTTTCCAGGGCGCTAGAGGGAGTATCGTATAGGTTTGTTTGACACAAATTAAAGTTCTAGCACGTAAAAGCGACCGTGAAAAACACCAGAAAACCGGGAGAAAACAACGAGGCCCCGCTGAACTGGGGGTTTTATTGAAGTGTATGTGTCTCCCTTTAGGAAAATTGCCGACACTTAGTAAGGCCAAATAATTTCCACGGGGAAAAACAGAAAACCATTTAAAATAAACCTTAACATTCTCCCATATACATTTTAATTTTATTTATATATTTTTAATATATATAAAATTTAAAAATATTATATATATATAAATTTTTATAATATATATATTTATATATTTTATATATATTTTATATTGTATGTTTTTTTTTAAAATTTTAAAACACCAATTTCATCAATAATGTAAAAAATATTTATAAAGAACAGACAAGCTTTAACCAAAAAAAATTTTTAAAGAACTATCCGTATCCAAACACACCACCCAAAACAAAGGGGTTTGGGGCCCCCTAACCCCCTCTACACCCTTCCCCCCAGTAAACCCCACAGCATAACCCAAAAAGGGGATACTAAGGAAATAAAGTGACCCGTGTGCTTTAAAATTTACCCTGAAATTCGTACATATGGTTTTTTTCTTTAGGCATCAAAGTTTTTCTTTCGTCCTGTAGAACCCGAACTTCACCCGCCCCTGCTGGAGACCCCCCCCATCCTAATGGGGGGGGGTGTGCAGGACAGGACAAAGCCTTCCAAAAAATTAGGGGAAAACATCCCTTCGGAAAACTCGAGTTCCCCTACCAACATTTTATTAGTCCACTCCGGTGAAAATCCAAAAAAGCAGCTCAAAAAATTGTGGCCCATGCATATCCTAAAATTCACCCGTTAAAAAAATCTCATGTGTGACAAGAAGGCCCCCCATATCTTAACACAAATTTGCTACAAAAAAGACACACATGTGGATGTTTTTCCCTTTTTGGCCTTTTGTTCACTGGAGCACCCTCACCACAGCCCCCAACCCCCCTAATATTTAAAAGGGGGGCCCCCCCCCCACTTTAAATTTCCCCTGGCCCCGGTGACAGTAACACAGCCAAATGGGAAGTGTCAGGCTTTGCAGCCCACTTTTAGGGTGGGAACGCACCATGGCAACAAAACCCGGGCCCCATGTACACACCCGGGCCCTTTCCGTTTGATGCCCCAGGGGAAGGGGGCCCCCCAACCCCCCCCTGCAAAACCCCAGTCTTTTGCAACATAAAAAACACACTACAAAAAGGGGAAAACGGACAGTTTCCTTACACAATTCCCCAACCCGATTCACACTTTTCAACACCTTCCCCAAGAGGGGGATGCCAAAAAATTTTACACCACACTCACAGCTGGAGGGGAATGCCATCCACACAACCAGCCCCAAAAAACACCTGCAAAACACTTTTCCCCTACCCTACCAACCCCGCTCCCCACCAGGCAGCAAGCCCCGTTGTTTGGCCCCTGAACACCCCAAATCCACCACAAACTTAAACCCTGTTTCCACCGCCTGGGACACAACCCCCCCCCAATGCCCAAGGCCCGATTCCCCCCAGTGAAAGGGGCCCCTAACCCCCCGGAAAAAATTTTTGCCTTTCCCCCCATTTTTCCCCTATAAGTTTTCCCCATTTCTGCACACTTTTTCCCATAGAATGTTGGGCCAACCCAAAAACCCCCTTTAGCACACCCCATTTTTCCCCGCCCCATCATGCACCATAAAGTAAAAAATCCACGTTTTCATTCACGACCCCCCCCAGCAACTCCCCCCGGGCTTCCTCCCCACATCTAAACTAAGCACCTGGAGCACGGACAGTCTTCTCCTCCAGACCCAACCCACCACCCAACTAATCCATTCTCTAATGCCCCCAACCCCTCACAAAAATATGCTACATGGAATACTGTTTCCTCCTCCCAATATCCCACATCGCCCCAATCCACCACCCATCTATCCCTCAGTACTGTGCCTGTCAGCAAAATACAATGCAGGAACCTGTATATCACCTCACAAATCCTGGGATGGAGCCTCATCTTACTGAAATGAAGCCAAATGTTGCTCAATTATACAAAGGGAAGATCCCCACCACCAACACTACTACTTTACCCACTAGCAGTCTACACAAAACCCCCACCCTGAGTTTCCCTGGCTCTTGAGCCATTGCTTTCACTTGCAACACTGTCTCACACTCCCACAACTCTGCACCCCCATACAAATGTCATAACACGTCATGCACCCAGCCCATCTGCCCCCCACAGAATCCCCCAACTAGCATCACCTCCCTCCTAATAAAAACACATTTAACTCACTGACACAGGTCCAGTAGTTCGAACCCCCTCCACCTCGCAGGCAATGTCACCACCTCTCGTCACATCCATTCACATCCCGAGCCCCAAAAGAATCTGAACACCCTCTTGAGGATACGTGTGATCGCAGGCCCCATTAAGAGGTACATGGCAGCCACATACCAGATTTTGCTGAACAGCAGGACATTCACCACAATTACACTATGCAAAAGGGTTAAATGACATGAACACAACATTCCCAAGCATTTCACTATGCTTTCCACCATCCTTACCTAGTTGGCCTCTTATGCCTCTGTTTGGTTCCCTGCATAAATGAAACCAGAAATCTTTAAACTCTCTGTGCGCTGTGTCACCACAGCATAACCCCACTCTATACACCGCTTCCATGCCCCCAACCCCATGATCGACAATTTATCTGCATTTACAGTCATGCCTGTAGCATCCGCAAATGTCTTGACTATCCCCTCCAACCCCTCCCAACCTCGTCCATTTCGCCACCAGAATAGTCATATCATCGACATACCCCACTAACCCTGGCCATTCCCTCCCCTCCCACACACCCCCCTTCACATATACAGTCCTTGACCAACCTATAAAAGGGGTTCAGGACACACGCAATCAAAAGTTGCGACATCGGGCACCCTTGATGTAGAGCCCTACCCATTCGCACTGCCCCCACACGCCTATTGATCTGCTCCCATGCTCATGTCCTCTTGTACAACGTCTCCACCCACCCTGCTATTTCTTTCCCAAAGCCCTGTTTGAGGAGGATGCCCCACAAAGCTTCCCATTCCACCATATCATAGGCTTCATTCCAATCCAATGCCAACAAGCCCCGCCTCCCACCCCCCTCCAGTTTCTCTACAAACCCCTTAAGGACCCCATGCCCCGTCACCATCGACCTACCCGACAGGCCAAATTGGCTTTGCTACAGAACCCTATCCATGACACATTTCATTTAATTCCCCAATACCTTTGCAAACAGTTTATAATCAGCACACAACAATGATATGACATGATAGTCCCGAAGGGTACACTGCTGCAACCCCTTTTGCACCAGCACCACTACTGCTGTGGCCTGCAGCTCACCCAACTTACCCCCTCCTTCATCGCATTCATCAACTGAACTAAAAAGCCCCACAGCAGCTCCCAATGCTGCATAAAAAATTTCCCACATGGCAGGCCATCCAAACCTGGTACCTTACCCGTACTCATCCCTATCAGCACCCACCAGATTCCCTCCTCTTCAATGGCTCCCCCCAGTGCAATGTGATCACACCTCCCAAGTTTACATGGCACCCACACACCCCTTCCAAATCCTCCCCCACCATGCCATGACTTTCCCAATATTCCCCATACCACTTTTCCACATACGCACTCATACCCTCCTTTGCTCGCAGAACCTGACCCTCCTGATAACCCTCCACCAGACTGTGCACCTCTATCTGCATTATGGTAGTGGCCTGCCTCCTCTGCTGCTGGCCGTGCAGCACTCATTCAGATAGCCTGTCACCCCATAAAACTTCTTCCACACCCACCTGCACCCATACCACCTCAAACCGCTCATCCTGTAACTCCCGTGGCCCCCCTAGTCCATAACAGCTTGTTAATCTACCATAATACAGTTGGTTAATCTTCTTCCCCTCGTACACACCCAACCCACCACATCCTCAACCTCCTGCCCCTCCTCACTGAGCCTTTCCCATAAGGCTGCAAAAACCCCCAACCCCTCATCCTCGAGAACCCACGTGTTCAACTTCCAATAATCTGTTTGTCTCTTTGCCAGTGACGCCCACCCCACTTCCGCCATGATGGCCCGATGATCCGAGTATGCCACCTCGACAGTGCAGAGAGACTCAACTGTCGACCTCTGCCTGTCTAAGCCCTTGCCATACCCCTCCCACACAAAAGTATGCTCCACCATCCATGAACCAACACTCAATGCATCCCGCAATTGAACATCTCTACAAAGTTCCCCTAAGGCACTTGATAAGTGACCAGCCCCCCTCGGTGCTATGTCACCCCTCCGAATAACACAGTTCCAATTGCCCCTGACAGTTGCCATGGATGGCAATGTATGAAGGAAATACACTAAGTCCCTGTGCACAAATGCCATTTTCACTTGCACATCACTCTCAAATGATACATGCTTATCCAACCACCCACAGAACCCGCTTCTCACCCCCCTCACTCCATAGCAACAAAAACGGATCAAGATCCCCACACCCCCTTTCAAGCAGCCAAAGGGTGAGGCAAACGCCCTATATCCCCATACCTCTAACATATTGCTATCTTTAAAATTATGTTCCTGAAGGAACACCACATCTACTCTATGCTGATACAAGAAGGCTCTAAACCATTCGCACTTAGCATGCACACACAAACCATTGGCATTTAAAGTCATACACTTGAGGCCGGCTTAGGTTTTTCTCCCTCGCTGCCCCACCAACCCCTTCACCGACCCCAGGGCCCAGGCAAAAAACCCGTCCCTCGCTTACCTGCACGCACTGGCCCCCCTTGCACTCCGCCCTGTGGAAAAGGGAATAATGAAAAACCCCAGGATGACCCATGGTTTCCCCCAAAAGGTGCGGGAGGGGTTTTAAAAACAAGTGTGCTAGGGAATGAAAAAAATATAGAAGGCAAAGCCCCAGGAGAAAAAGGGAGAGCAGTGTAGAGCCGAAATGAATATGCACAGTAAAAAGGGGAGGCCAATGACAAATGAAAACGTCTAGCAGCAAAAGCCAAATCACCCGAAGCGTTATGAACCCACATCGGGAGGAAAACAACAGTCAAGGACAGGTAATCGGGCAAAGGGGGGAAGGGGGAAAGACAACAAGAAATGACCGTAAGTATGTGAGGAACTCAACAAGAGATTTAAAAAAGTTTTCAAGGGAGACGAAGGGGTCCAAAAAGAGGGAGGGGGGGGCACACCCCAAAGTGCTGGACCAGTATACAAAACCCAAGGAAGAGGTAAAAAGAGGTTTTTGAGTGAGCTAGATACCTAAAAGGCCCAATGGGTCCTGAAAAGGGAGCAGAGGGGGGCGTTGGCTTTCCCCTAACAACAATATTCAATACATCTATCAAAACGGGGAGATTACCTGAGGCAGGGAAAGACACAAAGTACCCAATCTTTAAAAAGGAGACAGACATGAAGCACTAAATACAGACCGTGTCATAAGTATAGTAACATAGTCTGGAAAAGGGAATTGGAGAAGGGGTTGGAACCCCTAGAAAGAAAGATCTCATCAAAAAGACCAAATGGTTTCAGGGGGGGAAAAACCCTGTGTCACAAACCTATGGGTTCTATGACATGGGGGACGCAGTAAACAAGAGAGAGAGGGTGGGTGGATTGCATTTTTTTGGCTGCAAGAAGGCGTTTGACCGTTCCACCAAGAGATTAGGCAAAAACTGGATGAACCAACAGGGGGTAACAGGGAAGGCACTACAAGGATCAGGGAATATTTTCAGGAAGACAGCAGCGAGTCATGGTACGTGTGGGGTCAAGTGGGCACCCGTAAAACAGCGGGGGCCCCCAGGGGTCAGTCCCAGGACCTGCTGTTTCTGGTATTTGTGAACGACATGACGGAAGGAAAGCCTTTAAGTGGCCCGTTTTTAGAGAAAGAAATTGATGAAAGAATTCATTCGTCGAAGACCCGGCAAACACAAAGGGTTAGACAGGCTGCTTCCTGGTCCCGGGAATTGGCCCCAGTTCAAACCCCCCAAGTGCAAAGTCTGAAGACTGGAGTGGGAAAGAATACAGGTGTTAGGAAGTATTTCTCCAGCCCCAGAGTAGTCGGAATGGAATTTTTGGGAACGATGTATGAGGCAGGGGCCACACATAGCTTTAAACAGAGGTAGATAAAGCTCCGGGTTTGGGGGAGTGACTTGTAGGATCATGAAAAGGCCGGGGCGGAGGAGCTTTGACTCGCCCCTTTAACCTCAAAAAGGTGAGTACAAAACCGCACACCCCAACACACACCACACACCCCAACACACCACCACACACACACAACACACACACACACAACACCACACACAACAAAACATGGTAATATTTTTTACGCTAGCAAAAGTCAGGGTTTTTTTCTCCAAATGGTCTGTAATTACCACTTGGATAAAATCTTGCCATTTCTTGAACATTTTGGTGAGTTGTTTCAAATTCATTAAATTTTATCACACTCCCCGTACAAAGCGCAATGTGTGACAATAGTCCATTGGCAAAGTTTCATTTCGTTTGGCCAAAATTGGTGGTGGTGATTAACCTGCCATAGATTTTTTGTAACCCAGGCAGAGCGGGCATAGTGCATCCAGAGTCTGCTTTCTTTTTGGGTCATCATAACATATGGGTCCCCTGCATGTGGAATGATGTGATGGACTGATTGTGTCAATCTCCCTAAGTTAAATCATAAAATACATTTAAATTCTTTTCGTATTATTGTTCTCAAACTGTAAATGACAACCCAAAATTTTAAAACTACTCCCCCTTTTTAAAGCTACGCTTAGCCCTTTATCAGTTTTTACATGCATCTGAAGACAATGTGGTGGAAAAAAAAATGTGCACTTTACTCCACTTTAATTTAGTACCATATCTGGTTCGACACAAAATGCCACAATTTATATACAAACCTGCTAGGTGTGGCACAACGCACCGTTTGAACCAGTCCAGGTTCGACTAGTGTCAAGGGTTCGACCAGTCCAAGGGTTCGGACCAGTCAAGGGTTTTCGGACCAGTCAAGGGTTCGGTCCAGTCTATCTGATCTGATCATGGGTCACGTATTTATACCATGCTGTCGTGATTTGTAGCTAACACATGAAGGCTCTACTGGAAATTATCTAACCCGAGTAATATGAGATTTGGGGGGGGGGGGGGGGGGGGGGGGGGGGGGGGGGGGGGGGGGGGGAAAGATACAAACGTATAACTTGCGTGGGTGAAAGAGCCGGTGGACTGCTGGCCCTCCCAACAATGACAACGGTCGAGCCTCCAACCCTTGTTTAATCAATCGCTGTATCTAGCGTCCTCTATGAGGTTTTTTTTCCGTACTCCACCACAAATGCTATTTTATCACTATAGTTGACTGGTGCAAATTTTGGAAGGAAGGGGCGCTTTTTCTCTGTAGTAATAATTGCTTCTCGTGTGGTATTGCACCGCTGTAACTACAGGTTATATGAAATTCACATACGTCTCGTATTTCAAGAAAAGAAACAAATGAAATCACTCCACTCCACTAAGTACCATATATACTGGTTAGTTGCTACTACAACACTGTATTCTGCTATTCACTGGTATCCACGAGAGTTATATGCGAGTACACTTAGCAGCCAGGAAGATGATTAAAAACACGCAGACCGTGGTAAGTTTCTGGCGACTTCTGGCACCTGCTCTAGAGGCTTATCACTTCATTTACATAGTTCCCTGTTTTTCAAATGACACTTTAGCCTTTATCATCAATATTCTAGGACCACTGGAGTATCCAACTATCACTATTATACTGCAATGCTTTCAGGGAGACTTTCTTCCTCTGACACAAAGTTCACTATTATTATTTTTCCACACGGGACAGGCCTATGATTCCCCTCTGGCAGTAAACTCGGTTAAGTCGTGCACACAATTTCTCCTTTTTTTACGCAGTAATATAATGTTGTTTTCCGCCCAAGATGGGTCCAGCGCTAGAGGGATGTATCGATAGGATTGAATGACACAAATTAAAGTCGAGCTACGTAAGAGCGACCGTGAAAACACCAAAAACCGGGAGCACAACGAGCACGCTGCACGGTGTGTAGTGGTAGTGTAGTTGTCCCCTTTTTATGATAATGCCGACACTTAGTGGAAGGCCAAATAACTTCCACAGGGAAACAGAAAACCAGTACAATCACTTAACATTCTCCCGATACACTTATTTTATTTATATAAATTATATATAATATATATATATAGATATATAATATATATATATATATGGATATATAATATATATATAACTATATATATATATGTAGTATATTTTATTAAAACAGCACATTTCAACAGATAATGGATAAATAATGTATAAGAACAGACAAGCATAACATAACCATTTTTAAGAACTATCCGTATACGAAACACACCACCAACACACAAAGGAGGTAGGGCCCGAACCCCCTCTACATCCTTCCACCAGTAAACCTGACAGCATAACAAAAGGGTATCCTAAAGGAAATAAAGTGACAGTGTGCGTATGACCATAAATTCGTACATATGGTATGCTCAGGCATCAGGTTGACTACGGTCAGGAGACTGAACTTCACTTCCCCTGCTGCTGGAGACCCCCCCATCCCTACTGCCTGTGCAGACGGACACAAGCCTTCCCAAACTTAGCGAAAACATGCCCTACGGAACACTCGAGTTACCCCTACCAACATTTTATTAGTCCACTCCGGTGATACCGCACCGAGCAGCTCAAAACTTGTGGCCCATGCAGGATCTAGAAATCTGCACTGTAAAAAATCTCAGTGTGACAAGAAAGCCACCCATATCTTAACACTAGATGGCTACAAAATGATCACACATGTGGATGGTCCGTTATGGCACTCTGTTCACTGGATGCACATCACCACAAGCCCAACGTCCTAAAATACATGGCACCCAAATGAG
>NC_069413.1:1259322-1268453 GCF_026875155.1 Cherax quadricarinatus
ACCCGCTTCTCTCACCCCCCTTCATCCATAGTCAACAAAAACGATCAAGATCCCCAACACCCTTTCAGCAGCAAAGGTGAGGCAAACGCCCTATATCCCCCAGACATCTAACATATTAGCTATATTAAAATTTTGTTCCGAAGGAACACCACAATCTACGCCTATGCTGGAACAAAAGGCTCTAAACCATTCGCACGTAGCTGCACACACAAACCATTGGCATTTAAAGTCATACACTTGAGCCGGCTAGTGTTTTCTTTCTCCCGCGTTGCCCCACCAAGCCCTTCACCGCCCCAGGCCCAGCAACCACCTGTCCTCAGCTTACCATGCACAGCACGCCCCTTGCACTACCGGCCCCTGTGTAACAGGACTAATGAAAAAAGCCAGGATAGCCATGGTCACCCCAAAGTGCAGGGAGGGTTAAACCAAGTGTGCGAGGGAATGAAAAGAAATATAGAAGGCAAAAAGGACCCAGGAGAATAAGGAGAGCAGTCTAGAGCCAGAAATGAATATGCACAGAGAAGAAGGGAGGCCCAATGACAATAGAAAAACGTCATAGCAGCGAAAGCCAATCTGACCCGAAAGCTGGTTAGCAACCACATCAGAGAGAAAACACAGTCAAGGACCAGGATAATCGGGCAAGAAGGAAGAGGAAGACAACAAGAAATGACCGGAAGTATGTGAGAACTCAACAAGAGATTATAGAAGTTGTTTCACAGAGGAGACAGAAGGGCTCCAAAAGACGGAGAGGGGGGCACACCACCAAGTGCTGACACAGTAACTACACTACCAAGGAAGAGGTGAAGAGGCTTCTGAGTGAGCTAGATACCTCAAGGAGCCAATGGGTCCTGAGAAGAGGGAGCAAGGCGCTGTGCATTTCCCCAACTACAATATTCAATACATCGATCAAAACAGGGAGATGACCTGAGGCATGAAGACAGCAAATGTTCCCAATCTTTAAAAAGGAGACAGACATGAAGCACTAAACTACAGACCAGTGTCACTGACATGTATATAAGCATAGTCATGGAGAAGAGTATCGAGAAGAGTTGGAGGAACACCTAGAAAGAAATGATCTCATCACAGCAGCCAACATGGTTTCAGGGATGGGAAAATCCTGTGTCAAAAACCTCTGGAGTTTGCTATGACATGGTGTCGGCATAAGACAAGAGAGATAGGGGTGGGTGGATTGCATTTTTCTTGGACTGCAAGAAGGCGTTTGACACAGTTCCACACAAAGAGATTAGTGAGCAAAACTGGATACCAACAGGGGATTAACAGGGAGGCAACACAATGGATCAAGGGATACTTGTCAGGAAGACAGCAGCGAGTCATGGTACGTGCTGAGGTGTCATAGTGGGCACCTGTAATCCAGCGGGGTCCCACAGGGGTCAGTCCTAGGACCAGTGCTGTTTCTGGTATTTGTGAACGACATGACGGAAGGAATAGACTCTGAAGTGTCCCTGTTTGCAGATGACATGAAGTTGATGAGAAGAATTCATTCGATCGAAGACCAGGCAGAACTACAAAGGGATCTAGACAGGCTGCAGTCCTGGTCCGGCAATTGGCTCCTGGAGTTCAACCCCACCAAGTGCAAAGTCATGAAGACTGGAGATGGGCAAAGAATCACAGGGATGTTAGGAAGTATTTCTCCAGCCACAGAGTAGTCAGGAAGTGGAATAGTTTGGGAAGCGATGTAGTAGAGGCAGGATCCACACATAGCTTTAAGCAGAGGTATGATAAAGCTCACGGTTCAGGGGGAGTGACTTAGTAGCGATCAGTGAAGAGGCGGTGCGAGGAGCTTAGACTCGACCCCTGCAACCTCAACTAGGTATACAACACACGCACACACGCACACACACTCACATCACACCCACACACACACACACAGCACACCACACACACACACACACACACACACCCACACACCCCACACATGGAATGCAATTATTTACAGCTAGCAAAGTCAGGTATTTCTCCAGAAGTCCTGTAATATACCACTGATGGTTAAAATACTTTGCATTTCTTGAACATTTCTGAGTGAGTTTGTTTCTAAATTCATTAATTTGATCACACTCCAGGAAATAATGACGCACTGTGTGACAATAGGCCATCTGCAAAGTGTACATTTCGTTGCCTTCATCTGGTGGTGGTGATTTAACCTGCCATAGATTCTGTAACCCAGGCAGAGCCGGGCTGTAGTGACATCCAAGAGTCCTCTTATCTTGTTGGATGCATAATACATTATGGCTCCTCCGGCATGATGGAATATGATAGATGGGACTGACTTGGTGTCAATCTTCCCTAAGTCTTTAATCATAAAAGTAACATTGAAGTTCCTTTTCGTATTATTGTTCTCCAACGCTAACTGACTACCCTAGAGTGTAATCTACGCCCTCTTTGAAAGCATACAGCTTAGCCAATTTATCAGTTTCTATCATGCATCTGAAGACCAATGTGAGATGAATCCACAGCATGTGGCACTCTGACTCCACTGTCCTAAGGTTAGCCATACCTATATCTGCTTCTGACACAGCATGCCACAATTTATACTAATGAGTTGAGAGCATTTGGATGACAGAATCCAGTTTAAATTAAAGTGTCTCCTTAGATAAGAAAAGATAAGATAAGATTTCGTTCAGAATTTTAACCCCGCAGGGTTAGCCACCCAGGATAACCCAAGAAAGTCAGTGTGTCTCGAGGACTGTCTAACTTATTTTCCATTGGGGTCCTTAATCGTGTCCCCCAGGATGCGACCCACACCAGTCGACTAACACCCAGGTAACAGTTGCTGCTAGGTGGAACAGGGACAAACAGTGTAAGGAAACGTGTCTAAATGTTTCCCCCCGCCGGGATCGAACCCGGGCCCTCCGTGCGTGAAGCGTGAGCTTTAGCCAACCAGGCCACCGGAACGCATTTGAGTGCAAGTAGTATGGCAAACAGTTCTGTTTGAAGGGAGAGGCCCAGTGTTGATGCGTGCTCACAATTTCTTTAGGAGAGCCATCACCTGGATGACAGCAGCACTACCACTGCAAACCAGTGGACTGGTGAACCGAACCATCAACGTAAATAATTTGTGAAAGAGGACCTAAGTTCTCAATACAGTTTTTAAGGCATCATGTTGGCTTTCAAGACGAAGACTTTGGTTGGTGATTTAAGAAGATTTGAGAGAAATAGAGGAATGGTAGTTTGGGAAGGGATAAATATCCATGGAGCAGGGATGGTCCTCTAGTGTCTAACTTGACCATAGATCCACGTAGCAGGTCCATGTCCGGGGTCGGTTCCTGTTTTTTCGATCCCATCTGGAAGGATGTTCACCAGTGCGGAGGAAGTTTGAGGGCTTCTGTGCAGGTTTGGAATAGCTAACCTAAGCAAATTGACCTCCATAAGATTAGGTCTTTCATAACACGATCTCTATGCTTGGAATATTAAGTTCTCTACGCATGATTTTAAAAATTTGGCAGTACGCGGGCACTCCGAGGAGTACTCATTGCTTCGTTTTGCAGTTTTTCCAGCCCCCCAAGCTTCCAGTCAGACACGATTGCAAGTATGCGCCGCATAATCAAGCAATGATCTAATAAAAGCAAATACATCATTTTCACAATTTTTCCATAACTCCATAACTGGATGAAACCTGCCACAACTCCAAATGTGCTCTCAGCCTTCTTGTATTGGCATGACCAAGTTCTTGTTACAACAGTCCAAGGAGTGGAACCTCACAGCCAGATACCTTAGCTGCTTACTATCTAGAAGAAACCATCATGCAACTGGATCGGACGACCTGTGCCTCTCGTCGAGTAGACGCTGTTGAAAGTATCTTTGTTGTCACCTGAATTATGAACCCAGGCCCGGACACGAGGCGAGTACATGATTAAAATGCTTGGGTGATGGAGAATCCGGTGGTGTGAATCATTTTAGCAATCAGCAAACTAACCATATAAGAGGGGGCTGGCTAGCATAGCAGGAAGTAAGGCATTTATCAGAATATTGAAAAGGGTGGGATTAAGCACACACTCCCTGTGGGGTCCTAATTTCAAAATCTTTAGTGTACACCTTTGTTATTCCTTTAAAATGTCTCTGGAACAACACAGACGACTTTCTGTTGACAGGTAACCTTTAATCCAGCGGAGAAAGCCCATCCTCCAATATCCATCCTCCGGCAAGTATTTTCAAAAACTAATGAATACATGTCGGTGGCAAACAGCAAAAGCGGATTTAAGGTCAAGGAAGGTAGTGTATGAGCGTTAGTGTGCAAAGTGAGAAAGTGGTATTGCAATGAGGCACAACTCCTCCATGCATGAAGCCGTGTAACCGGGAGACAAGAATTGCTAATTCTGTGCATAAGACATAAGAATCACATTTCGAATGTTTAAAACGACAACAGCTAGTAAGGGAATTGGCGAAATGAGTTTTTGTGATTGGGCTTCGGAATGGGGAAAAATAGGCTGTGGTCAATGATTTATGGAGCTCCCCAGAGACATAGCTCATTTATATAAATTCCAGTAAAGGATTCCCCTGGTACTTCGACACAGCATCTGAGTAGGTTGTAATACCATCCTCAACAGCTGGCGACGGGGAGTTGCCCTTAGTTAGTGCTGCATCAGTTTCATAATTAGTGAAGGAATGTTGCAGTTAGCTGCCCTTCTGAGGCATAAAGCAAACAAGTCTCTCCCTTGCATCCTATTTGTCCATGAATTTCGCCTGTGTGGAACAGGAAGATGTCATAGCTAAGAATTACAGCCCAAGCACTGACTACTCATTCGCCCTGTGCAAGCATGCGGGTGTGCGATCTGCCCATTTCTTGTTTACCCTTAATTCTAGTATGTCCCTCCATGCCCGGCCTAAGTGGGGTGTGAGCATTGAGAGCTTGACAAATTGTTCCATCTGTTTGCCGCAGCTCTGTCATACGCCGCTCCTGGCAGCAGCAAGGGCATTGGAAGAGGCTCAGACAGTTCAGGGGTACGATGGTTTCTATAGGCTAGGCCTAGTCTGCGAGCAGTACGTTTCAGTGTTCGAAGTTTAGAATCATTGTAATAGGTATGGTTTTTATAAGACTTATGATTATTATGGAAGTCATTTGGATTTAGAGTTGTAGGAGGTTTCAGTGGCGGCTCTAAGAAGTTCTGAATACTGCTCACAAGGTCATTGTTAAAAGTCTCGACACATGGAGGGTCATAAATAGAATTAAGGGCAACAGAACTGGGCATATCGCGAACTCTCATCCCTTGCATAGGGCGAATGAGTTAGTCAGTGCTTGGGCTGCTACATCTAGCTATGACAATCTTCCCAGTACTACACAGGCAAAATTAAATGACAAATATTATGCAAGGGAGAGACTTGTTTGCTTTATGCTCAGCAAGGCAGATGACTGCAACGTTCCTTTCACTAATTATGAACGTGAATGCAGCACTAAGGGCAACTCCACGTCGCCTGGTGAGGATGGTATTACTTACAACATACTCAGATTGCTGTGTCGAGTACCAGACAATCCATTACTTGAATTTATATAACAGGAGCTATGGAACTGGGAGCTCCTCAATCTTGACCAACAGCCTCATCAATCCAATTCCGTAACGGTCCCGACTCCAACAAAATGCATTCGCTCAATGTATCTTACAGCTGCTTGTGTAAAACATTTGAAAGGATGATTTCTTGACGTCTCATGTACAAATCACACATTTTTTTTCCTCCCCGGTTGCAATGGTTTCATGCGTGGAAGGACGTGCTTCAGTTGCATTACCAACGTTCTAACTCTGGCACACTGACAGCTCATACACTACCGTCCTTGACACTGAAATCGGCTTTCGATATTGCCACCCGACATTAATCAAAGGAGTGAACTTCTTGTCCAAATGGATGGAGGATGGTGTTTCCAGCTGATTAAAGGCTACCTGTCTAACAGAAAGTCGTCTGTGTTGTTCCAGGGACATAGAGGAGAACTCAAAGACTTTTAATCAGGAACCCCACAGGGAGGTGTGCGTCGCTCCCACACTATTCAATATTCTAATTATGCCTTATAATGATAAACCTAGCCGTCCCATCATTATATGAATTAGTTTTTCTGAGACATAATGATTCCTTAACATATACTAGCCTCGTTCAGGACCTGTGGTTGATAATCTCGTCTGAAAAACAAAGATACTCAATAGGCGGTCCTCCTTGACAGAGAGGCACAGTTCGTCAGATCCAGTGGCATGATGGGTGCATCTAGAATATGCAAGCAGATACAGGTATCTAGGCTTTGAGGTTCCAATGCTTGGACTTGTGTAACGAAACTTTTGTCGCCAATACAAAAAAGACTGAGAAACACTTAAAGATGTGGCAGGGTGTCACCCCAGGTAAGGGTGATAAGTTAAAACTGTGAAAGTGATGTACCTTGCTTTATATAGATCATTGGTTTGATTATGGCTGCGCCACTACGTGGCCTTTGTCCTGAACTGCAAACTTGGAGGGGCTGGAAAACATGCAGAACGAAGCATTGAGGAGCATTTTAGGATGCCCTCGCACTGCCAAAATTTTAAATCTGCAAAAAGAGCTTTAGATCCCAAGCATCAAGATCGTGTTACTGAAAGAAATATCCTATTGGGGTTAATATCTCCAGGCAAGCCCATTCAAGCCCCTGCAAAGAAGCCCGCCAAACTTCCTCAGCACTGGTGAACACCCCTCCAATGGATCGAAAAAAACTGGTACCGACCGCCGCATGAATAAGATACATGATCTAGTCAAGTAAGGCAACAGCGGCACGTCTCTCTCGCGCCATGGATAATACCGCAGTCCAAACTACATTCTCATTCCCCCAAAACACTTCTTAAATCACAACCAAAACATTCCGCCTGAAGCCAAACTTGATGCCCTTAAGCTCTATGTGATAACTCAGTCACACAACACACACTCTTGCAAATTATTTACGTAGGTGGTGTTTGTTTTCACCAATCCACTGGTACAGCGGTAGTGCTTGCTGTTGTCGTACAGAGTGATGGTTCTCTTAAAGAAATTTTGAGCACGCATTAATAATTGGGCCTCTTGCCCATCAGACAGAACAATTTCCCATACCTCCTTGCACTCAAAATGTTCCATGTACTAAAAATTGACACTTTAATTGTAACTGATTCTCGTCATCCAGAAATGCTCCAACCATTAGTATAAAGTGTGGGCTGCTTGTGTTAAAGCCCGATAAAAGTATGGTAAAGATGGACCGGGAGTCAGAGTGCACATCGTGGATTCCATCGCACATGGGTCTTCAGATGCATGATAAAACTGAATAAAATTGGCCGAAGCTGTAGCGCTCAAAGAGGGGGTAGATTGCATCTGGGCTTGTCAGTTAGCAGGTTCGAACAATAATAACGAAAAGAACGTCACGAATGTTATTTGACTTAAGACTCAGGAGATTGATCCAGTCAGTCCCCATCTATCACCATTCTATCATGCAGGAGGCCCACATTCTATGGTGCATCTAACAAATAAGTAGAACGCTTGGATGTCACTACCGCCCGCTCCGGCTGGGTGCAGTACTTTGGCTGGTTAAGCACCACCACCAATGTAGACCAAACGAAATGTAATCTTGCCAGATGGACTATTGGCACAGCCTGCGGCATTATGAACTGTAGTGGCGATAAAAATTAATGATTTTCGAGACAAAATCACCAGAAATGTTCAAGATGTGAGCAAAGTATTGTAGCCACAGTGGTATATTACAGACCATTTCTGGAGACAAAATACCCTGACGTTGCAACCTTGTAAAATAAAGCATTACCCTCGTGGGTGTGTGTGGGTGTGTGTGTGTGTGTGTGGTGATTGTGGGTTGTGTGTGTGCGTGTGTGTGTGTGTGTGTGTGTGTGTGAGTATTGTTAGTTACCATTTGTCCTAGACACATGTCGATTACGTGTTTGTGTATAGTGTGGGTGTGTGGGTGTGTTGGGTGCGTGTGCGTGTGTGTGTGTGTGGTGTGGTGTGTGTGTGTGTGTGTGTGGGTGTGGTGTGTGTGTGTGTGTGTGAGTGACTCCAGCAATCATCTTTGCACCAATAACTCATTACAATTGTGACCGGGTTGAAGTGTGAATGCGTATTACTCTATAATTTATTCAGGATCGTAGCCATACATAAACCTTAGTTACGATACTTACAGATTCATTACTTTTGTAATCTTGTGAGTACATTACCTTTATATCTAGTTCAGCTATCAAAACTTTGGGGGCCCCGTCCCTGGACTCATTACGTACCTCTGTAATCTTTAAATACCTTGTAACTTGTCATTATTGTGACCAACTACCTGGAGTTCATTTACCTTTGTAAATGTGAGTTCATTACCTGCGTAACTTGCTCAGCTATCAAACTTTGAGGCCCAGTCCTGGGCCCATTATGTACCTCTGTAATCTTGACTCCGCCCACAGGATGGTATGGGTACATAAGAAACAATTAAACAACTAACTTTGAACGTTAGTTTTTTTCGCTCTATTGTGTGGTTGGGAATTTGTTTATATCTAGGAAGTTTTATTACCCTCAACGTTTACCATATCGAAGGAGGGTGAAATTTCTCATCGTTTGAACTTCATATTGTTTGTTGATGTCGCCTGGAGCCTTGCAGTGTCTACAAGGGAAGACACTGTCCTCAGATTCCGGGTGTCATCTGGCAAAGGAAGACAACGCACTGACACTTAGATCCCTTCCTGTCTATATGGGGGATAGGAACAAGAATAGGGTAGTACTGTGCCTTGTGGAACAGAGCTTTACACCGTAGCGCCGCAGACTTTACTCTGTTGATTAACTACTCTTTGTGTTTCTATTTGTTCAGCAATTATAGATCCACCTTGCCAAAACTTTTTCTGTTATTCCTTTAGCATGCATTTTGTGCCTATTACAACCATGGTCACACTTGACGAAGGCTTTTGCAAAGTCTGTGTATATGCATCTATATTCTTTTTTGTCTTCTATGCTCCAGGACCATAAAATTAGTGATCCCAGTAAGTTGGAAGAGACAAGCGACCTGCCTAATCCCCATGTTGCCCTGGTGTGGAATTAATGGGTATCTGGATGTGTGGCAGTCGTGCTTCGTAGGACCCTTTTCAAAGATTTTTAGTCTGCTTGACAGTGTCTTCCATTGCAGACACCTGCAAGGCTCCAGGCGGACATCA
>NC_069413.1:1268953-1318073 GCF_026875155.1 Cherax quadricarinatus
AAATTAAAGAGTGTTTTTTATGTATAATTTATTTGGGGGATAGGGAACGTGGAGCTGTTTTGTTTCATATTTAATGGATAACATGTCTTAGTTTATGTGACGTATGTATAGCATACATGTATAATGTGTATTGTGCTTTTTAAATAAAATATAAAAAAAAAAATTATAGCAACGGTGCCAGAATTCATTTTGTGTGTAACAAATGCACTTTGGCACAGTTACCCTTTAGCAGTGATGACGTTGATTTACCTAATTTTAATACAAATGAACCATTGCCATATATTGATGATTATGATTGTTTTATGAAAACAGGCCTTCACTTTATTCATGTCAATGCAAGATCACTTCTTCCTAAATTGGCAGAGATTAGGATTCTAGCTAACAAATTTTTTTTTTTTTTTTTTTTTTTTTTTTTTTTTTTTTTTTTTAATATGTATTGAATATCATTGAAAATGTTCATGAAAAAAAACCTTTAAAGGTATATACAAGAAAGTAAACATACATACAATACATACATATATATATACATATACATTATATATACATATATATATATATACATATATATACATATATATATATATATAACATACATATATTATACACATACATATATATACATATATATACACATACATACATACATATACATACATATATACACACACATAAAAACACATGCATATATATACACATACTAGTTATAAGTCGAAAATTTCCCAAAATTTATAACTGTATTGTACTTGAAACACTCGGAACAAATAATGTTAAAATTCCCAAACCCCAGACATACCTCATAAACCCATTCATCAAACTCACCCTGCTTCCGACCATTCTAGGAAACCAGCCCATTTCATCCCCCTTACCTGCCTTTCAACTCCCGTAAATCCCGTAAAGTGAAATTCCTATAACCCTCACTTAAATCCCTCTCCCATCTCCCCCCATACACCTCCTTATTTCTCACTTTGTCTATAAAAAGTTGCTGTTAATGCATTAATTCTTTCACACACGTTCGCTCCCCTCATAGCCCAAGACATATAAATATAATCCGTAATTATATACCCTACCGCATTCTCTACCATCTGATTCACCCCACCCATGTCTAAGCTTAAAACCTCAACACCCGCAAACCCCCCCCTCCCCACTAACCTTATTACCTTACCCCAACCAAAACCCTTATTAGTTCAATACATTCGCAAAAATACACTAATGGAAACAGTCTCCCATCCACCACAAGCCTTGCATATCCATCCTCCGTATTCTCTTATGGAATAAAACCATTCCAGACGGTAAGATCCCATGTAAAAATCTATACATTACTTCCCCGTACTTTAGGTTTTAAACGTAATTTGTTAAAACGCCCCCAGATATTACGCCAATTTCATACATCGGATAAACACCTTCTACCACTGCTACCACTGCCTTACCTTCCCCCCCATAAAGGGTTTCCCCCCAAATTTTAAATATGTGAAGGATCGCTCATGTTTATGATGACCCGAAACATTGCCTCACCTATTATGAACTCCCTACCCACCACCACCGTTGCATATCCTGACGTATTTATGAAGTCCGCCTTCCCTCGCCCCCCCTCCCGCTTATAAACTACGTTTCAAATACCCCACTCATAATCCTCTTTTCAACAGCTATAAGACCAGCCCTCCACGGCCAACCGGGAGTGGGGACAACCGCTCTACCTAACCATTCGCTTCCAGTACCCAAATAAATCTAAAAACGCGCTTTTGTAACCTTTGTATCTCACTACGAAGTATCGGATATATTGCTGCTACATGCCAAAGTTTACTATATAATGGGACATTCGTTGTAATTACTCTTTGATGCAAAGTTAAGTGTGCAGCTCGTAAACCACCATCTACAATACGCACTGAATTTTATATGTTGTGCAACTTGATAATCACTTACATAAACGATCCCACATATCAGTAATTGGTCCACCTTTCCACCTTTCAACACTTCACATTCCTCACTTAACCTATCTCCAAGATCCATATACTTCTTGTTTCCCCTCCTTATATAATTGACATGCCAGAAGCTTTTCAAAAACCATTTACTAACTTTTCCACCCAGAAATCCCTGTTACCACTTACTAAATCGTTGTGTCATCAACTTATCCAACAATGCCAGCCCCCCCACCCCTTTCTCCACCAACCCTCATTTGCTGCCAAAAAGAACCCTAATTCCTCTATAAAAGGGATCCCAGTAAAACACGCAAAAAATTATTGTGAACGGGACAACTTGACGTAGAAGACCCCTGCACATCTTGAATTTTTCACCGTAACGCTTCCATTTACCTGCACCCGCAAGGATTGCATCTTGATACATAAATAATTTGGCCCATGTATATAATTACCCTCTCCAAACCCCTGCCATCTCATGAATCTTCCATAAGCTACCCTTTCTACACTATCATATGCCCCTCCCAATCTATAGCCAAACCACCCCCCCCACTCCCAATTTTACTCTTTCTTCAATAAAACTTCTAATCAAACCATATGCCCGTCATACATAGACCTTCCTCCCGGCACCGCCATATTGTCCCTTATCGATCACTTTAACCCAGAGAACCTTTTTTAATTCTTTAGCTAAAATTCTTGCAAAAATCTTATAATCACCACACAATAAACGAAATATCACGATAGTCTTTAACTGATAATGGCTCACCTTTAGGGCACTGGTAAAACGAACCGACAGCCATCCGCTTCTGATCCCCAAAACCCATCCCCCCGCTTAATGATATTTAATAATCTACCAAAAATTCTTTTAAAACGCTCCAATTTTGGAGAAAGGAAAAGGTCACTGGGCATCCCATCAATTCCTTGGTGCCTTTCCTAATTTGGCGCGCCGGATAAAGCTACCCATGTCTCGCACTCCGTTATCGGGCCATTTGGTGTTTCTTCCAAAACGAATCGATCATACTCTGTCAACACACAATGCACAAACCTCCAATTGACTGTAATGCTATTTCACATTATTCCCACACTTTGCTTTTCCAACTTAACCGCAAGGCCCAAGCATCAATATACCCACTCAAACCCTCAGTCGTCGTCAACGACCTTGTCCACCTTTATACCCTTGCATACCGTACCTGAACCATTCAACCCCATTAACTCCATGCCCCTTGCGACGTGTGTGTTGACTCCGCAACACACACAAACCGACGCCGATCTCCCCACAAAACCTCCTCATCCCGCCCTTAACCTTTCCCCATCAAACTCTCATTTTGTAAATTCCGGAGTAATTTCCTTCCAAACTTTCAATTTCAATAACAGATAATTAGCATTTAAGAGGTGTGCATACAGTCGCGCAACTGCCGCCTCTAAATATTTTGAAAACCGTATTGTAACTTCTTATATCTCTTCCCTCGATTATATAATATTTCCTTGATACGTTTTTTAAGCTATTGTTCCCACAATTAACCATGGCAACATCCCTGGTGCTTCTAACCATCTAAACGTTCCACATATGTGTCCAAAAGACAAAGACTATCCTCTTCCTTAATAACTTTACATTCAATTTCCAAAATGATGGACCCCTCCGAGGCACATCCCTCAATATCCACAATCTAATAACACTCCTCTAATGATCCTAAAACGCTACATTATCACATCCTCACCCCTCCGCACAGTAACCGCACAGGCACGTACATACGGTCCAACCTTTCGTCCGCATAACCTCTTTTAAATGAAGGTATGCTCTACCATCCCTCCCCACCCCACACACATCCTATAACTCCCCCCCGGTCAATATAATCCCCCAATATACCCAAACAACACCCCGCACCATGGGCTCCACATCTTTAACACGATCACGCATTCCAATCTCCGCCTATTATTGCAACATTCGGTGAAACCACGTAAAAAATAGACCAGCACGTCCCGAACAAAATTAGTTTTAATACTCACTTCACCCTCATCCGGACCATATACACATATAAACTCAGGTAACCCGACCCCAATTCCAACCAACCCTAATTACCCTCCCCCCTCTCCCCCCCTTCACTACGCTCCTTACTATAAACGGGCTAGTTTCCTTTACCAAAATGCAGCCCCCACCTTTCAAACGAGACGCAGTTCCATGTACGACATTAAACCACTCAAATATCCAACTCATACCCAGGCCTAAAATTATGTTCCTGTAAGATACCACATCGCACACCAAGTCTC
The DNA here is from genome assembly GCF_026875155.1 of Cherax quadricarinatus. Taxonomy (NCBI): domain Eukaryota; kingdom Metazoa; phylum Arthropoda; class Malacostraca; order Decapoda; family Parastacidae; genus Cherax; species Cherax quadricarinatus. The sequence continues at coordinate 1,273,135 of NC_069413.1, forward strand.
CACCAAATACACATAAAACCACTAGCTTCCTCACAGCTCTCAACCCGTTAATATATATAGTAAACACTTGAATTCAACCAAATGTGTTGTTCTTTTTGTTTCCCCGCATTGACTTTACCCCATTCGGTTTTGCCAACACCTCAGTCCCTCCCCTCCTTTTTGTTGGGAATCACCTTTTGCAATCCCTTTATCCTTGTGTTCACACATCCCACTCTTCTTTATCCTCCACCCAAGACTTGTATTCCCAGGGGCGTTTGGCAGGAGATGAGCACCTCAACAGAATCCGATGATGCTGGCAGTCCACTTTCGTGTCCCCGCCCTCCACCTTCATCTTGACATCTAAGCACCGTCCATATCACCTCCACCTCTACTGCATGACACCTTCAATCCTGTAGACTCTCTCGTCGACAAACCGGTCATCATCTGCCATACCATCATTCCGAGCCTTCCCCATAACTGAGCCTGGGTCTTCCACCTGATCTAGGACCGATTCTCTAACAAGTTCACCACGCCTTTTACAAAGACCGCCGCCACTTTCTTCACCCATATTAGTGTAGTCTCTCCTCAAAAACCTTAGTATGTCCAATGACTTGAGATTCTCCTTGTAGTGTTACACTGGCGATTCAAGCTCCTTTTCCTTGTCTACCTCCTCACTCCATGACAACCGTGTTTGGGCGTGTAGCAAGAGACTGTTCTCGCATCATTCACCACCTCCGTTTTTTTTATGTCCACTGGCTGCTTTTTCTGCGTTTTGCTGTTGCGCATTGTTGCCATTGCTTGTTGTGCCGGGTACCCACTGCAGGGAAACACTGCGCCGCGATGTGGTCATATGACCCACATAGCCGACACGTAACGTTGTTGCCCCGCATACGTTACATAGACTTAGTCCTTAATTCTTTCAACACAATATATGAAAGAATAGGGTGCCGGTAAGAGTCATTTTTAACTGTATACGTAACGCGCCTTCCAGCGCACCTGCATACGGGTCCAGTTGCCCATCTTCGCCTGCTGTGGCTACGTGAACCGTCCCATAAGAAAGCATTTTTTCACTGGTAATATAAAAATAAACCCCTAAAAAGGGGCACTTTTCCTGATTTTCACCCAGGTGAAATTTCGTAATACATCATAAACCCTAAAACCGAAAACAGTTAATTTAAAACCCCGTTTGTTTGGTCTCCTGATACTTGCCCGACCACTGCCTCGTAGACTTGTGAAAGACTTAAATTTTAAACGAAGATTCTTGTCCCCTTTTTAAATGCGACCCCCACAAATCTCCTCATTTGCAATACCATAGGTTTCGCGAAAATCGCGGGTTTAATAAAAAAACCATTTTGGGATCCTGTGACAGCACCACGGATCATCTCAATGCAGACAGTGTTGTTTTCTTCTTCTCCCTTATTCAGGGGGGCCATTTTGGAGAAAATAAAGTTTCCACCCCCCACGCTAGGGGAAAGCTCAACCCAGGTAAAACCCCAAAAACAAACTCAAACAGGATCGTCTGCGCACCGTCCACACGGCTCGGGGGCGATGAGAAAAAGGCTAAACAAAATTAGGGCGGCAGTTATAACCATCTCTTTAATCCCTTTGGTTTGATGATACGGTGAATGACGACGAGGTCAAAAAAAAGAGGGTTAAAAAATATAAAAAAGCTTAGATAGGAACAGAAAGGGGGGTTTGGGGTAAAGTGCCAAAATTAGAAATACTTTGCTTACAACCCCAAAACCCCAAATTTTAAAAAGCAATAAACTGGAAATTCTAAAGGTTTTTAAAATGCTTTCCCCAAAACCAAACCCCTCTTTGTAGGAAAATATTTAAACCCCCCTCCCACCCAGGACCATTTTTTAGAAGACTTTTCCCGAGTCCTTTTCCGGGGTTTAAAAACAATTGGGGAGACAATAATACTTTTTTTTTTTTTAAAATTTTATTGAAAACTTACTTTGGGACCAAAATATAACATAAAAAAAATGTTTTTTTTCAAAAGACAAAAAAACAAAACTTACACAATTTATAATCTCACCACAAAATATACCTATCCATTTAACTAAAAACCCCTTTCACAAAAGTACCTCTCTCCAAACCCCTTTTAATTGCAGGATGAAAAAACTTTTTCAGCCACATAATATGGTAACCCCCCCCCTTTTCCATGTTTAAAAAGCCGAAACAATGTACATATATACACATGACATGACAAAAGTGTATAACCAAAACAAAAAAAAATCATGTTTTTTTTTTGGGCATTTTGTCATTTCAAACTAACAGATCTTAGCATTTTCAAAAATTACTTTTTATAAAATTTATAAATAACAAAAAACTAACAAACAACTAAAAAAAATATGAAAAAATTGTTCAAATAAATGGCCAACAATAATTTTTTACACAAAAAAAAAAACTAAAAAACATTTTATGCAAATATAAAGTTTTTATACAATTTTAGATTCAGACTAAGTCTAGTATAAACACTTCATGCAAATTATAGATGTATTAGTTTTAAATCTAAAGCCATTTAAACAATGTTCCAGAGCAAACAATTTACTCTGTCATGCACAATTAACAAAAACATGGCCCTAATAAAACTTGTACCGGCAGTACTACCTCAATCATAACAAAACCAACCTGGAAAAAAGACACTTCAGAAAGCCACCCCCTCCATCCCCGACCCCATGCTATCTGTATTAAAAAAAAACAAAAACCACGTTCCCTTCCATCCCAAATTCGTACCGACGTCGAAAGTCATAAACCCCTGCCCTCAACCAAACCCCACCAGTTCACCCCCCCCTACCCCCCCCCTTTCCTAACGACTTTACACCCATATCTCCACTACCACACACTTTATTCCACCTTCCATCCTCCACTAATCTAAAAAAAAAGAAAAAAAAAAGCCATTTAGGGAAAACCCAGCCAATCCACTCAAAAACTAAAACCCAACCCTAACATTACACCCACCAAAAATTTACGATAACCCAAGGAAAACTTTTTACCCACAACCTCCCATAAGTACCTATTTCTGCATACGTACGATACACACTCGCCGCAAGCGCCGCACCCTATTTTCCCCCCCACCTCCCCATGCACCAAGCACATACAAAAAATCGCCACAATACATCACTGCCCTCCGAATGTCCTTGAAACCCCCCCACATGAAATGCAAACCCTCAAAGTCGAAATGTTTCTTGCCCCCCCGCCACTATACCCAGAACTCCCCTAACCAAGCCCTTCAAAACCCAAGGTTTCACAAAAATATATGCATGAAAACCGTCTCCTTTTCCCCCAAGCAAAAAAGGGCCACACCTAAAAACCCATTCTATATCACTGACCTTTAGTTTAAATTCCCATAAAGAACTAAAACCCCACTCACGAACCCTTGGCAAAATCTATCTCCGAAAGTTTTTCCCAAATCCCCCCCAAATCAACATTGGGTAGTACACTCCCGACACGTACCCTGCCACCTATCCTCCCAAGCCACTTACCCTTACTTTTTTTGTTTCCCTTACTGCCAACAATTTTCGACCATATCTTCACACTCCGTATTCTTTCCCTTCCACCATTTTTTTCGCACATCCTCATGACCTCCCCACCCTTCAAACCCCCTCTCCCCACCCCCCCCCCTCAAAAACGCGCTTCAAAACCCTGCCTTCACCGTGTGTCCAAAGTATAAGACCCACCCCCCCCTGCCGCACGCCCATCGCACCACCTCCTTCCGTAGCCATGGTTTCCCCATAACCCCACCAACCTCAAAACCACCCTCCCATTCCTGAATATCAAGACCTCGGGGGATATATTTCGCACGCCCCACACTTACTGTACCAAGTGAAATTTTAAAAACCACCCCCCTCTGCTGCATTTTTATACCCCACCCCCACCCGCGCACCTACCCATCGCTCACTCACTACTTCTTTGGAATTTATTCTCTGTGCCCCCCAGCGCCCCGCCATATACACAACCCCACAATCTTAATTTTTTTCCACTACGTTCCCCCATACTTTTCCCCCCAAACCCCCCCCCACCCACGTGCCACTTCAAAAATTTTTGACTTTGCTCCATTAACCCTCACCCGTCGCCCCACCAAAAAAATCTTATTAAACGCCCCAAATTTTCCCCCAATCCTTTTTCCCCCCCAAACCCAAAAAACGTGGTGCCCCCACAAAACCCCACAATACCACATCCCCAGGACCCCACCTCCCCCTTTTCCCCACACTCCCCCTTTTAAAAAAGCCTAAAAAAAGGCCTGCATGCATGCAAAGGGGTTTTTGAGAAAAGGGAAAACCCTGTCGCAAACCCATCCCCATCTGCACGGCAACCCTAACCCCCATTAACCTGAACCCGCCCGTTGCAGGCTAACAAAGTACGCCCACGCACCATTCATCCCCAAAAACCCCCGTTTTTTCAATACACCACAACATAGCTATCAACACTTTCAAAAACCCTGCTAATAATCCCCAAGCCCCCCCCCCGTTTCTACCCTCCACAAAACCCTTAATTCCCCATGCCCCTCACGCAATTGACCTGGAATCCCACATGTCCTCTATTAGGACTCGGTCAAGCCCCTTTTTTTCATACGTTTCCTAAAACCTTCGCAAAAACTTTATAACTGCACACATAGGGGATCGCCCTAAAAGACCCAAGGCTTCCCCCCCCCCCTTATAACCAAAACACTACCCCCCGTGCCCTCCCTTCCCCCAACACCCCCTTTCCTTCATACAGTTAAACAACCGACCAGACATTCCTTCATACAACCCCAATGTTAATATAGAAATCTTTTGGGAATTCCATCAATCCCCGGCGTTTTTCCCCTACCAAGCCCTTTATCGCCTCCTCCACCCCTCCCCACTGATCCTACCCTCTATTACCGCCCCTCTCCTCCCCCCCCTAAAAACCTCGAATTCCCCTCCCAGAACCTCCCTCCCCTCTCCCCCCCCCCTCTGCTTAAAATTTCCCAAACCATAATCCTAATGCTCATTCCATCGTGGTACTAATACCTCCCCCCACCCAAAATCCCCCCCCCACCCTTTACACACCTCTAATCCCTAAACGTGGTCATCTGTTGCCTATTTCCCAAAACTCCTCAAAACACATCCTACGGGTTTTCACCCCATAAACCTCCCTAAACCCCCCACGTATCGCACAAAACAGAGTTTTTATATCCCTCAATCTTCCCCTTAAAAACCCCATTTTTTTCCCTGTCTGGCCCCCCCCCCCCCCCCCCTTAAACAAACATTTACTGCCCCCTCTAAATATTTCTTTAAAACCCTACCCCACCTGCCTCATCCCTTCCTCTATGCTGGTAATATCCCCAATTGCAATTTAGCGTCTTCTCCCCCCATTCCAAAACATCCCCTCTCGTTTCAGCCTCCCTAGTTGCTTCCCCAATTCCCTAAAAAAACCCCCTCCTCCTCTCCCCGGATAGCCTCACATTCATTTCCAAACCCCCATACCTACGAACCATCCCCTTCCCAGCCATCTCGCCCAAAAAGGGACGTGGTCCCAAAAACCTAAATCTATCGTCATTACACTTTTAAATGTTAATCTCGGTTTTATATATTTCGACAACCTGGGGCATAACCCCCCGCAAAACGTGTGCTCTACTTTTTTCCACCCCCCCCGACTATGTATAAACCCCGCACCCTCAACAAATCCCTCAAACCCCAAGCACACAAAAACCCTGCCCCTCTCGGCCACATCCTTATTTCCCGATTACCAATTCCAATCCCCCCCTATTATAGAAACCATTGGAAAACCCCCTTAGAAAAAAACAAAACCCCTTACAAAATTCACCTTAACCCTATGTTACTATCTCCGGGATATAACCCCCAAAAAAATACTCTAACTCGCCCAATCCCTTCCACCCTAAACCACCCTCCCCTCCCCTCCCCTTCCCACTTGACGTGGAATGGCTGGACTCCCCATTCCACTGCCACCCCCCACCCTTTAATTTTCCCCGAACACCAAAATAAACATCCTAAAACCGTTCAGCCTCAACTCTCTGCCATACTTAAATTGTGTTTTTGAATAAAACACACATCAAATTAAAACCCCAAAAAACCTCCAACCATACTCTTTACCCCACTCTAAGCCATTCCGTTTATCGTTAGAAAACTTAAAGATTTAGAAAGGGGGGGGTTTCCTCTACTCTGTGTCCCGTCTGTTTCCCCTTTTTGCGCTTCTGTCTTTTCTCGACACTCTTTCCCGCCTGTACCCCCCTCCCCCCCCTGTACACTACTCCGCCTTTCTTAAACACTCCTGCCCCCGTCTTTTGTCCCTGTACGCTGAGCTGGGTTTAAACCCCTCTCCGACGACCTCCAGCCCTCTTTCTAGATTGCCCTCAATTTCCTTCAGTATTTCCATTTCCCTTTGCACCTCACTCCACCTTATCAAAATGCAACATCCAGGCCTGACCCCCGAGCTCTGGAATCTGCTCAATCAATCCCTCAACCGTCAGAAGCTCCTGTCTGTACTGGGTTTCTCCTCCGCAGGCACGTCCAGGAAAGACTTAACATCCCTTGGGGCGAGATAACTCCTGGGGGAGCACCGGTCTCCCCACCCCCACAGGGTGCGCCAAATCCCGGGCCCCCTTCGGGGAATATCCGAACCACGGTATTTTCACACAATTCTCCAACACCCCCCACTTTGTCCGCCCCAATTTCCTTTCTCAAACTCAAATTCTTCGGGAAAGGTTCCGCCAAACTCCGTGGCACTTTCCGCTCCCCAAGGGCCCCGGCGCTGCTCTACCACACCGGCCCCCTGTGGGGCAAAAGCGCCGCACAGGGGCACTCTTTCGTTGTCCGCGAGGTCACGTACAGCTGTGCCTAAAATCCTCCAGGGCAACAACATGGAATTGGGCTTCTTTTAAAAACATCTTACGTGTAAAATCCCGCCGGGAACCCCTTTAAGATCCCCTCCGTCCCGAAATAAAGTAATGTCATGACCCCCTATCTTTTAAATGTCTCTCGATACTACTCGTCTCCCCGAAAGGAACGTTGCGGACCCACCCCGGGAGTACTTTGAGGGATCCCGCAGCGTACCCCAACCAATTACGATGTGTTCTTCTCCTGTACGAGTCACCGCCTTTCATATGCCCCACTTGCAGAACTTTATGAAGATTCGTGAGATCCATTCAGTGCTATTCCGTGTAAGTCTTCAACACAATGCCAAACGTGTCCCGATAATCGTTGGGGAAAAAACAGGGCTTCGGGGGTATATTGCCCCTTTAACAAGGTCAACACACACGGGTTTCTCCCCTGCGGTAGTGGCAGCCATCTTGGTGAAAACAGGAAGTTGCGACCAAAAAGCAAAAGCTTTTTCGCAGTGCCCACTCAGCCCGAAAGCGAAGAGGAAATGAAAATAATACTGGCGACTTAATACTGTTTTTTACACAAAAACGGCTATGCAAAGGAAAGAAAATTTTAGGATTAAAAAGTTACACCCCAACAATTAATCTCCAACCCCATCCACAGTTCTCAGCCACCCTAATTTACCACATCTTGTAACCGCTCTGAGAAAATTAGTCATCGGCTCATTACCACAGCTTAGTACATTTCATCATTTACTGCACCCGGGGAAAACACTAGGGATGGATAGGCCTACACAGGGACAATAAAAATAGGTCAACAAAAACTACAGTAAAGAAACACTGGGAAATAGGCTACACAATTGGAATGGACAGAGATAACAAGTTGCACGGACGTAAACGATCCTGGGAAAAATTCAAAACAATGTTCCACTACCATCCTTGATAAAAATTGCACCAGTTAAAGAGGTTAGGATTAAACGAAGAACTGAACCTGGATGAATACTGAGATATTAGATAATATGAAATTCAGAGACCAGCTGCTAAAAAGATTTAAAGCAAACAGACAGGATATTGCAACACTAAATGAATTCCAAAGAGTGAGGAACAGAGTACAGAACTTATAAAAGGAGCAAAAGGCAAAGCACTACTGCTCAAAAATTGAAGAGTATAAGCATAACCCCAGAAAGCTCTGGCAACAACTAAAACAGTTGGTGTATAGCCATAAGCCAGTAGATAGGTCTAACATAGTACTCACTATCGATAATGAGGTATGCCACGAAACATCTAAGGTGGCAAATTGCTTTAAATTCCTACTACACCATCTGTTGCATCACACTAGTAAGTAAACTACCAGCTGCATCAAATACCTTTAACACAGACTCTGATAAGTTTCAACATACTATAACCAATAAAGGGGTAACCCCAAACAGTTGTCAACTAGTAAGTGTATCTCATGACTTTATTCAAAAATAACTAAGCAGGTTAAACCCAACTAAGAGCACAGGCCCTGATAACATCCCGTCAAGTTCCTAAAAGATGGTGCTTCTGAACTGTCAATCCCTATTGCTCACATAATAAATCTATCAATCACCACTAATACCGTACCGGAGGGTTCAAGGAGGCCAGAGTTACTCCTATCTTCAAGAAAAATAGTAGGTCTGATGTAAGCAACTATAGGCCTGTTAGTATACTCATATAATATCTAAAATTCTAGAGAGGGTGGTGTATTCTCAAGTAATAAGTACCTTAATGACAACAACATTCTCCATAGCTATCATCGGGCTTTAGAAGATCCTACTCAACCGACACCTCCCTTATTAATCTGATGGATTACCTGAGAACTGAAATGTCAAAGGGGAACCTCATAGGTATGGTAACCTTAGACCTGCAAAAGGCCTTCGATACTGTCAACCACAATATATTATGTAATAAACTTCAAGCTATCGGTATAGGTTCTGTAGACTGGTTTAAGTCCTACCTTAGCAACAGGAGACAAATAGTCAAAATCAACAAAACAGAATCAGAACCCCTGCCGATAACATGTGGATTCCCCAAGGTAGTATTCTAGGTCCCTTATTATTCTTATGTTATGTCAATGATATGCCTATCAGTGTCAAGTGCAAACTCCTACTGTATGCAGATGACAGTGCTCTGTTAGTGTCAGGAAAAGACCCACAAGATATTGCTAATGTTTTAACACTGGAACTGGAGTCCTGCAGCAAATGGTTAGTAGACAACAAACTATCATTACACCTAGGGAAAACTGAAGCCATTCTCTTTGGCACGAAACATAAACTGAGAAGGGTAAATAATTTTAATGTTCAATGTAATGGGGAGCCCATCACTTTGGTTTCATCAGTAAAATATTTGGGAATCCCCTTTGAACCATGCATGTCAGGAGAATTGATAGGGAACAGTGTAGTAAAGAAAGCGAATGCCAGACTGAAGTTCCTGTTTACCTGGAGTTTACCTGGAGAGAGTTCCGGGGGTCAACGCCCCCGCGGCCCGGTCTGAGACCAGGCCTCCTGGGGATCAGAGCCTGATCAACCAGGCTGTTGCTGCTGGCTGCACGCAAACCAACATACGAGCCACAGCCCGCTGATCCGGAACTGACTTTAGGTGCTTGTCCAGTGCCAGCTTGAAGACTGCCAGGGGTCTGTTGGTAATCCCCCTTATGTGTGCTGGGAGGCAGTTGAACAGTCTCGGGCCCCTGACACTTATTGTATGGTCTCTTAACGTGCTAGTGACACCCCTGCTTTTCATTGGGGGATGGTGCATTCGTCTGCCAAGTCTTTTGCTTTCGTAGTGGGTGATTTTCGTGTGCAAGTTCGGTACTAGTCCCTCTAGGATTTTCCAGGTGTATATAATCATGTATCTCTCCCTCCTGCGTTCCAGGGAATACAGGTTTAGGAACCTCAAGCGCTCCCAATAATTGAGGTGTTTTATCTCCGTTATCCGCGCCGTGAAAGTTCTCTGTACATTTTCTAGGTCGGCAATTTCACCTGCCTTGAAAGGTGCTGTTAGTGTGCAGCAATATTCCAGCCTAGATAGAACAAGTGACCTGAAGAGTGTCATCATGGGCTTGGCCTCCCTAGTTTTGAAGGTACCTGTATAGACAAGCACAGTGTCTACCTACTGAGGCTCGCAGGACCCTATGTCTAGCCCTTATACAATGCCATATGGATTACGCTTGCTCTTCTTGGTACTCTGCCTTGACAAAAAAACTGAAAGATAGACTGCAAATCACCCAGAACAAAATCGTAAGATTCATCCTGGGGCTGGGACCAAGAGAACATGTAGGCCAGGATGAATTACAGCAGTTGGATATGCTGAATGTTGAAGACAGAGTAAAACAACTGAAGCTAAATCATGTTTATAAAATTGCTCACAAACAATGTCCAGAATATCTTGCTGTCAATTTTGTCAAGGTTGGGGACCAAAGCAATCATAGTACTAGGGGGAGAGAGCACAACTTTGTAGTACCCATAGTCATTGGACAGGCTTCAAACACCTTTTATTGTACAGCAATAAAGGAATGGAACAGACTGCCCGCACATGTCAAAGCCAGTCATAGCATGAACCAGTTCAAGAAGAGTGCCAAAAGGTGTCTGATGAATGTAGCTACAGAAAAGGAGGGGAATGATTTTCTATTTTTTAGCTAACATACGTGTAAATTTTACCATATTCCTAGTAATGACCCTCGTATTGTAGATAGTCTTAATGACCTTGGTGTAGTAGATAGTCTTTTTAGTATGATAATAAGATGTTATCTTCATTGTAGAATAATAAGAAAATATTATAACCATCATATTATAATAATAAGGTAAAAGGACCCCAATGGAAATAAGTCACTCTGTCTGACTTTTTTGGGTTATCCCAGGTTCTCTACACATATGCTGCTATGTATGATAATTCTATGTAACTGTATTTGTGTATACCTGAATAAACTTACTTAATTACTTACTTGCTGCAGCTTCTGCAAGGTGTTGAGGGTACTGTTAACTGCTGCAGCTTCTGCAAGGTGTTGAAGGTACTGTTAACTGCTGCAGCTTCTGCAAGGTGTTGAGGGTACTGGTGACTGCTGCAGCTTCTGCAAGGTGTTGAAGGTACTGTTAACTGCTGCAGCTTCTGCAAGGTGTTGAAGGTACTGTTAACTGCTGCAGCTTCTGCAAGGTGTTGAAGGTACTGTTAACTGCTGCAGCTTCTGCAAGGTGTTGAGGTACTGGTGACTGCTGCAGCTTCTGCAAGGTGTTGAAGGTACTGTTAACTGCTGCAGCTTCTGCAAGGTGTTGAAGGTACTGTTAACTGCTGCAGCTTCTGCAAGGTGTTGAAGGTACTGTTAACTGCTGCAGCTTCTGCAAGGGGTTGAAGGTACTGTTAACTGCTGCAGCTTCTGCTAGGTGTTGAAGGTACTGTTAAATGCTGCAGCTTCTGCAAGGTGTTGAAGGTACTGTTAACTGCTGCAGCTTCTGCCAGGTGTTGAAGGTACTGTTAACTGCTGCAGCTTCTGCAAGGTGTTGAAGGTACTGTTAACTGCTGCAGCTTCTGCAAGGTGTTGAAGGTACTGTTAACTGCTGCAGCTTCTGCAAGGTGTTGAGGGTACTGGTGACTGCTGCAGCTTCTGCAAGGTGTTGAAGGTACTGTTAACTGCTGCAGCTTCTACAAGGTGTTGAAGGTACTGTTAACTGGTGCAGCTTCTGCAAGGTGTTGAAGGTACTGTTAACTGCTGCAGCTTCTGCAAGGTGTTGAAGGTACTGTTAACTGCTGCAGCTTCTGCAAGGTGTTGAGGGTACTGGTGACTTCTGCAGCTTCTGCAAGGTGTTGAAGGTACTGGTGACTGCTGCAGCTTCTGCAAGGTGTTGAAGGTACTGTTAACTGCTGCAGCTTCTGCAAGGTGTTGAAGGTACTGTTAACTGCTTCAGCTTCTGCAAGGTGTTGAAGGTACTGTTAACTGCTGCAGCTTCTGCAAGGTGTTGAAGGTACTGTTAACTGCTGCAGCTTCTGCAAGGTGTTGAGGGTACTGTTAACTGCTGCAGCTTCTGCAAGGTGTTGAAGGTACTGTTAACTGCTGCAGCTTCTGCAAGGTGTTGAAGGTACTGTTAACTGCTGCAGCTATTCTATTCTATTTGATTCGCCGGTATGGAATCCCGGCCAGGGTCTCTTCCATTTTGGTGACCCGGCATTGGCTCCCCGGGTAGGGAATTGACGTTTATCGTTACTTGCACCTGCGTGGCAGGTCTTCAGCAGGAAGGGGGGGGTACCTCACCAGCCCTATGGCCAGATGACGTACCAAACGTTAGTGTGCACTAACAGTGGCTGGTGTGCAGTGCAATGGAGGCCCAAAGCAGGCCCTCACAGCAACTTCAGCGGGGTGGGGGGGGGGGGGGGCGGATGACGTGCAATGACTGGAAGTAAGGTTTCCAAGTCCCTGACAGCTAAGTACACAAGATGTGCTGCCTCATCTGCTGCTGCAGCTTCTGCAAGGTGTTGAGGGTACTGGTGACTGCTGCAGCTCTTTCACAACCAGAGTAATTTGGGCTTGTATATGTTAAGAAATGATTTTAAAAATGCTCATTGTGGTTAACAAAAAAGCTATGTGACCTCTGTAATCCTGATTTTATTCTCTACCACTCACTCGATGAGGTGACGGACTGTTTTTTTTTTTTTTTTTTTTATTCGCCGGTATTCTCCCGGCCCGGGTCTTTTCCAAGTAGTGGTGACCCGGCCTTGGCTCCCTATCTGGGGAGTGTCTCGAGACTTAAGTCTCCCATGGGAGGAGGTACAAGTACCTCCTCATCTTTGGGACCAAGTGTCCCCAGGCCTAGCCACATTCCCCGCCCTCACGGGGCTCGCAGGGAGAAGCTAGGCCTCTGGTCTGCCATCTACCCCGCCTCAAAGGGGCTCGTGGGGATGGCAGTCTTATGAGCTGCAGATGGTAGCAAGCTCAGGCCTTTTATGACGGACTGTATCTCAATGAACTTATTACCCAGACGATACAACTAATCAAACTTGGGTCTTAATTATATGACGACCCGCCACTGGAACCTTTATGTCAAATGACAGAGGTTTTCTGTTGGCTTACGATTCCACACCTTTAAACAAGTTAATTAATATTTACTGTTGTTGATGTAATATTCTTTAGGACAGAGTCGTGACAAAGTTCTTGGTCTTCCAAAGCCCAATTAGAAGATTGTTTTATTGGGTAACTAATTCATATACATATTTACGATTGCTTTATAAAATAAATCCGACAAAAATTTTACAAGTTGTTTTATTTATTTATTATTAAATTTTATTTAATATATAAATAATTTGATTTGCAGAAACATTTTAATAATTTATTTTATAATTTTTGTATAATTATATAAAAACTTTTAATTTTGTACATTTTTCAATAGTAAGTAGGTAAATAGCTAAAACATGTTCAGGTGAACCACTAGTATGCAAATGCATTTCGGAATTTTTAACAACCTTCAATAAGGTTTAAAATGTTTAGAATTTTTCTATACGATTAGAAGTGAGCGAGAAGAGCTTTACAATTACGTCATTAAATTCTATTTTTTTTTTATTTTATTTAAAACCAATACAGCTTAACATAAAGCTCATTAATAAATAAAAAGAAAACAGTATGGATCTCAATCCTGAAGGAAGGCATACTGACAAAATAAACCCGACACAAAGGGACTGCACTAATATACTCGCAAGATATCACTGTATAACATACAACAATAACTTACAGCAAGAACATAGCTACAAATGAACACAGTAACAGGGTCATGAACTGAATTATATAAACATTCAATGACTCAAAACCTTACATATACATAAATTTTGCATATAACATGACATATGACAAAGGGTCAATATAATAGAAAAGATTATACGCAAGAAAATGTATCAGTCACATCCTTCGCATTAGTCAATAAACCAAAACCTACCATCATAATCTTACTAAACATGTACATACTTATCCCTAACTAATCCCCAAAAAGGGAAAAACTTTTAAGACATACATTCGTGCCTCACCAACCTATCAAGTCGTTACAAAGTAATGAAAATCATAAGCGTTCCTCCCCCATCTATGAGACGAGCACATTGTGTAATGCAACAAGAACAATAAAGAAAAACCCATTACAAACAATACAAGCTCACTTTATAGGGCCAACATTAAAAGTGCACTGTATGCCAAACAAACAATATAGAGTATATCCCAACATACATAGCCCTAACACAATATCGTAAATACAAACTAAATAACACGTCAAAACGCAATAAACATATTGCTACATGAAACATGTCACACAAACTGTATACTCCCAGTCATACATAAACAAAAAACTCCATCAAGATCTTACACCTACATTCATGACACCAAGCACACTAAATATATTATAATGTCCATAACGAGCCCTCAAGCACCACATACACACGTGACATGACAACCACAACGATGATGCAACATGCATCTATGACACACCAGAACACCATTCCATGCCACATTCGCGACAGGCCCGGTGGCCTGGTGGCTAAAGCTCCCGCTTCACACACGGAGGGCCCGGGTTCGATTCCCGGCGGGTGGAAACATTTCCTGTTGTCCTGTTCACCTAGCAGCAAATAGGTACCTGGGTGTTAGTCGACTGGTGTGGGTCGCATCCTGCACCCTTCACTTGCTCATCACCATTCACAGATTCACGAGAATTCCTAATGTTAGCATTCTATATCCTTCCGAGAAAACCTGTGCCCACCTTCCCCCATACAATTCCCTGTTACGACACATCGTACGATAACGCAAGAACCCGCTGCCGCACCTCACTAACCCCTCTCCCCCGCATCACCCTATATATATATATATATATATATATATATATATATATAATCCACAATGATATAATCCAAAGCTCTTATGACACCCTCTTCTAACCCTCCCACATCTAGGCTTAGTGCACGCAGAATCGACACCCCACGGCCCCCCACCTTCTGTAGGACCCTACTTAGCCAACACCTGACATCCTCTAACCCCTCACAAAAATAAACTACATGGAACGCCGTCTCATCCCTTACACAAATCCCACACCTCCTGCCCACTACGTGTCTGGTTCTTAGTACCTCTCCTGACGGAGGGATGCCATGCAGAAAACGATACATCACCTCATGCACCATAGGATTTAACTTCAGTTTGCTAAATCTATACCAAATACTCCTCCACGTATACATGGGAAACAACCCCTCAACTGGGGCAATGCTCCTATCTGCCAGCAACCCACACAAAACCCCTATTCGAATTTTCCTCAGTTCTTTAACCAACATCAAAGCCCGCAAGACGATTTCGCATTCCCTCAACTCCACACCTCCATACAACTTTCCCAACCTATCATATATCTTTTCCAGCTCCCCCCCTCACTCCCTCGTGAAAGACCTCCCATTTAAGAAACACACATTTAACCCTCCTTCTCAGGTCCATCAACCCCAACCCACCCTGACACACAGGTAACATTACAACCTCTCTCCTTAACCAATGGCAACTTGAACCCCACAAAAATTTAAACACCCGTCTCAAAATCCTTGCAATCGCTATCCCTGTAATTGGGAACATGGCCGCGACATGCCAAACCTTACTATACAATAAAACATTTATGACAATCACTCTTTGCACAAGGGTTAGATGCTGAGGTCTCAAAGCACCTAGATGCCCCATGATCCTTTCCAACAACCTATTCGAGTTTTCCTCACGAGCCGCATCCAGGTCATCCCTATAGATAATACCACAAAACTTTAATGACACTGTTTTTTTACATTGCATCTCCCCCCCCCTACCCAATCTCCGAATCCCATGACCAGTGACTTCTCACTATTAACCTGCATTCCTGTTGCATGTCCAAACAATTGCACATCTTCCAAAACTCCCAGCGACATCCCTTCCCAAACCAGGACAGTTGTATCATCTACATATCCAATTAATCCCAGCCATACTCTCCCCCCCTTCACCCCACCCCCACTCTGATTACATACACTACATTCAACCATTCTATAAAAGGGGTCCTGAATACACGCAAACAATATTTGTGACATGGGACACCCTGCCTAAGTCCCCTGCCCATTGCAATCTCCTCCCCCAAACACCTATTTATCTGTACCCTCATCTTGGCTCCTTTGTACAACGTGGTTACCCAATCAACTATTTCTTCCCTGTAACCCTGTCTCCTAAGTATAGCCTCCAATGCTCCCCATTCCACTCTATCATAGGCTCCCTGCCAATCTAAAGCCAACAAAGCTGCCTTCCCCCATCCCCTCCTTTTGACTCCACAAAACTTCTCAGTATCCCATGTCCTTCAATCACCGACCTTCCAGGCAACCCAAACTGCGATTTCGAAACCACCCTCACAACAACACATTTTAACCGATTACCTAAAATTTTAGCAAATACCTTATAATCTACACATAGCAGTGATATGGCATGGTATTCCCGGAGGGTGCACTGCCCTTTGCCCTTCGGGATCAACACTACAACTGCAGTTGCTTGCTTCTCCCCCAAACTCACACTTCTCCTTCAACTGATTAAATAACCTAACCATGAAACCCCTTATCAGCGCCCAATGTTGTAGATACAATTCAGTCGGGAGACCGTCTATTCCCGGAGCTTTGCCCTTCCTCATTCCCCTTAATGCATTCTCAATTTCCTCTACCATAATTACCCCACCTAATGCCTTCCTATCTGTGGAAATTTGTGTGGACTGCCTCCAAGTGAGTCGCCTACCCTGGCAAACTCTGTTGACACCGAGCTCTGAGGTGGGTACCTCAGCCTCACAAGTGGCTTATAGGACAGATTTTCACAAATGATTGGTTTTGCAAGAAACCTCGCCTGCATGCACGCATAAAGGACTAACTTACTTGGTGTTGCAGCATATATCCTGATCTTCACTTCCCTAAGCTAGCCTTAGCCCCTTTGGACTCCCCCTCAGAAACCACGTGCAACCGGGAGCATTAATTCCTGCAATATTCAATCGTAATTAGTGTCCTGCCTGCACCTCAGAAATTCCTATATCCAAGAGGGTATGTATCCCCTAGTATAACTATGCAGACTCAGACACTAGCTTCAAGACTGCTCTGAGACCCTGGTACTTACTGGGCATTCTCAACCTATTGCAACCGGGCCCACGGTTGACTCACTCACAATCTCCCCAGACACTGGCCAGTAATCTACGAGAAAAAGTGAAGGTCTTGTCTTACTGTATGGGCCTGACGGAGGTCATCTACGGTACATCGAGGTGCCTCTACCAGATTTCCCCAAGTCTCAGATGTGAAGACACGTGGGGGCGCCGTCTGCTGATCACGGCACATCTTGTCCAGTTGGTGTCTGTCTTAAGAAGCGCGAGCTGGTCCCTCTTCCAGACCCTCATCTCTTCGTTCAAACTAGGGCTGCCAGTTCTCCCTATCTAACTTATCCTAGTGTTTGCCTACATTATCAGGCCTATTACTACCTATGTTAAGGTCTTAGGTCTACTTTATCATTATCTACAGATGCCTTAGTAAACCTAATATTAGTGTACTACCAGTAAAACTACCTACTCCTTCCCTGAAGAGTAAATCTATAAATTAAATACATGCCTACCAAGAATCCATCACCGACAAGAGAATGCTTCCCTGTTTGGGTGGGGTATAAGGGCCATCCAGCTCAGCCGTCCCGTACGGCCATGCTGGACGTCCTGTGGAACTTTAGGGACCAAATAAATTTCCACATCCTCCCGCTGGCGAAGGTAGGTGCTAAGTCTAGATCAAGTCTGCCTCCCGCAGGCCCCCCCAGTGGGCCCTGGACTTGAGCGCCGTTCGACGGGTCGTCCGGCCGCTCAGCTCGGTCAGCCTCTGGTCTAATTTCTCATGTCCCGGTCCCACCGTGTGGACCTCGAGAGGTAAAAGCCTGTTAATGGGTCTTATAGTCTCGACACCATTCATTCTCACTTTCACCATTCTCAACTGCCCAGCCTTGTCTGGGTGGGTTGACACTACCAGGCCAAGAGGCCAGTATGCCCTGGGCGCCTTGGATTCTACTAGCACTAGGTCCCCTTCACTTAGCATCATCTTATTTGCCTCGGGGTCGGCACCATAGAAATGTTCCCGCAAGGTTGTCAAGTAATCCCTGCGCCACACCTGGTTCCATTTGTCCAGGATGTTCAACAGTCTGTTGTGACTCTTGTGCAGTTCTTCATTGATGGGAGGACCATCTGGCCCATAATAATCCAGCTCCTTGGAAGACTGACTCAAAATTGCGGGGAAGGCTCAATCTTCTTCCAAACAGCATGTGATTGGGGGTGAGAGCTTCTTGCTCGTCAATCCCATTTTGTACGTAGGTCAGAGGCCTGTTATTAACTCTTGCCTCTATCTCAACTAACACTGTCCTCAGTTCATCAAAGCTCACCCTCCTGCCGTGCAAGACCTTCCGAATGCACCTTTTGACTGTGCCCACCATGCGTTCATAGAATCCCCCTTGCCAAGGCGCCCTGGGAGCTATGAACCTCCACTAGCACTCTATTCTCTTCAGGTGTTCTTGTACTTCTCCGTTGTCCCTAAGATTCCTGAAAACTTTATCGGCCGCCCTAAAGCTTGTGCCATTGTCCGAGATAATCAATCGCGGCACGAGAACTGGCAGTAAACCTCCTGAACAACTTCACGAAAGTCTCTGTTGTCATATCTTCTGCCAACTCCAAATGCACCACTCGAGTAGTGGCACAAGTAAACAGGCAGACATATACTTTCTGAGGCCCCACCCTATCGTCTCCTGGGTTCTTCAATGTGATAGCCCCAGTATAGTCTATTCCCACTGTCTCAAAGGGCCTGTCACTATGTACCCGCTCCTGAGGCAGTGGTGGTGGACCTGGGTATGGTAGGGTCCTCCCGTCGTACCACCGGCAGACCGTGCAACTCTTTAGCACCCTTTTGACGGCAGCTCGACCCTTCAATACCCAGTAATTCTGACGTAGGCAGGTGAGGGTATCTCCAAACCCCCCATGTAAGGTCCTCTGATGGGCATCTTGTATCAATAGCTCTGTCGCCCATCCCTCCTTTCCCAGTAGCACGGGATGTTTGGCCCCATAGCTGAGCTCCGAGTTTTGTATTCTTCCCCTGCATCTTATTAGCCCTGCATGATCTAGGAACAATCCCAATGAGTGAACCAATTTACTGTTCCCTGAGTCGTCGTCGTTGGACACGCGTCCTGACGCCATAACCTGCTGCCTGGTCGCAAGTACTTCCAACACTCCTGGAAACCTCTCTTTTTGGTACTGCCTTATCCAATATTCTCTGGGACCCACGAGAGACAACTGTCGACCTTGGCTTACCTTGTCATGCAGCTTCCTCACAAATCGAAATACCATTTCCGTGACTCCTATAAGTTTCCTCCAAGAGGAGTAGCGCCTGGGGTCAAATAATTCAGTGTCGGGTTCCCCCGTAAAGTGTACTATGCTGCTGGTTGCCTCCACGAATTTCTGCTCCAGCCAGCAATCCCTTGCCGGTAACCAGTCTGGGCCTTTGAACCAAATCTCGCTTTTACTCAGCTTTTTGTGTGTCACCCCTCGGCTTATCAGGTCGGCTGGGTTTTGATCTGTAGGCACATACAGAATTGTTGACGTTGACTGCAGTTCCCGTATCTCCTTTACCCGATTCCTGACATAGGGGACCTTAGACCTGTCGTTCTGGACCCACTGTAAGGCCACCTCCGAGTCTGTCCATACATAGGTGTGTGTCACCCTCAGATTACTCAACACCTCCTCTACGTACTTACTCAGTCTTGCTCCCAGCAACATCGCTGTGAGCTCTAGCTTTGGGATCGAGCAATCCTTCAGGGGCGTCACCCGCGCACAACTGGTGACCAGATTGACTTGGTCACCGGCCAACAAATACGCTACTGCCCCATATGCCCTGGAGGAGGCATCACAGAAGACGTGCAAGTCATAATCCCGCCCGGTGCACCCGATGGACCTGGGGAATGTGAACTCATGCAATTCCGCTAGGTCTTTGCTAACCAGATCCCACTCCTGGCAGACTGTTTCTGGTAGGGGGTCGTCCCAACCTAGGTTCAGCTCCCAGGTCTGTTGCACTAGCATCCTCCCTCGAATGGTGATGGGTGTCAACAAACCCAAAGGATCGAAGGCAGTCTGCACTTTGCTCAGCAAAGACCTCCTGGTCAGCTTCCCTTCCCCATCAGGCTTCCTCTTTAGCCTAAGTCTGTCTTCCTTGATTTCCCACTCCAGTCCCAACACCGATGTTACCTCAGGTACTGAGTAACCAGCATAGTCACGTTCCACCGTGCCCCGCAACGTTGGATTGTTTTTTCACCCATTCTCTCAATGGCATGTTAGCCGAGAGCATCTCCTGATTAGACTCTCGGTAAATGTCCATCAACAGCCTTTCATCTGAGGTGGTACCTTGCATGTTGTCTACATAAAATAGGGTCTTCAGTAATTCTTTAAGCGGGCTATTACAGTTCACAAGGTGGTAGTCTATGGCAGCTTGTAATAAGAATGGTGAACTAGTGGCACCAAACAACACTGCCCTGAATCTGTAGGTATCATACCCTTGCTTGGGCACCTCCCTGTCAGCCAACCACAAGAACCTTGTGTAGTCCCTGTCTTGTGGCTGCAACCCAATACGTAGGAAGGCTTTGCTAATGTCTGCCACATAGGCGTACTGTTCTGTCCTGAATCTCAACAACACATCTGCTAATTTCTGCATCAGGGAGGGCCCTGTGAGCAGACAGTCGTTCAACGATGCCTCTCGGGGACTCGCCTGCGAGCTGCAGTTGAAGACTACTCTGATGGGAGTGGTTACCGACTCCTTGGTGACTGCCATGTGTGGAAGATAATGGGTGTTTTCCCCAGGGCTGGCATTGGGCACTTTCTCAATGAACCCAAGGGCCAGCTGTTCCTTAATAATATCATCATATTTCCCCACCAGACCCTTCTTGGTCAGGCTGTTCACCAATGAATTCAACTGACCCCGTGCCTTCTTGAAATTAGTGGGCAGCGGTGGGTGTCCCGGTTTCCATGGGAGTCGCACCCAGTACTGTCTGTCCCTGAACTGCACATGGTTCAAGTATTCTCGATACGTCTCTTCATGTTCGGGGGGGCGGCTGGTCACCTTTAATACCTACTACATCCAGGTCCCATAGTTTATGAACCGGCTCACTGTCGGATATGCCAACTTGCGTCTCTGACAGACCTTCGTGCGCACCAATCCGCATCACCAGTACAGCCTCAGTCGCTGTAATACCAGAGCCCTCCTTTCCCGGGGTCACAGGGAAGTGAGCTGGTACTCTGCCTCTTACGATGTACCCCGCTGGAGTCCTGTACAGGCCTACACCCTCCTTGATAACCCTTCTCGTAGACACGAACTCGTCTATGTAATCCCCTCCTACCAAGATGCCTACATTACTAACATTGTCTGTAGCAATGTCTGGTTCTGCTAACTTCACACCCAACTGCCTCAAACGTTTGACTGCTGCAGCCAGTCCCCTAGTGGTAATGATATTGGGCAGCCTCTTCACTATCAAGGCTGAAATTTCCCGTCGATGCCCAGCTAACCTGACCGTCACATTGACTACTGGATAAGACCTGCGTGGGACTTCCCCACCAAACCCTTCCACCTTCATGTCAACTTTACCAACTGTCTCCAGCTTCAACGTAGTTGCTAGACTCTCCGCTATGAAGGATCTCTGTGCCCCACTGTCGAAGAACAAACGGGTCGTTTCAGACTTCTTCCCGTTTCGCAACCACCGCCATTATGGTGGGCAAGGCCACCGAACCTTGAAACTGCTCACCAGAACAAATTCTCGGTGCCGTACTCACCACACTCATCGCTACTTCCGACTTGTTCTTACTCTCCGCCCTTTCTTGCGGTTTGCTCTCCTTAACTTGTGCTAATCCGGCATCATTAGGACACAGTGCACTGTGGTCCTTTCCCTTCCAGCAGCCCCGACACTCCTTGAGCTGGGCGTTACAGTCCCTGGCAAAATGTTCTCCACAACACTTGAAACAAAGTCTCAACTCCCTTAGTCGTTGAACCCTTTGGTTATAGGTGGTGAAGCTTGAACACCCTGAACTAGCGTGTTCTTCTTCACAAAACACGCACCGTCTCATACTGGTCGCTTTAGTGGCTTCTCCCTTGGCCCTGTGGGTGGAGGACTCGCCCTGGGCATAATACGTGCCTACCTTAGTAGGAGGTGGGGAAGTTGACCGACTTCTCCTTGGTAGGTAATTTCTCCCCCTGACCTATGCTCAGGTGAGATATGAGATCCCCTAACCCTTCAATAATTTGTTTTATCGTGAACCTATTCGTCCGATATTTTAAGTGTAACTCATGCACTGTCGTGCTAGCCAGTTTCCTCTGAATCACCTGGCTAAGGACCCATTCTGAGTCATCCTCATCATGCAAATCTCTGAAACTATTTGTCAAGCTCATAATTTCAATACGGAACTTCTCTATGCTTTGACGGTCATGTCGGCAAGCCTCTAGATCCAACAACCGATAAAGTATAGCTACCTTTATCTCTTCAGTGTTGCCAAACATGTCTTCTAATTGGTCTTTGGCATGTTGGTAATTAGTGCCAGTAATCTGGTAGTGCCGGACCAGGTCTAAGGCTTTACCCTTGAGCTGCGACCGCAAATACTGCAACTTGACGGCATCTGACAAATCGTTCCTGTCATCTATCTGGGCTCTAAACTGATCCCAGAAAGCAATGTACTCTGTTAAGGTTCCGTCGAACGTTGGTAAATTCAACTGGGGCAACTTGGGCAACATATTGACAGGTGTTGTGGTTGTTTGGGGTACCTGCGTGTTCAACACCACCCTTGGAATACTAGCCTTTAATGTACTTAACTTATCTTTGTACATATTCATCTCCTGATGACAATCTACATCATCCTTAGTGAATTCGTCCATAGCCTGCTGAAGACTTCCCTGGGATTGATCATCCTCAATAGCCTGTAGCTCATATGCTGAGAATGCTTGTTCATAGGCTTCCCATTTTTCCCCCAAACTCTTCAAGCAGTCTTGCAAATCATCGCAGTCTACATTACTGCGTTGGCAAGTAGCCTTGCACCTGTTACGCATTCTGTTCAGATGCCCTTTGTATGCCCCTACTGATCGTCTTAATTTTGTTGACACTGAACCAGACTCTCCTGAACCCCCTTCTGCCATTGTCGAAGTTTAATGAGGAGTGTGACACTAATTGTACTCTACCCAGTCCACCCCACAGCACGTCATGGTGTTAGGCAAGAATGAACGAGTCTTAAGGCTTCTCAACAAGCTTAACAATTCCCTTTGTTATATTGACTCTACTCTGAATCAAAAATGTACACTGTTAGCTCTCAAATCCCAATCAAAAATGTGTATCGATGTGAAAGCTTAAACTAGCACTTAACTGTACAATGCCATCAAATAATTACAGGACTTAACCTAGTCTCAGGTATAATTCACAAATCCCACATTAACATGAATCAAAGACAATGAAAACCACACACTAAAAGTGCAGTATACAAATTAAAATCACTTGGTTAACACAAGTAAATTCAACAATTCAACTTGTGAAACAGTAAATAAATAATGTATGTAAACAGCTTGGCCTAACTGTGCCCAGCTTACTCTGTCTAGCGTGGATGGTTGGATAAGGTAAATCCTAACCTAGCTAGTGTGCTATAACTTAAACCTGGCTTTATAACTCCCTGTAAATAATAACTAGGTTAAATATGTCCTAGCTACAATAACTTTTGTGAAAATTTGCACAAGCCTAGCCTAACTGTGGCTACCTTGCAAATCCACTGTAAGTAATCAACACACAAGTCTCCTACTCTGGTTTACTTGTAATCACTGTAAATAATTAAATTCACAAGCTTCTCTAGCCTACCTGGCCTGCCTGTAAATTACTGCAAATAACAACTTCTGTCTATAGTCAGCTTGGCCTAGCCTCTGTGTAACTTTGACCTAGGTGTGCTAACTTAACCTAACTTTTTTAAACTGGTTCCTAACTGTGACCTAGCTATGATAGCTTAACCTAACTCTGTAAAACTGGTTTCTAACTGTGGCCTAGGTATGATAGCTTAACCTAACTCTGTTTAAACTGGTTCCTAACTGTGGCCTAGCTATGATAGCTTAACCTAGCTATTCCACATCACGGTTTTCGAAGGACCACTTTTGTGGAAATTTGTGTGGACTGCCTCCAAGTGAGTCGCCTACCCTGGCAAACTCTGTTGACACCGAGCTCTGAGGTGGGTACCTCAGCCTCACAAGTGGCTTATAGGACAGATTTTCACAAATGATTGGTATTGCAAGAAACCTCGCCTGCATGCACGCATAAAGGACTAACTTACTTGGTGTTGCAGCATATATCCTGATCTTCACTTCCCTAAGCTAGCCTTAGCCCCTTTGGACTCCCCCTCAGAAACCACGTGCAACCGGGAGCATTAATTCCTGCAATATTCAATCGTAATTAGTGTCCTGCCTGCACCTCAGAAATTCCTATATCCAAGAGGGTATGTATCCCCTAGTATAACTATGCAGATTCAGACACTAGCTTCAAGACTGCTCTGAGACCCTGGTACTTACTGGGCATTCTCAACCTGTTGCAACCGGGCCCACAGTTGACTCACTCACAATCTCCCCAGACACTGGCCAGTAATCTACGAGAAAAAGTGAAGGTCTTGTCTTACTGTATGGGCCTGACGGAGGTCATCTACGGTACATCGAGGTGCCTCTACCAGATTTCCCCAAGTCTCAGATGTGAAGACATGTGGGGGCGCCATCTGCTGATCACGGCACGTCTTGTCCAGTTGGTGTCTGTCTTAAGAAGCGTGAGCTGGTCCCTCTTCCAGACCCTCGTCTCTTCGTTCAAACTAGGGCTGCCAGTTCTCCCTAGCTAACTTATCCTAGTGTTTGCCTACATTATCGGCCTATTACTACCTATGTTAAGGTCTTAGGTCTACTTTATCATTATCTACAGATGCCTTAGTAAACCTAATATTAGTGTACTACCAGTAAAACTACCTACTCCTTCCCTGAAGAGTAAATCTATAAATTAAATACATGCCTACCAAGAATCCATCGCCGACAAGAGAATGCTTCCCTGTTTGGGTGGGGTATAAGGGCCATCCAGCTCAGCCGTCCCGTACGGCCATGCTGGACGTCCTGTGGAACTTTAGGGACCAAATAAATTTCCACACTATCACTGTTTCCTAAACTGCATGTTGCATACTTACATACCATATCTAAAGCCACATCACCCACCACCCCACTTGTTCAATACCCTTCATACCATTTATCCACATACGTACACATTCCTTTTGTGGCCCTTATTTCCTGACCTACCCTATAAATCCCCACTGTCTCATATACCTCTAACCTTGGGATAGCTGTAACCTGCTGCCTTTGCTTTTGGCATTGCAAAACACATGCCAATGGCTTGTCGCCCCAAAGCACCTCCTCTACCCCTGCCTGCACCCTTACTGCTTGAAACCTTTCATTTTGTAACTCCCTCAGTCTCCCCTTCACTTCGACAATCTTGTCCATAGGATAAATGCCTCCAACAGCCCCCTGCCCATAGCAACCTCTTAACCTGTCCTCTAAGTAGTTTGCAAGTCCATATTTTAAGTTATTAATACATTTGCCCTCCCTCACGTAATACTTCCTAAGCCTTTCATTAGCAACACAATTCTACCATTTCACATCTTCCACCCCCTGAGCATCCTCACTAAGCTCCTTCCATAGGACAGAAAAACCCTCCAACCCCTCCTCATCACTCAACGCACTTATGTTTAATTTCCAATAACTCCTGTATATTTCCACAAGCGCCTCCCACCCTACCTCCACCACCACTGCTCTATGATCCGACAAAGCTGCTTCAACAGTTTTGAAAGATTTTACAACAGCCCCTTGAGAAAGATACACTCTATCTAACCTCGCTGCATACCCTCTCCTAACAAACGTATGTTGTCTCCCACACCCCCCCACAAATGCGTCATATAACCTAATATCCCTCAATAAATCCCTGAGGGTCACAGACATATATCCTGCCCCTTTCGGTTCCACGTCAGCCACCCTAATAACACAATTCCAGTCCCCACCAACTATTGCCACTTCCGGTAATGCACATAAGAAAAACACAAGGTCATCACATACAAATTCCTGCTTCACCTGTATGTTATTCTCTGCAGGCACATACACACTTACAAAAGACACACGCTTGCCCATCCACCAACCATCCACACACAACACCCTCCCCCCCTCCCTCACTTCTCTGCAAAACAAATGGGCTCACCTCCCTGATTAAAATACCCACACCTCCTTTTAAATGGGTAGATGGCAGGGTTACAACTCAAAAACCTGCCACCTCCAACATCCTACCCTCTTTAAAATTATGCTCCTGAAGGAACACAACATCCACTCTAGATTTATTCAGAAACGTTCTAAACCATTCTCTCTTTACACTTACACAAACCATTAACATTTACAGTCATACACCTGAGGCCTTTTAAAGTTTCCACCCTTGCCTCCTCTCTGCACTCTTTCCAAGGTCCCCAGAGCTTGTTTTTTCCACAGGACCTTCACACTTCCCTCCTCCCCCCCCCCCCTTTTCCGGTGCTTCCTTTGAAAGCCCCCACTACCTTCACCTCAAACTTCCCTTGCGCCCCGTCTGCTTCCCAGGCTGCGCGCTAAACATGGGAAATTACCCAAAATTTGGGACGCAGCACCCTCTTCCTCGAGATGTTCAATCCTCCATAACTTGGTTTTGGGGATCCCTCACGATAAAACCTCTATTTCCACGTAAAAAAGGGGTTTCTTTTGACCCGGGTGACACCTCTGCCACACAAATCAACCCCATGACCCCTTTGATTCCCATTTCGTGATGAACTGGCCGCCCGCACCCATCTACTATCACTCGGGTGCAACCACCTCCCCAGGGGTGACAAAGTCTTCAACACCTCAGCCAATTCCTCCTCTATTTCTAACCTTCCCCCTGTTTCTTTCTGCTATCTTTTTTCCCCTAGAAAGGGCTCCCGGGGCCGGTGATGGTTTTTGGGGTTCCCCACCCCCACCTCCCGTCATATGTGCCCCATCCACTGTTTCGCTCCCCTAGACGACCACGCCCCTCCCCAGGTGTTTGATCCCCACCTGCCCCCACTGAAGCAGGGAAACTGCCCCCTCTGCCTTGGCCAGGCGCTCGTTCTGCTTTCCACATGCCGTGCTATTTTGATCTACTCCCCACATAGGGGGACACTATGTCTTTGCCCAGTATGGGAAAAAAAGGGCCGTGTTCCCAAAATTTCCCGTAGAAAACCCTAGGACGGTATGGGTGTTTGCAAAAAACATTTTGAGGTTAAAAATCCCTTCCCCAAAAACCAGGATAGGCTCCCCTTTACCCACGTAAAAATGCTGGGCCAAAAAGAAAAAGTCCTATAATTTTTCAAATTTCTTCTTAAATCTGCCCCTTTAAGTTGCAAGAAAATGGAATAAAGGGGGTAAGTTACTAAAGCGTAAAGAGTTTTATGGGATAGTTTGGGGTCGGGTTTGGGTGTGTAAAAGAGGGGGGAGAATACTTCCCGGGAAAATTTGGTCTTGAAAGGGATGTGTAATGTCACCTGGTTGTTTAAAAAATTTAAAAGATGGGGGGTTTTAAAAAAGTTTAAAAGCTAGGGTTGGTTCGGGAGAGGGGTGGGGTTTAAAATTTTGGGGAATCCAATTTAAAAATTTGGGGGTTTACACAGTTTCTTTTTGCTGATGATAAATGTGCTTATGGGGGGGAAAATTTTAAAGAAAAAAATTTCAAAAGGGTTTGTGGGTTTAGTTTGAGAAAAGGTTTTAAAATTTGAAAGTTGGGAAAATGAAACAAAAAAAGGTAAGGGGATGGGGTTAAATTATTTTGGATAAAAAAAAAAATTGGTTTTCAAATTGGGGGGGGGGAGGGAAAGGAAGAATGAAAGTTTTTAGATAATTTTGGGGGTTTTCCCCTGTCGGCGGGTTTGGGTTTATGAAGGATGAAAGGGTTTAAACCCTAAATTGATGAGGGAAAAAAAGGGGAGTGGTGCGTTGAGGTATTGTGGAGTCAAAAAAAACGTTATCTTGGAGGCAAAAAAAGGGGGAATGTATGAAAGTATAGTAAATACCAACAACCCTTTTTTGGGGGTGAAGCTTGGGTGGTAAAAGAGCACAGGAGGGAAAAGGTTGGGGGGCAGTGGAAATTTTCCTGTCCCAAGGGCAATTTTGTGGGGGTTAATATTATGCAGGGGAAAATTTCGGGAGTGTGGAATTAGGAGAAAAGGGGTGGAGTTAATTTAAAACATTTGTTTAGAGGGGAAAGAAGGGGGTTTTTGAGGGGTTTGGCAAATTTTGGGGAAAAATGGATCCCAAAATAGAAAAGAAATGGAAAACATATAAATCTATAGGGAAGGAAAGAGGGGGAGGGCGTCCTCGAAAGGGTTGGAAAGAGGGGGGTTTAAAAGGGGATTTTTTGGGTGAGGGGCCCTTTGGGCTTCCCGCAAGCCCTGCCCTGGGCGGGGGTTAATTGGATGAAGGGGGAAACCCAATGATACTTGGGACCCGACCCATCTGTTGGAGGGGTGAGCAGGGTAATATTTAAATAAGGGAATTTAGGGAAAATGGTTTTTTTTCAATTTTAGTCGGGCTTGATCCTGGAAAATTGGGAAAAATACCAAAGCCTGCACTTTTAAAGGGGGGGGTTTTGGGGTTTTTTTTAGAGAGTCCTTTTAAGCCAGGTACAGGAAAGGTTTTTAAAATTGTATTTTCTTTCCATTTTTTTGTTTTCGTCATAAGGACCTGTCGTGGGTCCAAATGACAGAAGGGAGCGCCTTGTTAAAAAACCAGGCCCCGGGTTTTTTAAAATTGGGGGTTTCAATGCGTGGTGACTTCCTTGGGGCCCCTTTAAAGTTTTTGAAAGGGTTTTATGCATGGCTGTGTTTTCTTTTGAACTGCCCTTTTATGGGGTTGGTGAAAGTTTTTGATTAAAGTATTTTCGGGGACCCTTTTTTTTTTGGGTCACCCCCCTCGGGGGGGAAAGACGACTTTTTAAAAAAAAAAAAAAAAAAAATTGCCTATCCCCTCAAAGGGAACTTGCGCAAATTGACCCAGTATAATCCCTGGTACTAAATATCCTCCCACGAACAGTGGCTAGCTCGAGACCATGTCCTAAAAATGATTGAAAAAGATTCGTAGACCTTTTGGTGAGCAATTTCACAAAAATTTCTATGGCTCCTTTTTAAAGCTACCCTATTAATCCCCCCTGAATCCCGTACGTCTCTCGATGATTTTGGTTTAGTAAAATGCGCTGAAATGGTAAAAATTTGTCCCTTGGAAAAAGCCAATACCAACATATTGATCCAGCGTCTGTGACTAAACACCATGTTAAAAAAAAGTAGTTCCCCTTTTTTGTCAGCAGAGGCGCAAACACACCCCTCCACCCCCGCAGGAGGCAACTGAGGGCGTTGCCCTCGTTGCCTCACCAGGGTTTTTTCTGGGGTCAACGCCCCATGGTAAACTCGAGAAGGGGGGGTGGGGATGGGGGCCCTGACAACCAGGCTGGTATGCTGGTGCAAAAACCCCAAGTATGAACCAACCCCGGCTGGTCGGGTACTGGTTCAGGTTTTTCCAGCTCTCTCTTAAAGGGTGTAGGGTGCTGGCAATGTTAGGGGGTTATCATCCTAAAAATTTGGTGATGTAAAACCTGGTGGCGAAAATATTAGTAATAAAATAATAATAAAAAATAATAAAATAAAAAAATAATAAAAAATAAATAAGGAATATCAATAGGACTTTTCTTGCCCAAAAGAAAAGCTTTTGAATAGTTAAACCAGGACCCTCTCCAAAAAATTGGGCCTTATGGTATAAGAGGCCATTCACTTGCAATTTAAAATCCTCCCTTACTTGGGTTTCTAATCCCATTAAAGACACAACTTAACAAAAACAGCCATTTGAGTGGAAATCCCAGGGGAAAGGTCCTTGTTCCCTACTCTCTTAATTCAATGATCTTCACAACATTCAAAAACAAAAAAACCCCATTTCCTTTGCTGACGAACATTAGTCATCTCCACCCAATCTTCCACCCTCAACACCTTGTTAACGAGAAGTTATCAAAATCCTACTTGGATGACATTTAAACACTGACAAAACCTTCAATTTTAAAGTTTCGTAACGAGCGGTGTTGCACATTAACTTTAAAGATCGAAACACTTATTGCAAGAAATAATGAGGGAAAAATTCCCTGGCCTGCACCTCGACAGCAACCTGAATTTTAGCACCATACCAACACAAAAAAATTTCCCAAAACCGGTTGGGACCCTCTCAAGTATGTTAACAGCCACAGTCTCCCCTTTCATCTATACCATTCACTCCTTTTTTCCTACCTACTACGATATTTTTATTTGGGGAAAATGTAGAACACACCAAAACCAATAAAAACCCAAAAAAAAAGCCCATAAAAAATCAGCAACCAATCCCAGGCCCCCCCCTACTCTTCATTGATCTAAACTTACTTTTCAAACTCCCATTACTACGTGAAATCTAATTTACAAACCTTAAATTCCAATATAACCCTGACCTAAAACACTTTTTTGATTTTTTGACAAAACCCCCAAAAGCATAAACCAACAAAAAACAAAACATAAAAAAATTTCAATGTATATGAAGGGCCTAAAATCGGGAACACCCTATCTGAAAACTCTAGAACGCGACCTCTCCCCAGGGCCAGACTAAAGGAACCCGTGTTCATCAAAAACGAAAAAGCCCTTCTTTTTTTTAACACCCTATGGAGAGGGACATAAACACTGGGGTCATCCCCAGTTACTAAAAACAACAGCCCTACCCCTACCCCACAAAGGGGGCAAAAAGAAATTCAAAAAAACTACAGACCGTTACCGGGGAGTTCCCTGGAGAGAGTTGGGGGCAACGCCCCCGGGGCCCCCGGTCTGTGACAGGCCTTGGTGGATTAGGCCTGATCAACCAGGCTGTTACTGGGCTGCACAAACCAACGTACGACCCAGCCCCTGGGCAGGTACCCACTTAGGTGTTTTTCCAGTGCCAGCTTCAAGACTCAGGGGGTCTATTGGAAACCCCCTTATGTATGCTGGGGGGGGCAGTTTAACAGTCTCGGCCCCCGACACTTTTTAAAGTTCTTAAGTCTAGTGACACCCCCGCTTTTCATTGGGGGGTGTTCATCGTCTGCCAAGTCTTTTGTTTCGTTTGAGTATTTTCGTGTGCAATTTGGTACTATCCTCTGGTTTTCCAGGTGTATTAATTTGTTCTCTCCCCCGGTCCAGGAATACGGTTCAGGGCTTCAAGGCTCCCTAATTGAGGGTTTTATTCCGTTATGCGCCCGTGAAGGTTTCTTAATTTTCTAGGTCAGCAATTTCCCTGCCTTGAAAGGGGTTTTTTGTTGTAGCAAAATTTTTTGCCTAGATAGAACAAGCGACCTGAAATGTCATCATGGGTTTTGGCACCCTGTTTTGAAGGTTCCATTATCCATCCTTCATTTTTCTAGCAGCTGAATTGATCAATGTTATGGTCCTGAAGGTGGATCTCCCAATATCACCCCCGGTCTTTGACTTTTGGTTTTTTTTCTCTATTTTTGGCCAGAATTTGTTTTGACTCGATGAAGTTTTAATTTCCCTGTTTTTTCCTAAAGGAGTAATTGAAATTTCTCACGTTGAAATTCTATTGTTTTCTGCAGCCATAAGATTTTGGGGTGTCC
Organism: Cherax quadricarinatus; assembly: GCF_026875155.1. Lineage (NCBI taxonomy): Eukaryota > Metazoa > Arthropoda > Malacostraca > Decapoda > Parastacidae > Cherax > Cherax quadricarinatus. The sequence continues at coordinate 1,304,664 of NC_069413.1, forward strand.
CCCTGGAGCCTTGCAGTGTTGAATGGAAGACACTGTCTGAGATTAAAAAAACTTTGAAAGGGTCCTAAGAAGCAAACGCCACCATCAGATACCCATTAATTACACAACCCAGGGGAACATGGGGGTTTGAGCGTCCTCCCGTCATCCCAAATGGATACTTTTATGGCCTGGATGCCTAGAATACAAAAAGAATTAGATGAATAACACGACTTTGCAAAAAACCTTCGACAAATGTGACCATGGTGTATAGCGCACAAAAGCATGCCCCAAAGGAATAACAAAAAAGTTGGAGGGGGTTTTTAAATTTTTTGACAAATAGAACCAAAGAGTAGTAATCAAAAAGAGAAAGTTGAGGGGGCTACGGTGAAAGCTTGTTCCACAAAGGGCCCCGTACTCGCCCTATCTTGTTCCCCAACCCCAAATCAGACAGACAGGGATATAAGTCAGTGCCGGTCTTTCCTTTTCAGTGAACCCCAAACTGCATGACAGTGTCTTCCAAAGAGAACGCAAGGGTCAGGCACTCAACAAACCCCAAATTGGAAAAATTTTCAACTGAGAAATTTCAATAACTTCATAGGTAAAAATTTAGGAAATTAAAACTTCATCAACTATAAAACAAAATTCCCAAAACACAATAGGCGAAAAACTAACGTCAAAGTTTATTAGTTTAATATTTTATTATGACCCCCCTACCCATCCTTGGGCGGGGAGTCAAAAAATTACAGGGGTACTAAAGGGCCCCGGGGTGGGCCTCAAAGTTTTGATAGCTGAGCAAGTTACAAAAAGGGAATGAAAAAACAATTTTTCAAAGGTAAAGAACTCCGGTAGGTCTGTCACAATAAGACAAGTTAAAAGGTATTTTAAAAATTACAAGGTACGTAATGGGTCCCGGGGGTGGGCCCCAAAAAATTTTTATAGTGAATAGGATAAAGGTAAGTACTCCAATTACAAAAGTAATGAAAACCCCGTAAATTTCGTTACTTAGGGTTTTTAAAATGGCTACGTCATGAAAAAATTTTAAAAGTAATAAGAATTCACACTTCCACACCCCGGGCACAATGTAATGAGTTATTGGTGCAAATTTATTGTTGATCACACACCACACAACACACACACAACACCACCAACACAAAAAACACACAACCAAAGGACAAACCCAAAACCACACACACACACACACACCAAAACAAACATAACAAGGTCTCGGGACCAAATGGTCTTAAAAACCCCAAAAAAACCCACAACACAAGCCAAAACAAATTTTTTTCCCCCAAACAAAACCAACAAACCACCCCCGACACGGGGTTTAATGGTTTATTTGCCAAGTTTTTAAACAGGGGGGATCTCCAAAAATGTTATTTTGTTTGGGTAATACTTGGCCCCCTCTTTGGGAATTTTTCGAGGTTACTTGGGCTTTTTAAATTCTTTAATTTTATGCCCCCAGTACATAATGACGCAGGGTGTGACAATTCCATTGGAAAATTTTAATTTCGTTTGGTCTAAAATTTGGTGGTGGTTTTTTAACCCCCAAAAAGATATTTGAACCACCGGAGCGGGGTAGTGACATCCAAGAGCTGTTATTTTGTTGGATGCACCAAGCATGTGGTTTCCCCCCTGCATAAAGAATGGTGATAGATGGACTGAGGTATCAATCCCCCTAGTCTTAAGCAAAAAAATTCATTTGAAGTTCTTTTGTATATTTTCTCAAACTGCTAATGACAAGCCAAGATGCTCTCCCCCCTCTTTGAGAGCATACGTTACCAAATTTATCAGTTTTATCATGCATCTGAAGACCAAGTAGATGGAAATCCACAGCAGTGCACTTGATCCCTGCCCAAAAATCTTACATCCCTATATTTGGCTTTACACAGGCATCCCCAAAATTTAACTTATGATTGAGAGCATTTATGGATGACGAGAATCATTACAATTAAGTGTAATTTTGATACATGGAACATTTATGAAAGGGGGATGGAAAAGTTCTGTTTGAAGGGAAGGGGCCCCAAATTATTAATGCGTGTCCAATTTCTTTAAGAAAACCCATCACTCTGTAGAAACAGCGCACTCCCGCTGTACAGTGGTTTGGGTGAACAAAACCCCCTACTTAAATTTTGCAAGAGTGTGTGTGTGTGACTGAGTTTTCAATAGAGTTAAGGCATAAAATTTTGGCTTCAGGCAAATTTTTTGGTTGTGTTTTAAGATATTTTGGGGGAAAATGGAGGAATGGTATTTGGAATGCGGTTTTACCCCATGGAGCGAAGAATGCCGCTTTCCCTTATTGACATAGTATGTATCTGATTCAGCGGAGGGGTACCAGTTTTTTGACCTTGGGGGGGTGTTACGTGCTGAGGAAAGTTTGGAGGGTTCTTTGCAGGGGCTTGAATGGGGCTTGCCTGAGCAAAAAAACCCCAATTGGGATATTTTTTCGTAACACGATCTCTGTTGTTTGGGATAAAAAAGCTTTTTTTGATATTTAAAATTTTTGGGGCAGTGCGGGGGGCACCCTAAAATGATCCTCAATGCTTCGTTCTGCATTTTTTTCCGCCCCCAAAGTTTGCAGTCAGCCCAAAAGAGAAAGAGGGGCGACATAATCAACCAATGTCTAATTAAGAAAGGTAACATTTTTCAAGTTTTAAACATTAGCACCATACTGGGTTTAAAACCCTGCCAAACTTTAAGTGTTTCAGTCTTTTTTTGTTTTGGGCGAAAAAGTCTTTACAAAAAAGCCAAGAGGGGGAACCTCAAAGCTAGTACCGTATCTGTAACATTTTTCTGAAAACCATCATGCAATGGATCGACAAACGTGCCTCTCGTCAGGGGGACGCCTATTGAGTACTTTGTTTTATCAGTAAGATTACAAACCCAGGTCCTGACACGAGCTAGTATATGGTTTTAAAAAACTTATTCATCACAAAACTAATCATATAAAGATGGATGGGTAGGTTATCATTAAGTAAAGGGATTAATTAAAATATTGAAAAGTGTGGGACTGAGGACACCTCCCTGTGGGGTTCCCAATTCAAAGCTTTAGTTATACAAATGTCCCCGGGAAAAACACAGACGACTTTTTTTGGGCAGGTAGCCTTTAATCCAGCTGAGAAAACCATCCTCATCCATTTGGCAAGTTCCAATGATTACATGGGTTGGGTAACGAAAAACAAATTTTTGGTCAAGGAAAGGAGTTATGAGCTGTCAGTGTGCAGAGTTAGAAAAATTGGGAATGCAATGATGCAGCTCCTTCCCGCATGAAACCTGCAACCCGGGGGGACAAAAAATTTTTTTTGTACATGGACGGTCAGAATCATCCTCTCAAATTTTTTACACAAGAGCTATAAGTTTTAATTTGGGGGAAATGCATTTTTTTGATTGGGCTTTGGAAATTTGGGAAGATGGGCTGTTGGTTTTCCAAAATTGAGGGAGCTCCCCATTACAAGTCATGTTATATAATTCAAGAAGGATTTCTGGTACTCGAAAAAGCAAATTTTATGTTGTAAGTAATACCATCCCCCCAGGCGACGTGGGTTCCCTTAGGCTGCATCAAGTTTATAATTGTGAAAGGAACGTTGCGTCATTGCCCTTTCTGAGATAAAGCAAACAAATCTCTCCCTTGCATATTTTTGTATTTAATTTTCCCTGTGTGGGTACTAAAGTTTCATAGCTAGATGTAGCCCCCCAAAAACTAACTATTCGCCTAGCAAGTTGAGAGTCCGATAGCCCAGTTCTGTTCCCAAAATTCTTTTTTATGACCCTCCATTGCGAGACTTTTAAAATGACCTTGTGGCAGTTTTCAGAACTTTTAACCCGGGCCCACTGAAACCTCCTACAATCTAAATCCAAATGACTTCCATATAATCAAAGTCTTAAAAAAACAAACCTTTTTACAATGATTCTAAATTCGAAACTGAACGTCTGTGAGACTAGCCAGCCTATAGAAACCATCGTACCCCGAAATGCTGAGCCTCCCCAAACTGCCTTGCGCTGCCGAGAGCGTATGACAGAGCTGCGGCAAACGATGGGAAAATTTGTCAATGGTCTCTGTCACCCCCAATTAGGGGCATGGGGGGACATAAATAAAATTGGGGGTAACAAAAATGGCAATGCACACCCTCATGCCTGCCAGGGCGAATAGTTAGTAGTGCTTGGGTCTACACTAGCTATGAAAAATTTCCCTTTTCCCACCACGGGCGAAATTAATGGAAAAAATGGGATGAAGGGAGAGACTTTTTTGTTTTATGCTCAGAAGGCAGGGGACTGCAACTTTCCCTTTCATAATTATGAACTTGTGAAAGCACTAACTAAGGGCAATCCACGTCGCCTGGTGAATGGTTATTACAAACATACCAATTGCGTGCGAGTACCAGGTAATCCTTTACTTGAATTATAAAAAATGAGCTATGTCACTGGGGACCCCCTAAATCATGGACCAACCCTCATTTTCCATTCCGAACCCCAATCAAAAAAATCATTTCGTCCAATATCCCTTATAGCTTTTGTGTAAAACATTCGAAAGGTGATTCTTAATCGTTTATGCACAGAATTAACATTCTTGTCTCCCGTTCAGGCTTCATCATGGAAAAGTGTGCTTTGCATTTCCACCTTTCCACTTTGCACATAACACTCATAATACCTTCCTGACCTTTAAATCCCCCTTTTGAGTGCCAACCAAAATGTAAACATTAGGAATTGCCGAATGGATATTTGGGGGATGGGGCCCTTTCCCCGGAATTAAAGGTTACCTGCCCAACAGAAAGTCTTGTGTTGTTCCGGGACTAGAAGTGTAACTAAAGATTTTGAATTAGGAACCCCCCAGGAGTGTGCTTAATCCCCCCTTTTCAAAATTCTGATTAATGCCTCTTAATTTGCTACCCCCCATCATTTATGGTTGTTTTCTGATGATAAATGATTTACCCACCCGGTTCTCCCCCACCCCAAAACATTTTTAATATGTAACCCCTGTTCAGGTTTTGGGGTTAATATTCAGGGGCCAAAACAAAAAACAAAAGGGCCTTAAAGGGGAAAGTTTCAACCCCAGTTTGATAGGGTTTTTAAAAAATTTGAAAGCAAAAAGGGTATCTGTTTGGGCCAACTTGGTCTTTTAACGGTTTGGGGGCCCGAAAAAAAATGAAACAAGGGGGGGTTTTTTTACCCCAGGAGGGGCTTATGAAAATTTAAATAGAAAGGCTTTTTAACATTGTTTTATGGGATAGCATGGTCATAGTTGGGGGGCTAAAAAAAACCCAAAACAAGAAATGAAAGGATCACAGGAGCCCCCGCTGCCAAAATTTTAAATTGCAAGAAAAATTCCGCTTAGGGATATTTCTAAAAATTCCTTATTTCAAAAATTTTTAAAAATTTTCAAACCCCCTCCAAAACCCCCAAACTTTCCCTAACGGGTGAAATTTCCTTCAAAAAAACAGGAACCGCCCTGGTGCAGCTGTATCTTGTCAAGTTAGCCAAAAAAATTCCCGCTCAATGGGTTTTCCCCCCCTTCAAAAAAACTTTCCTCATTCCCCCCAAAACTTTCTTAAATCCCCAAAGCTTTCGTTTGGCAAACATGAGCCTTTAAAAATGTTTGTTGTCCCCTTTTCACAAATATTTACTTGGGTTTTTTAAAAGCCCAATTGGAGGGGGGTTTTTCTCCGGCAAAGATTAAGGCCCATAAAAAATTGGACAGCTCAACAACTGGGCCTCACCCTTTCAAAAAACTGGCAATCCTTACTAAAATTTCTTATCTAAGGTTGCATTTAAAATTGAACTGATTCTGTCATCCATAAATGCTCTCAACTCTTAATAAAATTTGGGGCATGCTTGTGTAGAAGCCAGATATGGGTTGCAAAGATTATGGACGGGGAGTAGAGTGCACTGCTGTGGTTCCCATTAAAACTTTGGGCTTCAATGCAGATAAAACTGAAAAATTGGTAAGCGTATGCTTCCAAAGGGGGGTTAGAACAATCGGGGGTTGTAGTTAGCAGTTTGAGAAAAATACGAAAGAACTCAAATGATTTATTGACTTAAGACTTGGAATTGACACAAGTCAGCCCATCTACATCATTCCTATCAGGAGGAGCCTATTTATGAGCTCCCAAAATAAACAGACCTTGGTGTCCACTGCCCCGCTCTGGCTGGGGGTTTCAAAATCTATGGGGGGTTTAAACACCACCACGTTGTCCAAACAAATGAACTTTGCCAGATGGACTATTGTCACACTTGCGTCATTATGTACTGGAGTGTGATCAAATTAATGAATTAGAAACAACTCACTCAGAAATGTTCAAGAAATGGCAAAGTATTTTATCCACAGTGGTATATTACAGACCATTCGGAGAAATACCCTGACTTTGCTAGCTGTAAATAATGCATTACCATGTGTGGGTGTGGTGTGTGTTTGTTTTGTTTATGTGGTTGTGTGTGTCGGGTGGTTTGGGTTTCCCGTTGTGGAACCTTTTGGGGTTTCCGGCTTTGTCTACCCTCCCACTATGTATTTCCTCCCCACTTACCGTAGGCTTATTCACTTGCTTAAACTTATGTGGGAAAAACCTCCTAAATCCTTGGCTTCCCAAACTTCACTTCCGTGACCCCTTGGCCTGGTCTTTTACATCCTATCTTGTCCCTTGACCCCCAGTCTTCATGACTTTGAAACTTGGTGGGGTTGAACTCCAGGAGCCAATTGCCGGACCAGGCTGCACCCTTGTCAGATCCCTTTGTAGTTCGCCTGGTCTTCGATCGAATGAATTCTTCTCATCAACTTCAGTCATCTGCAAACAGGGACACTTCGGAGTCTATTCCTTCCGTCATGTCGTTCACAAATACCAGAAACAGCACTGGTCCTAGGACTGACCCTGTGGGACCCCGCTGTTACAGGTGCCCACTTGACACCTCAGCACGTACCAGACTCGCTGCTGTTTTCCGGGACAAGTACCCCGATCCATGTAGTCCCTTCCCTGTTATCCCTGCTTGGTCATCCAGTTTTTGCACTAATCTCTTGTGTGGAACTGTGTCAACGCCTTTTCCAGCCCAAAGAAAATGCAATCACCCACCCCTCTCTCTCTTGTCTTACTGCTGTCACCAGTTTATAGAACTCCAGTAGGTTGTGACAAAAGGATTTCCCATCCCTGAAACCATGTTGGCTGCTGTTGATGAGATCATTTCTTTCTAGGTGTTCCACCACTCTTCTCCGATAATCTTCTCCATGACTTTGCTTACTATACATGTCAGTGACACTGGTCTGTAGTTTAGTGCTTCATGTCTGTCTCCTTTTTTAAAGATTGGGACTACATTTGCTGTCTTCCATGCCTCAGGCAATCTCCGTTTTGATAGATGTATTGAATATTGTTGTTAGGGGAAAGCACAGTGTCTCTGCTCCCTCTCTCAGGACCCATGGAGAGATGTTATCTGGCCCCATTGCCTTTGAGGTATCTAGCTCACTCAGAAGCCTCTTCACCTCTTCCTTGGTTGTGTGTACTGTGTCCAGCACTTGGTGGTGTGCCCCAACTCTCCGTCTTTCTGGAGCCCCTTCTGTCTCCTCTGTGAACACTTCTTTAAATCTCTTGTTGAGTTCCTCACATACTTCACGGTCATTTCTTGTTGTCTCTCCTCCTTCCTTCCTTAGCCTGATTACCTGGTCCTTGACTGTTGTTTTCCTCCTGATGTGGCTGTACAACAGCTTCGGGTCAGATTTCGCTTTCGCTGCTATGTCGTTTTCATATTGTCGTTGGGCCTCCCTTCTTATCTGTGCATATTCATTTCTGGCTCTACGACTGCTCTCCTTATTCTCGTGGGTCCTTTGCCTTCTATATTTCTTTCATTCCCTAGCACACTTGGTTTAACCCTCCCTGCACCTTTGGGTGAACCATGGGCTCATCCTGGCTTTTTCATTAGTCCTGTTACCACAGGGGCAGGTAGTGCAAGGGGAGCCAGTGCTGTGCATGGTGAGCGAGGCACAGGTGGTGCCTGGGCCCTGTGGGTCAGGTGAAGGGCTTGGTGGGGCAGCGAGGGAGAAAAACCTAAGCCGGCCTCAATTGTATGACTTTAAATGCCAATGGTTTGAGTGTGCATGCTAAGTGTGAATGGTTTAGAGCCTTTTTGTATCAGCATAGAGTAGACGTGGTGTTCCTTCAGGAACATAATTTTAAAGATAGCAATATGTTAGAGGTATGGGGATATAGGGCGTTTGCCTCACCCTTTGGCTGCTTAAAAGGGGGTGTGGGGATCTTGATCCGTTTTTGTTGCTATGGAGTGAGGGGGGTGAGAAGCGGGTTCTGTGGGTGGTTGGATAAGCATGTATCATTTGAGAGTGATGTGCAAGTGAAAATGGCATTTGTGCACAGGGACTTAGTCTATTTCCTTCATACATTGCCATCCATGGCTATTGTCAGGGGCAATTGGAACTGTGTTATTCGGAGGGGTGACATAGCACCGAGGGGGGCTGGTCACTTATCAAGTGCCTTCGGGGAACTTTGTAGAGACGTTCAATTGTGGGATGCGTTGAGTGTTGGTTCATGGATGGTGGAGCATACTTTTGTGTGGGAGGGGTATGGCACGGGCTTAGACAGGCGGAGGTCGACAGTTGAGTCTCTCTGCACTGTCGAGGTGGCATACTTGGATCATCGGGCTGTCATGGCGGAAGTGGGGTGGGCGTCACTGGCAAAGAGACAAACAGATTATTGGAAGTTGAACACGTGGGTTCTCGAGGATGAGGGGTTGGGGGTTTTTGCAGCCTTATGGGAAAGGCTCAGTGAGGAGGGGCAGGAGGTTGAGGATATGGTGGGTTGGTGGGATGGGGTGGTGAAAGAAACAATCTGCAAGTTTTATGTGTATGAGGGGAAGAAGATTAACCAACTGTATTATGGTAGATTAACGAGCTGTTATGGACGAGGGGAGCCACGGGAGTTACAGGATGAGCGGTTTGAGGTGGTATGGGTGCAGGTGGGTGTGGAAGAAGTTTTATGGGGTGACAGGCTATCTGCATGTGTGCTGCACGGCCAGCAGCAGAGGAGGCAGGCCACTACCATAATGCAGATAGAGGTGCACAGTCTGGTGGAGGGTTATCAGGAGGGTCAGGTTTTGCGAGCAAAGAAGGGTATGAGTGCGTATGTGGACAAGTGGTATGGGGAATATTGGGAAAGTCATGGCATGGTGGGGGAGGATTTGGAAGGGGTGTGTGGGAGCCATGTAAACTTGGGAGATGTGATCACATTGCACTGGAAGGAGCCATTGAAGAGGAGGGAATCTGGTGGGTGCTGATAGGGATGAGTACGGTAAGGTACCAGGTTTGGATGGCCTGCCATGTGAATTTTTCATGCAGCATTGGGAGCTGCTGTGGGGCTTTTTAGTTCAGTTGATGAATGCGATGAAGGAGGGGGTAAGTTGGGTGAGCTGCAGGCCACAGCAGTAGTGGTGCTGGTGCAAAAGGGGTCGCAGCAGTGTACCCTTCGGGACTATCATGTCATATCATTGTTGTGTGCTGATTATAAACTGTTTGCAAAGGTATTGGGGAATTAAATGAAATGTGTCATGGACAGGGTTCTGTAGCAAAGCCAATTTGGCCTGCCGGGTAGGTCGATGGTGACGGGGCATGGGGTCCTTAAGGGGTTTGTAGAGAAACTGGAGGGGGGTGGGAGGGGGGCTTGTTGGCATTGGATTGGAATGAAGCCTATGATATGGTGGAATGGGAAGCTTCGTGGGGCATCCTCCTCAAACAGGGCTTTGGGAAAGAAATAGTAGGGTGGGTGGAGACGTTTTACAAGAGGACATGAGCATGGGAGCAGATCAATAGGCGTGTGGGGGCAGTGCGAATGGGTAGGGCTCTACATCAAGGGTGCCTGATGTCGCAACTCTTGTTTGCGTGTGTCCTGAACCCCTTTTATAGGTTGGTCAAGGACTGTATATGTGAAGGGGGGGTGTGGGAGGGGAGGGAATGGCCAGGGTTAGTGGGGTATGTCGATGATATGACTATTCTGGTGGCGAAATGGACGAGGTTGGGAGGGGTTGGAGGGGATAGTCAAGATATTTGGGGATGCTACAGGCATGACTGTGAATGCAGAGAAATTGTCGATCATGGGGTTGGGGGCATGGAAGCAGTGTGTGGAGTGGGGTTATGCTGTGGTGACACAGCGTGCAGAGAGTTTAAAGATTTCTGGTGTCATTTATGCAGGGAACCAAACAGAGGCATGAGAGGCCAACTCGGTAAGGATGGTGGAAAGCATAGTGAAATGCTTGGGAATGTTGTGTCCATGTCATTTAACCCTTTTGCATAGTGTAATTGTGGTGAATGTCCTGCTGTTCAGCAAAATCTGGTATGTGGCTGCCATGTACCTCTTAATGGGGCCTGCGATCACACGTATCCTCAAGAGGGTGTTCAGATTCTTTTGGGGCTCGGGGTGTGAATGGATGTGACGAGAGGTGGTGACATTGCCTGCGAGGCGGAGGGGGTTCGAACTACTGGACCTGTGTCAGTGAGTTAAATGTGTTTTTATTAGGAGGGAGGTGATGCTAGTTGGGGGATTCTGTGGGGGGCAGATGGGCTGCGTGCATGATGTTATGACATTTGTATGGGGGTGCAGAGTTGTGGGAGTGTGAGACAGTGTTGCAAGTGAAAGCAATGGCTCAGGAGCCAGGGAAACTCAGGATGGGGGTTTTGTGTAGACTGCTAGTGAGTAAAGTAGTAGAGTTGGTGGTGGGGATCTTCCCTTTGTATGATTGAGCAACATTTGGCTTCATTTCAGTAAGATGAGGCTCCATCCCAGGATTCGTGAGGTGATATACAGGTTCCTGCATTGTATTTTGCTGACAGGCACAGTACTGAGGGATAGATGGGTGGTGGATTGGGGCGATGTGGGATATTGGGAGGAGGAAACAGTATTCCATGTAGTATATTTTTGTGAGGGGTTGGGGGCATTAGAGAATGGATTAGTTGGGTGGTGGGTTGGGTCTGGAGGAGAAGACTGTCCGTGCTCCAGGTGCTTAGTTTAGATGTGGGGAGGAAGTCGAGGGAGTTGCTCGGGGGGTCGTGTATGTAATCGTGGATTTCTTTTACATATGGTGCATGATGGGGCAGGGAGAATGGGGTGTGCTGAAGAGGGTTTTGGCAGCAACATTCTATAGAACAGTGTGCAGAAATAGGGACTTATACAGGAAATGGTGGGAGGCAGAATTTTCAGGGGGTTAAGGGACCTTCACTGTGGGGAATCTGTTTGCATTGTGGGGGGGTTGTGTGCAAGGCGGTGGCACATGGTGAAGTTTGTGGTGGAGTGGGGTGTTCAGGGGGCCACAACGGGCTTGCTGCCTGGTGAGAGCGGGGTTGGTAGGGTAGGGGTATGTGTGTGCAGGTGTGTTTGGGCTGGTTGTGTGTGATGACATTCACTCCAGCTGTGAGTGTGGTGTAAATGTTGGCATGCCCCTCTTGTGGAAGGTGTGTGAGAGTGTGAATCTGGTTGGAATGTGTATGGAAGAGCTGTCCTGTTGTTCCCTTGTAGTGTGTCTTTATGTTGCACATGACTGAGCGTGCATGGGGGTTGGCGCTCCCTGCACCTGTGCATCGATGGTACGTCAGTCGTGTACATGAGGCTGTTGTTGTTGACAGTGGTGCATTCACACCTATATGTGGGCTGGCAAAGCATTGACACTGCCAGTGCTGTGTTACTGTCACCGTGCCAGAGGCATTTCATATGGGTGCCATGTATATTAGGATGTTGGGCTGTGGTGATGTGCATCCAGTGAACAGGGTGCCATAAAGGAACATCCACATGTGTGATCATTTTGTAGCTCATCTTGTGTTAAGATATGGGTGGCATCTTGTCACACATGAGAGTTTTTACAGTGCAGATTCTTACAGTACTGCATGGGCCACAAGTTTTGAGCTGCTCGGTGAGGTATCACCGGAGTGGACTAATAAAATGTTGGTATGGGAACTCGAGTGTTCCGTAGGGCATGTTTTCGCTAAGTTTTGGAAGGCTTGTGTCCTGTCCAGCACAGGCAGGTAGGATGGGGGGGGGGTCCGGTAGGGGCAGTGAGGTGCAGTCTACAGACCGTAGTCAACATGATGCCTGAGCATACCATATGAACGAATTTCATGTCAATAAGCACACTGTCACTTTATTTCCTTTGTATACCCTTTTGTTATGCTGTAGGTTTACTGGGTGGAAGGATGTAGAGGGGGTTAGGGCCCTACCTCCGTTGTGTGATGGTGGTGTGTTTAGGATACGGATAGTTCTTAAAATGTTTTTGGTTATGCTTGTGTGTTCTTTATAAATATTTATACATTATCTGATGAAATGTGCTGTTTTAAATAATATTATATATTTATATATAATATATATATATATATATATATATATATTATATATATATATATATATATATATATATATATATATATATATATATAAAATTAAGTGTATATGGGAGAATGTTTAAGTGATTGTACTGGTTTTCTGTTTCCCAGTGGAAGTTATTTGGCCTTCCACTAAGTGTCAGCAATTATCATAAAGGGAGACACAATGAGTTTTATAATGTTTAGGAGGATTACAGATATTTTAAAGTTCATATTGTTTTACATGTGTTTGTGACGTGGAGAACATGCATCAGTAGTTTCCACATATTTAGCTGGTGTTAGGATATGTTAGGAAGATAAGGTGTTTTTAACGGTGGCTCTGAAGATGATGGCTGAGACAGTGGCTCTGAAGATGATGGCTGAGACAGTGGTTCTGAAGATGATGGCTGAGTCAGTGGTTCTGAAGATGATGGCTGAGTCAGTGGTTCTGAAGATAATGGCTGAGTCAGTGGTTCTGAAGATGATGGCTGAGTCAGTGGTTCTGAAGATGATGGCTGAGTCAGTGGTTCTGAAGATGAAGGTTGAGTCAGTGGTTCTGAAGATGATGGCTGAGACAGTGGTTCTGAAGATGATGGCTGAGTCAGTGGTTCTGACGATGATGGCTGAGACAGTGGTTCTGAAGATGATGGCTGAGACAGTGGTTCTGATGATGATGGCTGAGTCAGTGGTTCTGACGATGATGGCTGAGACAGTGGTTCTGACGATGATGGCTGAGACAGTGGTTCTGAAGATGATAGCTGAGTCAGTGGTTCTGACGATGATGGCTGAGACAGTGGTTCTGAAGATGATGGCTGAGTCAGGGTTCTGAAATGATGGCTGAGACAGTGGTTCTGACGATGATGGCTGAGACGTGGTTCTGACGATGATGGCTGAGACAGTGGTTCTGAAGATGATGGCTGAGTCAGTGGTTCTGAAGATGATGGCTCAGACAGTGGTTCTGAAGATGATGGCTGAGTCAATGGTTCTGAAGATGATGGCTGAGACAGTGGTTCTGAAGATGATGGCTGAGTCAGTGGTTTGAAAGATGGTGGCTGGGGACAGTGGTTCTGAAGATGTCTGAGTCAGTGGTTCTGAAGATG
>NC_069413.1:1318573-1367709 GCF_026875155.1 Cherax quadricarinatus
GGAGTATGTCCCTACATTAGAAATGACTTAGTTAAAACCCAAGCCCTGATTTAAATAGCAATAAACTGGAAATTCTATGGTTTGAAGTGCTTCCTAAGACCAAACCCATCTTAGTAGGAACTAGTTACCGCCCTCCTACCCAGGACCAGTTCTTAGAAGACTTTTCCAGAGTCTTGTCCGGAGTTGAAAACAATTGCGAGACAATAATACTTTTTTTTTTTTATATTTTATTGAAAACTTACATGGTACCAAAATATAGACATAAAAACTGTTTTTGTCAAAAGACAAGGGAAAACAAAACTTACACAATTTATAATCTCACCACAAAATATACCTAATCCATTGAACTAAACCCTTACACTATAGTATCTCTCTCTCAATCCCTTTCAATGTGCAGGATGATAAACTTTTGCAGCCACATAATAGTGGTAACCCCCTTTTTCATTTTAATTAGCCTGAAACAATGTACATATATACACATGACATGACAAAAGTGATAACCTAAATCAAAAAGAATCATGTTATTTTTTTGAAGTTGTACATACAAACTAACAGATCTTAGCATTTACTAACTTACATTTTATAAAAGTTATAAATAACTAAAAACTAACAAACAACTAACAAATATGAAAATTGTTCAAATAAATGGACCAAACAATAACTTTTACAAATCCCAAAACGTCAAAACATTTATGCTAAATATAAAAGTTTTTATACAATGTTAGATTCATTTACTAAGTCTAGTATATACACTTCATGCAAACTTATAGATGTATTATGCCTTTAAATCTAAAGCCATTTAAACATGTTCCAGAGCAATATCAGACTTACTCTGTCATGCACTAAGTTACACAATATAACTTATGGCTCCTAATAAAACATGTACCGGGCAAGTATACCTCAATCATGAAAAAACCAACCTGGCAAAAGACACTTCAGAAAGCCCCCCCCTGCCATCCTGACCCCATGCTATCTGTTTTAAAAAAAAAAACACAAACTCCCCGTTCCCTTCCATGCTCAAGTTCGTACCTGACGTCGAAAGTCATAAACCCCTGTCTCAACCAAATGTCACCAGTTCACCCCCCCCTACGCCCCCCCCCTTTCCTAACGACTTTACACCCATATGCTCCACTACCACACACTTTTTTTCCCCCTTTCCCATCCTCCACTAATCTCAAAAAAGAACAAAAAAAGCCAGTTTAGGGAGAACCAGCCCAATCCAGCTCTAAACTACACCCAACCCTAACATTACACCTACCGATAGATTACGAAAACCCAAGGGAAACTATTTACCACAACTCCCATATAGTAGCCTATTTCTGCATACTGTACGATACAAAACTCGCCGCAAGCGCCCGCACCCTATATTAAACCCCCCCCTCCCGCATGCACCAAGACACATACAAAAAATCTGCCACTATATACATCACTGGCCCTCCGAATGTCCTTGGAAACCCCTCCCATCAAAATGCAAAGCCCTCAAAGTCGAAATGTTTCTTGCCCCCCGCCACTATACCCAAAAACTCTCCCCTAACCAAGCCCTTACAAAACCCAAGGTTTCACAAAAATATATGGCATGAAAGCCGTCTCCTCTTCCTCACAATGCAAACAAAGTGCCAGCCCCTACAAAACCCATTCTATATAACACTGACCTTGTAGCTAGAATTCCCAAAAAGAATCTATAAACCACTTCACGAACCCTTGGCTTTAATCTGATCTTCCGAAAGTCTTCCCAAATGCCCCTCCAATCATACTTTGGGTTGTAGCTACTCCCTGTATCACTGTACCCTGCCTACCATCCTCCCAAGCCTACTTACCCTTACTTTTTTGCTTCCCTTACTCCCAACAAATTTCGCACCATATCTTCACACTCCATTTAGTTCCTTTCCCTTCCACCATTTTCGCACATCCTTCAATGACCTCTCCCACCCTTTACCCCTCTCCCTCCCACCCTCAAGTATCGCTGCTTCACATACACTGCCTTCACTCGTGTGCCCAAAGGGTTTTAAAAGACCCAGCCCACCCTGCCGCACGCCCATCGTCACCACCCCCTTCCGTACCCATGGCTTCCCATAACCCCACACATACCTCAAACCACCCTCTCCAGTTCCTGAATATCACACGACCTCAGGGGATATATTTTGCCACGCCCCACACTTTACTGTACACAAGTGTATTTACTACCACCACCTCTGCTGCAATGTTATATCCCCAGCCTCCCCCCCGCGCATCCTACCCATCGCTCTACTCACTACTTCTTTGGAATTTATTCTCTGTGCCCCCCAGCGTCCGCCATATACACAACCCCACATATTTTAAATTTCTATCCACTACGTTCCACCCATACTGTTCCCCCAAACCCCCCACCCACGTGCCTACTTCTAATAACTTTGACTTTGCTCCATTAACCCTCATCCCTGTCGCCCCCCCAAAAATCTCTATTATACGCCCCATATTCCCCAATCCTTTTTCCCCCTCCAACCAAAAACTGGGGTTGTCATCCACATACCCCACAATACCACATCTCCCAGGACCCACCTCTCCCTGTTCCCAACACTCCTTCCTCTATAAGCCTTTAATAAAAAGGGCCCTGCATGCATGCAAAGAGGATTTGAGACAAGGGGCAACCCGGTCGCAAAACCATCCCCATCTGCACTGGCCCCCTTTAACTTCCCATTAACCTGAACCCTGACCGTTGCAGGCGTATACAAAGTAGTCGCCCAGCGCACCATCTCATCACCAAAACCCTGTTTTTTCAAAATACACCACAACATATGTCTATTTTACACTGTCATAAGCCTGCACCCAATCAATCCCAAGATCCCCCCCGTTGTCTACCCTCCACAAAATCCTTAATTCTTCCATGCCCCTCACGCATACTTCGACCTGGAATCCCACACTGTCCTCTATGTAGGACTCGGTCAAGCACCTTTTTCATACGGTTACCTAAAACCTTCGCAAAACTTTATAATCTGCACACATGAGGGAGATCGCCCTAAAGCACCCAAGGTCTTCCCCCCCTCCCTTATAGACCAAAACTACTACCCCGTCCCCTGCGATTCCCCAACACTCCTCTTTCCTTCATACAGTTAAACAAACCGGACCAGACATTCCTTCATACAATCCCAATGTGTAATATAGAAATCATTGGGAAAATTCCATCAATCCCCGGCGCTTTTTCCCCTACTCAAGCCCATTATCGCCTCCTCCCCCTCCTCCTCACTGATCCTACCCTTATTACCGCCCTCCTCCCCCCCTAAAAACCTCGAATTCCTTCTCCCAGAATCTCTCCCTCCCCCTCCTCCACCCTCCCTCTGCTTAAAATTCTCCCTAAACCAATAATCAGCATAATTTCTCATTCCATCGGTGGTACTAAGTACCTGCCCCACCCTATATCCCCCCACCCCTTTACACAAACCCCTAATCCCAAAAATGTGGTCATCTGTTGCCTATTCCTAAATCTCCTCAAAACACATCCTGACGGTTTGTCACCCCATAGAACCTCCTCTAAACCTTCCCTCACCGTATCGCATCAAACGAGAGTTTTGTATATCCTCAATCTTCCCCTTAAAACCTCTATTTCTCCATGTCTGGCCCCCCCTCCCCCTTCATAACAAACATTTAGCTGCCCCCCTAAATATTTCTGTAAAACCATACCTCCCCTCGCCTCATCCCTTCCTCTATGCTGGTAATAGTCCCTAATCTGCCCAATTTAGCGTGCTTCTCCCACCATTCCAAAACATCCTCCTCTTCGTTGCGAGCCTCCATAGTTGCTTCCACAATTCCCTAAAAAACAACCCCTCCTCCTCTCCCTGGAGTAGCCTCACATTCATTTTCCAATACCCACATACCTACGAACCATCCCTTCCCATGCCATCTCTGCCAAAACGGCACGATGTTCGAAAAAAACCCAAATCTATCGTCATTACCGTTCTACTGTTATAACTCGAGTTATATATATACGATCCAACCTGGCAGCATAACCCTCCGCAGAAACGTGTGCTCACTTTCCACCATCGCCCCTGACTATGTCATAAACCCCTGCATCCCTCAACAAATCCCTCAATACCCCCAAACACACACCCTGCCCCTCTCGGTTCCACATCCTTATTCTGATTACACAATTCCAATCCCCACCCATTATAGAAACCCTTGGTAAACCCCGCATGTAGAAAAGCAAAACCCCCCTTACAAAATTCACCTTAACCCGTATGTTACTATCGCCGGCATATATATCCCAGAAAAAAATACTCTAATCTCGCCCATATCCCTTCCACCCTCACCACCCTCCCCTCCCCTCCCTCTTCCCACTTGAGCATGTGGAATGGGTGGACTCCCCCACTGCCACTGCCACCCCACCCTTAATTTCCCTGAACTCCAACATACATCCTAAAACCGTTCAGCCTCAACTCTTGCCATACTTGAAATTGTGTTTTTTGAATAAAACACACATCAATATTAAAACGCCGCAAAAAATCCTCCAACCATACTCGTTTACCGTCAGCTCTAAGGCCATTCCGTTTATCGTTAGACACTTAAAGATTCAGAAAGGGTGGCTTTCCTCTATGTTTTCTGTGTCTGTCTGTTTTCCCCTTTTTGCTGCTTCTGTCTTTTCTCGTACACTCTTTCCCGCCTGTACCCCCCCCCCCCCCCTGTACACTACTCCGCCCTTTCTTAATCACTCCTGCCCACGTCTTCGTCCCCGTACGCTGAGCTGGGTGTTATAACCTCCTCATCCGACGAGCCTCCAGCCCCCTTTCTAGATGTGCCCCCAATTTCCATATCAGTATTTCCATTGCCCCTTTTGCACCTCAGCTTCCACCTGTATCAACTGCAAACATGCCAGGCTCTGACCCCAGAGGCTCTGGAATCTGCTCAATCAAGTCCTTCTCAACCCTCAGAAATGCTCTGTCTGTATGGGTTCTCCTCCGCAGGCACGTCCAGGAAAGACTTAATCATCTCCTGTAGGGGCGTAGATAACTCCTGTGGAGCACCGGTCTCTCCCACCCCACAGGCTGCTGCTCAAACTCCCGGGCCCGCTTGCGGGGGAATATCCGAAGCCACTGGGAGTGTCAACAATTCTCCAACACGCCCTCCACTTCGTCCGCCCAATACCTTTGCCTGCCACACTCAAATTCTTCGGTAAAGGTTCCGCCTGAGACTCCGTGGCTACTTGCCGTCCCAAGGCCGCGGCGCTGCTGCTCTAACCACATCCGGCCGCCATGTGGTCAAAAGCGCCGCCAGGCGACACGTCTTTCGTTGTCCCGCGTAGGTCCGTACAGCTGTGTCCTAAAATCCTCCAGGACAACATTACGATGGAATAGGTCTTCTTAAAGACATCTTGACGGTGTAAGATCCAG
The DNA here is from genome assembly GCF_026875155.1 of Cherax quadricarinatus. Lineage (NCBI taxonomy): Eukaryota > Metazoa > Arthropoda > Malacostraca > Decapoda > Parastacidae > Cherax > Cherax quadricarinatus. Next base: position 1,323,934 of record NC_069413.1, read on the forward strand.
CCGGCAACCCTTCATAGATCCCCCCCGTCCATCGAACTAAAGTAATGTCATGCACCTCACCATATCTTTGAATGTCTCCCCTTTATATCTACATCGTCTGCCTCGAAAGGAACGTTGCGGATCCTCACCCAGGTGTAGACTTTGAGGCATCCCCCAGGCGTACCTCCAGACCAGATGATCGATGATTTCTTCTCCTGGTACTGAGTCACCGTCCTTTTTATATGCCTCCACTGTGCAGAACTTTATGAAGATTCGTGATGATCCATTCAGTGCTATTCCGTGTAAGTCTTCAACATCAATGCCAAACGTGTCCCGTATAATCGTTGGTAATAAAACAGGGGCATTCGTGGGGTATATTGCCCCTTTAACAAGGTCAACACACACGGTGTTGCTCCTCCTGCGGTAGCTGGCAGCCATCTTGGTGAAAACAGGAAGTTGCGCACCAGAGAAAGCAAGAGCTGTTTGCGCAGTGCGTCCACTCAGCCCGAAAGCGAAGAGGACAATGAGACAATAATACTGGGCGACTTCAATATCTGTTTTCAGCAGCAAAATAACGGGCTATGCAAAAGGTATAAGGAAATTCTAGGATTAAATAGTTACACTCAACTAATTAATACTCCAACCCGCATCACACAGTTCTCAGCCACCCTAATTGACCACATACTTTGTAACCGCTCTGAGAACATTAGTCAGTCAGGCGTCATTACCACAGGTCTTAGTGATCATTTCATCATTTACTGCACCAGGAAAATCACTAGGGATAGGATAGGCCTACACAGGACAATAAAAATGAGGTCAACTAGAAACTACAGTAAAGAAACACTGGTAAATAGGCTACACAATTGTGAATGGACAGAGATAACAAGTTGCACGGACGTAAACGATGCCTGGGAAAAATTCAAAACAATGTTCACTACCATCCTTGATAATATTGCACCAGTTAAAGAGGTTAGGATTTAAACGAAGAACTGAACCCTGGATGAATACTGAGATATTAGATAATATGAAATTCAGAGACCAGCTGCTAAAAAGATTTAAAGCAAACAGACAGGATATTGCAACACTAAATGAATTCCAAAGAGTGAGGAACAGAGTACAGAGACTTATAAAAGGAGCAAGGCAAAGCACTACTGCTCAAAAATTGAAGAGTATAAGCATAACCCAGAAAGCTCTGGCAACAACTAAAACAGTTGGTGTATAGCCATAAGCCAGTAGATAGGTCTAACATAGTACTCACTATCGATAATGAGGTATGCCACGAAACATCTAAGGTGGCAAATTGCTTTAATTCCTACTACACATCTGTTGCATCAACACTAGTAAGAAAACTACCAGCTGCATCAAATACCTTTAACACAGACTCTGATAAGTTTCAAACATACTATACCAATAAAGGGGTAACCCCAAACAGTTGTCAACTAGTAAGTGTATCTCATGACTTTATTCAAAAATAACTAAGCAGGTTAAACCCAACTAAGAGCACAGGCCCTGATAACATCCCGTCTAAGTTCCTAAAAGATGGTGCTTCTGAACTGTCAATCCTATTGCTCACATAATAAATCTATCAATCACCACTAATACCGTACCGGAGGGTTCAAGGAGGCCAGAGTTACTCCTATCTTCAAGAAAAATAGTAGGTCTGATGTAAGCAACTATAGGCCTGTTAGTATACTCAGTATAATATCTAAAATTCTAGAGAGGGTGGTGTATTCTCAAGTAATTAAGTACCTTAATGACAACAACATTCTCCATAGCTATCAATCGGGCTTTAGAAGATCCTACTCAACCGACACCTCCCTTATTAATCTGATGGATTACCTGAGAACTGAAATGTCAAAGGGGAACCTCATAGGTATGGTAACCTTAGACCTGCAAAAGGCCTTCGATACTGTCAACCACAATATATTATGTAATAAACTTCAAGCTATCGGTATAGGTTCTGTAGACTGGTTTAAGTCCTACCTTAGCAACAGGAGACAAATAGTCAAAATCAACAAAACAGAATCAGAACCCCTGCCGATAACATGTGGAGTTCCCCAAGGTAGTATTCTAGGTCCCTTATTATTCTTATGTTATGTCAATGATATGCCTATCAGTGTCAAGTGCAAACTCCTACTGTATGCAGATGACAGTGCTCTGTTAGTGTCAGGAAAAGACCCACAAGATATTGCTAATGTTTTAACACTGGAACTGGAGTCCTGCAGCAAATGGTTAGTAGACAACAAACTATCATTACACCTAGGGAAAACTGAAGCCATTCTCTTTGGCACGAAACATAAACTGAGAAGGGTAAATAATTTTAATGTTCAATGTAATGGGGAGCCCATCACTTTGGTTTCATCAGTAAAATATTTGGGAATCCCCTTTGAACCATGCATGTCAGGAGAATTGATAGGGAACAGTGTAGTAAAGAAAGCGAATGCCAGACTGAAGTTCCTGTTTACCTGGAGTTTACCTGGAGAGAGTTCCGGGGGTCAACGCCCCCGCGGCCCGGTCTGAGACCAGGCCTCCTGGTGGATCAGAGCCTGATCAACCAGGCTGTTGCTGCTGGCTGCACGCAAACCAACATACGAGCCACAGCCCGGCTGATCCGGAACTGACTTTAGGTGCTTGTCCAGTGCCAGCTTGAAGACTGCCAGGGGTCTGTTGGGAATCCCCCTTATGTGTGCTGGGAGGCAGTTGAACAGTCTCGGGCCCTGACACTTATTGTATGGTCTCTTAACGTGCTAGTGACACCCCTGCTTTTCATTGGGGGGATGGTGCATCGTCTGCCAAGTCTTTTGCTTTCGTAGGGGGTGTTTTTCGTGTGCAAGTTCGGACTATCCCCCTAAGGATTTTCCAGGTGTATATAAAACAGTATCTCTCCCTCCTGCGTTCCCGGGAAACAGGTTTTGGAACCTCAAGCGCTCCCAAAAAATTGAGGTTTTTTATCCCGTTATCCGCGCCGTGAAAGTTTTCGTACTTTTCTAGGGCGGCAATTTCCCTGCCTGAAAGGTGCTGTTAGTGGCACAATATTCCAGCCTAGTAGAAAAGTGACCGAAGATGCACATGGGGGTTGCCTCCCAGTTTTAAGGTACCCGTATAGACAAGCACAGTGTCACCCACTAGGCCGCAGGCCCTATGCTACCCTTATACAATCCATATGGGTTACGCTTTCTCTTCTTTGGGACTCTGCTTGACAAAAAAACTGAAAGATAGACTGCAAATCCCCCAAAAACCAAAATCGAAAAGATTCATCCTGGGGCTGGGACCAAGAGAACATGTAGCCAGGATTTTTTTACAGCATTTTGGATATGCTGAATGTTGAAGAAAGAGTAAAACAACTGAAGTTTAAAATCATTTTTTAAAAAATTTGCTCCCCAAAAAATGTCCAAATATCTTGCTGTAAATTTTTGTCAAGGTTGGGGGACCAAAGCAAACATAGTACTGGGGGGAGAGAGAAACAATTTTGTAGAAACCCATAGTCATTGGACAGGTTTCAAAAACACCTTTTATTTACACAAAAAAGGGAATGGAACAAAATGCCCGCACATGTAAAAACCCATCTAGCATGAACCAGTTCAAAAAGATCCCAAAAAAGGTGTCTGATGAATTTTAGCAACAAAAAATGGGGGGGAAAGGTTTTTTCTTTTTTTTTGGGGTTTTAACATACGTGAAAAATTTTTAAAACCAAAACCCCTAGTAATGACCCTCGGATTGAGATAGTCTTAATGACCTTTTTTGTAAGATAGTCTTTTTTAGTATGAAAAATAAATGTTATTTAAAATTGTAAATAATAAAAAATATTAAAACCCCTAAATTTTATAATAAAAAGGGTAAAAGGCCCCAAAATGGAAATAAGTAAACCCCTGTCTGCCCTTTTTTGGGGGTTTTTCCCGGGTTTTCTCTACACATTTTGCTGCTATGAAATGATAATTCTAAGAAACTTTTTTTGGGGTAAAATTTGAATAAACTTACTTAATTACTTACTTGCTCCCCTTTCCCTGCAAGGTGTTGAGGGAAACTTTTAAAACTGCTGCAGCTTCGCAAGGTTTTGGTTTTAAAGGGTTTCCATTTTAAATTGCTGCACTTTTTCCAAGGTTTTGGGAAAACTGGTGACTGCTGCAGCTTTTTGCAAGGGGGTTTGAAGGAAAACTTTTTAACTGCTGCAGCTTCTGAAAGGTTTTAAAGGGACTGTTAATTTCCCGGGCAGCTTTGCAAGGGGGGTTTGAAGGAAACTTTTCCCCCTGCCAGCTTTCTTCAAGGTTTTTGGGGGGTTTACGGGTGACTGCTGCAGTTTTCTGCAAGGTGTGAAGGAACTGTTAACTGCTGCAGCCCCTGCAAGGTTTTTTGGGGTAACTTTTTTAACCCTGCTGCACTTCTGCAATTTTTTAAAGGAACTTTTAAACTGCGGGCACTTCGCAAGGTTTTGAAGGACGGGTTAACTGTTTGCAGCTTCTGCAAGGTTTAAAAAGGGTACTTTAACTGCTGCAGTTTCCCGCAAGGTTTTGAAGGTACTGTTAACTGCTGCAGTTTCTGAAAGGTTTTTAAGGTACTGTTAACTGCTCCCAGCTTCTGCAAGGTGTTAAAGGGTACTGTTAACTGTTTGCAGCTTCTGCAAGGTTTAAAGGGTACTTTTAACTGCGCACTTCTGCAAGGTTTTTGGGGGACGGTGACTGCTGCAGCTTCTCCCAAGGTGTTGAAGGTACTTTTTTAACCCTGTTTGCAGCTTTCTAAAAGGGTTTGGGAAGGTACTGTTAACTGGTGCAGTTTCCCTGAAAGGTGTTAAAAGGTACGGGTTAATTTCTGCCCTTTTTCAAGGTTTGAAGGTACTTTTAAACTGCGCAGCTTCTGCAAGGTGTTGAGGGTACGGGACTTCTGCACCCTTTTTCAAGGTTTTTAAGGTACTGGTGACTGCGCAGCTTCTGCAAGGTGTTAAAAGGTACTTTTAAAACTGCGGGCAGCTTCTGAAAGGGTTTTTTGAAGGAAATGTTAACTGCTTCACTTCCTGCAAGGTTTGAAGGACTGAAACTGCTCACTTCTGAAAAGGGGTGTTAAAGGGTTTCTGTTAACTGCTGCGTTTCTGAAAGGGTTTTTTTGGGGGACGGGTTTAACTGCTGCAGTTTTCTCCCAAGGTTTTTGAAGGTACTTTTAAACGCTGCAGTTTCTGAAAGGGTGTTGAAGGTACTTTTTAACTGTTTGCAGCTATTCTATTCTATTTGATTCGCCGGTAGGGAAATTTCCCGGCCAGGGTCTCTTCCTTTTTTGGTGCCCCGGCATTGGCTCCCCCGGTGGGGAATTGACTTTTAAAAAAATTCGTTACTTGAAACCCTGCGTGGCAGTTTTTTCAGCGGGAAGGGGGGGGGAAACCTACCAGCCCTAGGGGCCAGTTTGACGTACCAAACTTTTAGTGGGGCATTTAACAGTGGCGGGTTTGTGCAGGCAAGGAGGCCCAAAGCAGGCCCTCCAGCAACTTCAGCGGGGGGGGGGGGGGGGGGATGCCCGTGCAATGCCCGGAATTTGGGTTTCCCCAAGTCCCTGACAGCTAAGCCCCCAAAAAGATGTCTCCCTAAACTGCTGCGGCAGCTTCTGCAAGGTGTTGAGGGTACTGGACTGCTGCAGCTTTTTCACAACCAGAGAAATTTTGGGGGCGTATATTTAAAAAATGTTTTTAAAAAATGCTAAATTGGGGTTTTAACAAAAAAGCTATGTAAACCTCGTAATCCTGATTTTATTCTCTACCACTCACTCGTTTAGGTGACGGACGGGTTTTTTTTTTTTTTTTTTTTTTTTTTCCCGGGGTATTCTCCCGGGCCCCCGGGTTTTTTTTCCCCAAGAAAGTGGTGACCCCCCTTTGGCTCCCTATTTTGGGGAGTGCCTTCGAGACTTAATTTCCCCCATGGGGGGGAAAGGGTACAAGTACCTCCTCATTTTTGGGACCAAGTGCCCCCAAGGCCCCCTACCCCCATTCCCCCCCTCACGGGGCTCGCAGGGAGAAGCAAGGCCTTTGGTCTCCCCTCTACCCCCGCCTCAAAGGGGCCCCCCCCCCTTTGGGGAGGGCAGTCTTATGAGCTGCAGATGGAAAGCAAGTTTCGGGCCCTTTTTTATGACACTGTATCTAAATTTAACTTTTTAAACCCAAAACATAAAAACAAAATCAAACTTGGGGGCTTAAATTTTTGGGCGGAAACCCCCCACTGGAAACCTTTTTGTCCAAAAGACAAGGGTTTTTTGTTGGCTTACGATTCCACACCTTTAAACAAGTTAAAATTTAAAATTTACTGTTGTTTTATGTAAAATTCTTTTTGGGCAGAGGGCCGTTTAAAAAAGTTCTTGGTCTTCCAAAGCCCAATTAGAAGTTTTTTTGGGGGGGGGAACTAATTCAAATTTCATATTTTAAAGATTGCTTTTTTAAAAAAAAATCCGCAAAAAATTTTTTCAAGTTTTTTTTATTTTTTATTATTAAATTTTTTTTTAATATAAAAAAAAAATTTAATTTTTATTTTTCAGAAACCTTTTAATAATTTTTTTTATAATTTTTTTTATAATTATTTTAAAAAATTTTTTTTTTTTTACATTTTTTTAAATAGTAAGTAGGTAAATAGCTAAAACATGTTCATGTGAACACTAGTATGCAAATGCATTTCGAATTTTTAACAACCTTCAAAAAGGGTTAAAAATGTTTAGAAATTTTTCTATACGATTAGAAGTGAGCGAGAAGAGCTTACAATTACGTCATTAAATTCTATTTTTTTTTTATTTTATTTAAAACCAATACAGCTTAACATAAAGCTCTTTAAATAAATAAAAAGAAAACAGTATGGATCTCAATCCTGAAGGGAAAGGGCATACTGACAAAATAAACCCGACACAAAGGGACTGCACTAATTATACTCGCAAGATATCACTGAAATAACATACAACAATAACTTACAGCAAGAACATAGCTAAAAATGAACACAGTAACAGGTCATGAACTGAATTATATAAACATTCAATGACTCAAAACCTTACAAAATACATAAATTTTGCATATAACATGACATATGACAAAGGGGTCAATATAATAGAAAAGATTATACGAAAGAAAATGTTTTCAGTCCCATCCTTCGCATTAGTCAATAAACCAAAACCTACCATCAAAATCTTACTAAACATGTACATACTTATCCCTAACTAATCCCCAAAAAGGAAAAACTTTAAGACATACATTCGTGCCTCACCAACCTATCAAGTCGTTACAAAGTAATGAAAATCATAAACGTTCCTCCCCCATCTATGAGACGAGCACATTGTGTAATGCAACAAGAACAATAAAGAAAAAACCATTACAAACAATACAAGCTCACTTTATAGGGCCAACATTAAAAGTGCACTGTATGCCAAACAAACAATATAGAGTTTTATCCCAACATACATAGCCCTAACACAATATCGTAAATACAAACTAAATAACACGTCAAAACGCAATAAACAATTGCTACATGAAACATGTCACACAAACTGTTACTCCCAGTCATACATAAACAAAAAACTCCATCAAGATCTTACACCTACATTCATGACACCAAGCACACAAATATATTATAATGTCCATAAACAGCCCTCAAGCACCACAACACATGAAAGACAACCACAACGATGATGCAACAGCATTATGACACCCAGAACACCTTTCCATGCCACTTTCGCGACAGGCCCTGCCTGGTGCTAAAGCCCCCGCTTCACACAGGGAGGGCCCGGGTTCGACCCCGGCGGTGGAAACATTTCCTTTTTGCCCGTTCACCTAGCAAGCAAAAGGTACCTGGGTTTTTAGTCACTGGGGGGGGGGTCGCATCCGCACCCTTCATTGCTCATCACCATCAAGATTCACGAAATTCCTAATGTTAGCATTTTTAATCCTTCCAGAAAAACCCCGTGCCCACTTCCCCATACAAATTCCCCTTTTCGACACATCTACGTAACGCAAAACCCGCTGCCGCACCTCATAACCCCTCTCCCCCCCCATCCCCCATATATATATATATAATATATAAATATATAAAAAAATAATCCAAATGATATAATCCAAAGCTCTTTTGACACCCTCTTCTAAACCCCCCCAATTAGGTTGGACGCGAATCGACACCCCACGGCCCCCACCTTCATCTCAGTATAGGACCCTACTTAGTTAGCCAACACCCTGACATTCCCCTCTAACCCCTCACGAAAAATAAACTACAGATGGAAACGCGTCTCATCTCCCTTATCAACAAATCCACACCTCCTGCCCACTGACGTGTCTGGATCTTATGTACCTCTCCTGACGAGGGGATGCCATCAGAAAACGATACATCACCTCATGCCACACATAGGATTTTAACATCAGTTTGGCTAAATCTATACCAAATACTCCTCCACTTATACATGGGAAACAACCCTCAAACTGGGGCAATGCTCCTAACTGCCATCAAACCCACACAACACCCCTATTCGTAGATTTTCCTCAGTTCTTTAAACCAACATCAAAGCCGCGACAAGACATTCGCATTCCCTCAACTCCACACCTCCATACAACTTCCAACCTATCATATATACTTTTCCAGCTTCCCCCCCTCGACTTCCCGTCGTGAAAGACCACCCATTTAAGAAACACACACTTAACCCTCGCTGTACTCAGTCATCAACCCCAACCCACCCTTACACACAGGTAACATTACAACCTCTCTCCTTAACCAATGGAACTTGAACCCCACAAAATTTAAACACCCTTCCGTCAAAAACCTTGCAATCCTATCCCTGTAATTGGGAACATGGCCGCGAAGACATGCCAAACCTGAACTATACAATAAAACATTAAGACAATACACTTGCACAAGGGTTAATGCTGAGGTCTCAAAGCACCTAGTGCCCCAAAGATCCTTTCAACAACCCTAGTCGATTTTCCTCACGAGCCGCATCCAGTCATATCCCTATAGATAATACCACAAAACTTTAATGACACTGTTTTTTTACATTACATCATCCCCCCCCCCCCCTACCCAAATCTCCGAATCCCCATGACCAGTGACTTCTCACATTAACCTTGCATTCCTGTTGCATGTTTCCAAACACTTGCACATCTTCCAAAACTCCCAGCGACATCCCTTCCCAAACCAGGACATTTATCATCTACATATCCAATAATCCCATCCAATACTCTGCCCCCCCCTTCACCCCACCCCCACTCTGATTTACATACACTACATTCAACCAGTTCTAAAACAGGGTTCCTGAATACACGCAAACAATAATATGTGACCATGGGACCACCCAGCCTAAGTCCCCTGCGCCTTGCAATCTCCTCCCCCCAAACACCAATTTATCTGTACCCCATCTTGCTCCTTTGTACAACTGGTTACCCATTCACCTATTTCTTCCCTGTAAAAACCCTGTCTCCTAAGTAAGCCTCCAATGCACAACCCATTCCACTCTATCATAGGCTCCCTGCCAATCTAAAGCCAAAAAAGCTGCCTTCCCCCATCCCGTCCTTTTGACTCCACAAAACATTCACAGTATCCCATGTCCCTTCAATCAACATACGACCTCCAGGCAACCCAAACTGCGATTTCGAAAACCACCCTCACAACAACACATTTTAAACCGATTACCTAAAATTTTTAGCAATACCATAAAATCCTACACATAGCAGTGATATGGCATGGTATTCCGGAGGTGCACTGCCCCATTGGCCCTTAGGGATCAACACTAAAACTGCAGTTGCTTGCTTTCTCCCCCAAACTCACACTTCTCCTTCAACTGATTAAAATAACCAAACCAATGAAACCCCTTATCAGCGCCCAATGTGTGTATAACAATTCAAGTCGGGAGAACCTGTCTATTCCTGATCTATGCCCTTCCTCATTCCCTTAATGCATTCTCAATTTGCCTCTACCATAATTACCCCACCTAATTCCTTCCTATCTGTGGAAATTTGTGTGGACTTGCCTCCAAGTGAAGTCGCCCTACCCTGGCAAACCTCTGTTGATCACCGAGCATGAGGTGGGTACCTGCACAGCCTCACAAGTTGGTTTATAAAGGACAGATTTTTCCACAATGATTGGTTTTGCAAGAAACCTCGTCCTGTCATGCACGCATAAAGGACTAACATACATGGTGTTGCAGCCATATATCCTGATCTTCACTTCTCCTAATCTAGCCTTAGCCCCTTGGACTCCCCCTCAGAAACCACGTGGCACACCGGGAGCATTAATTCCTGCAATATTCAATCGTAATTAGTGTCCTGCCTGCACCTCAGAAATTCCTATATCCAAGAGGTATGTATCCCCTATATAACTATGGCAGACTCAGACAAAGCTTCAAGACTGCTCTGAGACCCTGGTACTTTACTGGGCATTCTCAACCTATTGCAAACCGGTCCCACCGGTTGACTCACTTTCACAGATCTCCCCAGACACTGGCCAGTAATCTACGATAAAAATGAAAGTCTTGGTCTTATACTGTATTGGCCTGACGGAGGTCATCTAAACGGTACATCGAGTGCCCTCTACCAGATTTCCCCCAAGTCTCAGTGTGAAGACACGTGGTGGCGCCGTCTGCTGAACACGGCACATCATGTTCCAGTTTGGTGTCTGTCTTATGAAGCGCGAGCTGGTCCTCTTCCAGACCCTCATCTCTTCGTTCCAAACTACTGCAGTCTCCCTACTAACTTATGCCTTGTGTTTCCTACATTATACAGGCCTATTACTACCTATGTTAAGTCCTTAGGTCTACTTTATCATTATCTACAGAGCCTTAGTAAACCTAATTATTAGTGTACTACCAGTAAAAACTACCTACTCCTTCCCTGAAAGTAAATCTATAAATTAAATAACATGCCTACCAAGAAACCATCACCGACAAAGAATGCTTCCCAGTTTGGGTGGGTATAAGGCCATCCATCCAGCCGTCCCGTACGGCCATGGCTGGGACGTCCTGTGGAACTTTAAGGGACCAAATTAAATTTTCCACTTCCTCCCGCTGGCTAAGGTAGAGTCTAAGTCCAAGATCACGTCTGCCTCCCAGCAGGCCTCCCCAGTGGGCCCTGGACTTGACGCCGTTCGATCGGGTCGAGCCGGCCGCGTCCAGCTCGGTCAGCAGCCTCTGGTCTAATTTCTCGATGTCCCGGTCCCACCGTGTGGACCTTCGATATGTAAAAGCCTGTTAAGTGGTTCTTATAGTCCTCGACACATTCGATTCTCACTTTCACCATTCTCAACTGCCCAGCCGTGTCTGGGTGGGTTTGACACTGACCAGCCAAGAGGCCAGTTATGCCTGGGCGGCCTTGGATTCTACTACACTAGGTCCCCTTCACTTAGATCATCTTAATTCGGTAGCCTCGGGTCGGCACCATAGAAATGTTCCCCGCAAGGTTGTCAAGTATCCCATGTGCAGGCCACACCTGGTTCCATTAGTCCAGATGTTCAACAGTCTGTTTGTGACTCCTGTGCCGATTTCTTCATTGATGGGAGGACCATGCTGGCCCATAATAATCCAGCTCCTTGGAATCAGACTGACTCAAAATTGCGGGGAAGCCTCCAATCCTTCTTCCAAAACAGCATGTGATTGGGGGTGAGAGCTCTTGCTCGTCAATCCCATTTTGTAACGTAGGTCAGAGGCCGTTATTACCTCTTTGCCTCTAATCAACTAACACTGTCCCTCAGTTCATCAAGCTCACCACTCCTGCCGTGCAAGACATTCCGAATGCACCTTTTGACTGTGCCCACCATGCGTACATAGAATCCCCCTTGCCAAGGCGCCCCTGGGAGCTATGAACCTCCATCTAGCACTCTATCTCTTCAGGTGTTCTTGAACTTCTCCGATGTCCCTAAGATTCCTGAAAAACTTTTAATCGGCCGGCCTAAAAGCTTGTGCCATTGTCCTAGATAAATCAATCGCGTGCACGAGAAATCTGTCAGTAAACCTCCTGAACAACTTCACGAAATCTCTTGTTGTCCATATCTTCTTCAACTCCAAATGCACCACTCGAGTAGTGGCACAAGTAAAACAGGCAGACACTATACATTCTGAGGCCCCACCCTATCGACTCCTGGGTTCTTCATGTGATATCCCCCGTATAGATATTCCCACTTGTCCTCAAAGGGCCCTGTCACTAAGTACCCGCTCCTGAGGCAGTTGGTTGGAGGACCTGGTATGGTAGGGTCCTCCCGTCGTACCGACCGGCAGACCGTGGCTAACCTCTTTAGCACCCTTTTGACGGATCTCGACCCTTCAATACCCAGTAAATTCTGACGTAGGCAGGTGAGGGTATCATCCAAACCCCCCATGTAAGGTCCTCTGATGGGCATCTTGTATCAATAGCTCTGTCGCCCCCCCCATCCCTCCTTTCCCAGGTACACGGGATTTTTGGCCCCATACTGATCTCCGAGTTTTGTATTCTTCCCCTGCATCGTATTAGCCCTGCATGATCTAGGTAACAATCCCAATGAGTTGAACCAATTTACTGTCCTGAGTCGTCGTCGTTGGACACGCGTCCTGACGCCATAACCTGCTGCCTGTCGCAAGTACTTCCAACACTCCTGGAACCCCTCTCTTTTTGTACTGGCTTATCTCAATATTCCTCTGGGACCCACGAGAGAACAACTGTCGACCTTGGCTTACCTTGTCATGCGCATCCTTCGCAAATGAAATCGAAATAAACCATTTCCGTGACTCCTATAAAAGTTTCCTCCAAGAGAATTAGCTGGCGCCTGGGTCAAATAATTCAGTTTCGGGTCCCCCCGTAAAGTGTACTAGCTGCGGTTGCCTCCACGAATTTCTGCTCCAGCCAGCAATCCCTATTCCGGTAACCAGTACTGGGCCATAGAACCAAATCTACGCTTTTTATCAGCAATTTTTGTTGTCACCCCCTCGTCTTTATCAGGTCGGCTGGGTTTTTGATCTGTAGGCACATACAGAATTGTTGACGTTGAACTGCAGGTTTTGTTTCTACCCTATCTCCTTTACCCGATTCTGACATAGGGGACCTTAGAACCTGTCGTTCATGGACCCACTGTAAGGCCACCTCCGATTCTAGTCCAATACATAGTGTGTGTCACCCTCATATTACTCAATCACCTGCCTCTAACGGTACTACTCAGTCTTGCTCCCAGCAACATCGCTGTGAGCTCTAGCTTGGGTCGAGCAATCCTTCAGGGGCGTCACCTCGCGCACAACTGGTGACCAGATTGACTTTGTCACCGTCCAACAAATACGCTACTCCCCATATGCCCTGGAGGAGGCATCACAGAAGACGAGCAATTCATAATCCCTCCCTCCCGGTGCACCCAAAAAAAGAGAAAAAGAATAGGAGAAAGTGAAAAGATGGACCTGGGAATGTGAACTCAAGCAATTCCCAATGGTCCTTTTGCTAACCTAGATCCCACTCCTGGCAGACTGTTTCTGGTAGGGGGTCGTCCCAACCTAGGTTCACTCCCAGGTCTGTTGCAACTACATCCTCCTCGAATGGTGATGGTGTCAACAAACCCAATGGAATCGAAGGACATACCTGCACTTTTTGCTCAGCAAAAGACCTCCTGTCAAGCTTCCCTTCCCCCATCAGGCTTCCCTTACCTAAGTCGTCTTTCCTTTGATTTCCCACTCCAGTCAAACACCCTGATGTTACCATCCAGGTACTGAGTAACCAGCATAGTCACGTTCCACCGTGCCCCGCAACGTTGGATTGTTTGTCACCCATTCGCCTCATGGCAAGTTCTCCGAGAGCATCTCCTGATAGACTCTCGGTAAATGTCCATCAAACAGGAGCCTTTCATCTGAGGTGGTACCTTGCAAGTTGTCACATTAAATAGGGTCTTCAAGTAATTCTTTAAGCAGGGCAATTACAGTTCACAAGGTGTAGTCTATGGCAGGCTTGTAATAAGAAATGGTGAACTATTGGCACCAAACAACACTGCCCTGAATCTTTATGTATCATACCCTTGCTTTGGTAACCTCCTGTCAGCCACCACAAGAACCTTGGTAGTCCCTGGTCTTGTGGCTGCAACCCAATACGTAGGAAGGCTTTGCTAATGTCTGCCACATAGCGTACTGTTCTGTCCTGAATCACAAAACACATCTGCTAATTTCTGCATCAGGAGGGCCCTGTGAGCAGACAGTCGTCAAACGATTCCTCTCTGGGACTCGCCTGCGAGACTGCAGGTTGAAGACTACTCTGATGTGAGTGTTACCGACCCTTGGTGATGCCAAAGAGTGGAAATTAATGGTGTGTTTCCCCAGGGCTGGCATTGGGCAACCTTCTTCTCAATGAACCCAAGGGCCTGCTGTTCCTTAATAATATCATCATATTTCCCCACCATACCCTTCTGTCAGCTTGTTCACGCTATGAATTCAACTGACCCCGTGCCTGACTTGAAATTAGTGGGAGCGGTTGGGAGTCCCGGAAACCGATGGGATTCGCCCCCAGTACAGTCTGTTCCCTGAACTGCACATGTATCAATTATTCTCGATACGTTCTCAACATTATCTGGTGGGGGCGGCTGGTCACCTTTAATACCAAACTACAATCCATCCCATAGTTTTATGACCCGGCTCTCAGTCGGATATGCCACTTGCGTCAACTGACAGACCTTCGTGCGCACCAATCCGCATCACCATTACAGCCTCAGTTCGCTGAAATACCAAGCCTCCTTTCCCGGGGTTCACAGGGAAGTGAAGCCTGGTACTCTGCCTCTTACGATGTCCGCCCCGCTGGAGTCCTGTACAGGCCTACACCCCCATGATAACCCATCTCGTAACACGAACTCGTCTATGTAATCCCCTCCTACCAAGATGCCTACATTACTAACATTGTCTGTAGCAATGTCTTGTTCCGCTAACTTCACACCCAACTCCACAAACTTTTGACGTGCTGCAGCCAGTCCCCTAGTGGTAATGAAATTTGGGCAGCCACTTCACTATCAAGGCTGAAATTTTCCCGTCGATGCCCAGCTAACCTGACCGTCACAATTGACTACTGGATAAGACCTGCGTGGGACTTTCCCCACCAAACCCTTCCACCGTTCATGTCAACTTTACCAACTGTCGTCCAGCTTTGCACTTAGTATGCTAGACTCTCCGCTATGAAGGATCTCTTGCCCACTGTCGAAGAACAAACGGGTCGTTTCAGACTTCTTTCCCGTTCGCAAGACCACCAGCAAATATGGTGGCAAGGCCACCGAACCTTGAAACTGCTCACCAGAACAAATTCTCGTGCGTACTCAGCACACTCATCGCTACTTCCACTTGTTTCTTACTCTCCCGCCCTTTCTTGCGGTTTGCTCTCCTTAACTTGTGCTAATCCGGCATCATTAGGACACAGTGCACTGTGGGTCCTTATCCCTTTCAGCGCCCGACAACACTCCTTGAGCTGGGCGTTACAGTCACTGCAAAATGTTCCTCCACAACCTTGAACAAAGTCTCAACTTCCCATAGGTCGTTGAACCCTTGGTTATAGGTGGTGAAGCAGAACACCCTGAACTATCGTGTTCTTCTTACAAAACATCACGCACCGTCTCATACTGGTCGCTCTAGTGGCTTTTCCCTTGTGCCCTGTGGGTGGTAGGACCGCCCAGGGCATAATACTTGCCTACGTCTTAGTAGGATGAGGGGAAGTTGACCCGACATTCGCCTTGGTAGGTAATTTCTCCCCCGACCTATGCTCCAGGTGAGATATAGATCCCCTAACCCTTCAATATTTGTTTTATCGTGAAACCTATTCGTCCATATTTTAAGTGTTACTCATGCACTGTCGTGCTAGCCAGTTTCCCTCTGAATCACCTGGCTAAGGAGCCATTCTGAGTCATCCTCAACATGCAAATCTCTGAAAACTATTTGTCAATCTCATCATTTCAAAACGGAACTTCTCTAATGCTGTTGACGGTCATGACGGGCAAGCCTCTAATCCAACAACCGATAAAGTATAGCTACCTTATTATCTCTTCAGTGTTGCCAAACATGTCTTCTAATTGGTCCTTTGGCATGATGGTAATTAGTGCCAGTTATCTGGTATGCCGGACCAGTCAAGTAAGGCTTAACCCTTGAATGCTGCTCCGCAAATACGCAACTGAACGGCATCTGTCAAATTCGTTCCTGTCATCTATTGGGCTTCCTAAACTGATCCAGAAAGCAATGTACTCTGTTAAGATTCCGTCGAACGTTGGTCTAATTCAACTGGGGGGGCAACTTGGGCAACAATATTGACAGGTGTGTGGGTTGTTTGGGGTACCTGCAGTGTTTCAACACCACCCTTGGAATACTAGCCTTTAATGTACTTAACTTATCTTGTTAATATTCATCTCCTGATGACAATCTACATCATCCTTAGTGAATTCGTCCATAGCCTGCTGAAGACTTCCCTGGGGATTGATCATCCCTCAATAGCCAGTAGCTCATATGCTGATAATGCTTGTCATGAGGCTCCATTTTTTCCCCCAAACTCTTCAAGCATCTTGCAAATCATACGCAGTCTACATTTACTGCGTTTCAAGTAGTCCCTTGCACTGTTACGCATTCTGTTCAGATCCCTTTGTATGCCCGCCTACTGATCGTCTTAATTTTGTTAACACTGAACCAACTCTCCTGAACCCCCTTCTGCCATTGTCGAAGATTAAGAGGATTGTGACACTAATTGGTAACTCTACCCAGTCCGACCCCACAGCCACGTCACGGTGTTATGCAAGAATGAACGAGTCTTAAGGCTCTCAACAAGCTTAACAATTTCCCTTTTTTATATTGACTTCTACTCTGAATCAAAAATGAACACTGTTTAGCTCTCAAATCCGCTATCAAAAAAGGTGTAATCGATGTGAAAGCTTAAACTAAGCACTTAACTGTACAATGCCATCAAATAATAACAGGACTTAACCTAGTCTCAGTTATAATTCACAAAATCCCACATTAACAATGAATCAAAGACCATTGAAAACCACACACATAAAAGTGCATTATACAAAATTGAAAATTCACTTTGGTTAACCAAGTAAATTCAACAATTCAACTTGTGAAACAGTAAATAAATAAGTGTATGTAAACAGCTTGCCTAACTGGTGCCCAGCTTACTCTGTCTATCAGAATCTGGCTCGGATGGTTGGATAAGGGTAAATCCTAACCCTAGCTAGTGTGCTATACACTAAAACCTGGCTTTATAACTCCCTGTAAATAATAACTAGGTTAAATATGTCCTATCTACAATAACTTTTGTGGAAAATTTGTCACCAAGCCTAGGCCTAACTGGGCTACCATTTGCAAATCCACTTGTAATAATCAACACACAAGTCACCTACTCTGGTTTACTTGTAATCACAGTAAATAAAAAATTCACACGCTTCTCAAGCCTACCTGGCCTGCCTGTAAATTACTGCAAATAACAACTTCTGTCTATAGTCAAGCATGGCCTAGCCTCGTGTAACTTTGACCTAGGTGTGCTAACTTTAACCAAACTTTTTAAAACTGTTCCTAACTGTTACCTGCTTATGATAGCTAACCTACTCTGTAAAACGTTCCCTAACAGTGGCCTCTAAAGTATGATAGCTTAACCTTACTCTGTTAAGCTGGTTCCTAACTGTGGCCTAGCCGATGATAGTCTTAAACCTAGCTATTCCACATCACGGTTTTCGAAGACCACATTTGTGGCAATTTGTGTGGACTGCCTCCAATGTGAGTCGCCTACCCTGGCAAACTTCTGTTGACACCGACACTGAGGTGGTACCTCAGCCTCACAAGTGGCTTAAGGACAGATTTTCACAGAAAATGATGGTATTGCAATAAACCTCGCCTGCATGCACGCATATAAATGGACTACTTACTTGGTGTTGCAAGCATATATCCTGATCTTCACTTCCATAAGCTAGCCTTAGCCCCTATTGGACTCCCCCTCATAAAAACCACGTGCAACCGGGAGGCATTGAAATTCCTGAATAATCAATCGTAATGTATGTTCCTGCCTGCGCACCTCAGAAATTCCTATATCCAAGAGGTATGTATCCCCTAGTATAACTATGCAATTCAGACACTAGCTTCAAGACTGCTCTGAGACCCTGGTACTTACTGGGCATTCTCAACGCTGTAGCAACCGGCCCACAGTTGACTCTCTCACAATCTCCCCAGACACTGGCCAGAATCTACGAGAAAAAGGGAAGGTCTTGTCTTACTGTAATGGGCCTGACGGAGTCATCTACGTACATCGAGGTGCCTACCAGATTTCGCTTTCCCCAAGTCTTCAGATGTGAAGACATTGTGGGGGTCCTGCCATCAGCGATCACGGGCACGTCTTTGGTCCAGTTGGTGTCTGTCTTAAGAACGTGAGCGGTCCCTCTTCCATACCCTCGTCTCTTTCGTTCAAACTAGGGCTGCAGATTTCTCCCAAGCTGAACATATCCTAGTGTTTCCTACATTATCGGCCTATTACTACCTATGTTAAGGTCTTAGGTCTACTTTAATCATTACTACAGATGCCTTAGTAAACCTAATATTAGTGTACTACCAGTAAAACAGACCTACTCCATCCTGAAGAGTAAATCTAAAAATTAAATACATGCCTACCAAGAATCCATTCGCCGAACAAGAGAATGCTTCCCTGTTGATGGTGTGGGGAATAAGGGCCATCCAGCTCAGCCGTCCCGTACGGCCATGCTGACGTCCTGTGGAACTTTAGGGACAAATAAATTTCCACACTATCACGTGTTTTCCTAAACTGATGTGCATACTTACATACCATATCTAAAGCCACATCACCCACTCACCCCACTTGTTCATTCCCCTTCATACCATTTAATTCCACATACGTACAATTCCTTTTTGTGGCCCTTATTTTTCCTGACCTACACCTATAATCCCCACCGTCTCATATACCTCTAACCTTGGGATAGCTGTAACCTGCTGCCTTTGCTTTTGGCATTGCAAAACAACATGCAATGGCTTGTTGCCCCAAAGCACCTCCTCTACCCCTGCCTGCACCCTTACTGCTTGAACCTTTCATTTTGTAACTCCCTCAGTCTCCCCTTCACTTCGACAATCTTGGTCCATAGGATAAATGCCTCCAACAGCCCCCTGCCCATAGCAACCTCTTAACCTGTCCTCTAAATAGTTTGCAAGTCCATATTTTAAGTTATTAATACATTTGCCCTCCCTCACGTAATACTTCTAAGCCTTTCATTAGCAACACAATTCTACCATTTCACATCTTCCACCCCTGAGCATCCTCACTAAGCTCCTTCCATAGGACAGAAAAACCCTCCAACCCCTCCTCATCACTCAACGCACTTATGTTTAATTTCCAATAACTCCTGTATATTTCCACAAGCGCCTCCCACCCTACCTCCACCACCACTGCTCTATGATCCGACAAAGCTGCTTTAACAGTTTTGAAAGATTTTACAACAGCCCCTTGAGAAAGATACACTCTATCTAACCTCGCTGCATACCCTCTCCTAACAAATGTATGTTGTCTCCCACACCCCCCACAAATGCGTCATATAACCTAATATCCCTCAATAAATCCCTGAGGGTCACAGACATATATCCTGCCCCTTTCGGTTCCACGTCAGCACCCTAATAACACAATTCCAGTCCCCACCAACTACTGCCACTTCCGGTAATGCACATAAGAAAAACACAAGGTCATCACATACAAATTCCTGCTTCACCTGTATGTTATTCTCTGCAGGCACATACACACTTACAAAAGACACAACGCTTGCCCATCACCAACCATCCACACACAACACCCTCCCCCCCTCCCTCACTTCTCTGCAAAACCAAATGGGCTCACCTCCCTGATTAAAATACCCACACCTCCTTTTAAATGGGTAGATGGCAGGGTTACAACTCAAAAACCTGCCACCTCCAACATCCTACCCTCTTTAAAATTATGCTCCTGAAGGAACACAACATCCACTCTAGATTTATTCAGAAACGTTCTAAACCATTCTCTCTTTACACTTACACAAACCATTAACATTTACAGTCATACACCTGAGGCCTTTTAAAGTTTCCACCCTTGCCTCCTCTCTGCACTCTTTCCAAGGTCCCCAGAGCTTGTATTTCCACTGGCACCTTCACACTTCCCTCTCTCCCTCCCCCCTTTTTCCGGTGCTTCCTGTTGTAGCCACCACTACCTTCACCTCTATCTTCACCTTGCGCTCCAGTCTGCTTCCCAGGCTGCTGTGCTGGCATCAGGACATTATCCAAATCTGACGCAGCAGCCCTCTTCCTCGAGACGATCACATCCTCCATAACTTGGTCTGGGGATCCCTCACGATGAACCTCTACGTCCACCGTACAATGGTTCATTGATCCTGGTGACACCTCTGCCACACTATCAATCCCATGATCCCTCTGATTCCCATGTCGCTGATGAACTGCAGCCGTCAGCACACCATCTACTACTCGCTCAGGTGCAACCACCTCCTCAGGCGGTGACAAAGTCTTCAACACCTCAGCCAATTCCTCCTCTATTTCTAACACTTCCGCCTGTACTTTCTGCTCATCATTTTCCACTAGAAGAGTCTCTGGGCCAGGTGACTGGTTGAGGGTCTCACCCTCACCTCCAGTCATATGTGCCTCATCCACTGTCTCGCTCCATAGACGACCACGCCCTCCGTCAGGTGTTTGATCCCCACCTGCCACCACTGAAGCAGGAGCCGCCGCCTCTGCCTCTGGACCAGGCGCTCGTATCTGCTTTCCACATGCCGCTGCTATGTGATCATACTCCCCACATAGGTGACACGTATGTCTTTGCCCAGCATATGAAACCATGACCTGTGTCCTAAATTCCTGTAGAAACACATAGGACGGTATGGGGTGTCGCAAAGTCATTTTGAGGTTAAAAGTACCTTCCGGCAGACCAGCATAGGCTCCCGTCACCCACGTACCATGCTGGGCCAAATGAACTGTCCTATATTTCTCAAAATTTCTTCTTATATTTGCCTCATCCACCTCAAAGGGAACATTGCGCAACTTGATCCATGTATAATGCCTGGATACGTCAATCATCCTCACACGAACAGCTGGCATAGCATCGAGACTCATGTCCTGAAAATGATTGACCAATGATTCGTAGACCGTTGCTGTGAGCAATTTCACAAAAATTCTATGGGCTCCATTTAAAGCTACCCTATATAACTCTCCATCCTGAATGCCGTACGTCTCTCTGATGATCTTGGTTAGTAAGACTTGCGCTGAAATAGGTGAAATTGTCCCTTGGAGAGGCCCAATACCAACAGTATTGATCCAGCGTCTGTGACTGAACACCATGTTAACAAAAAGTAGTTCTCCTGTTTTGTCAGCAGAGGCGCAAACACCACCACCTCACACCACCGCAGTGAGGCAACTGAGGAGCGTCTGCTCCTCAGTTGCCTCACCAGGGTTTTCTGGGGTCAACGCCCCATGGCCTAACTCATGAGAAGGCCTGGCGGTGGATCAGGGCCTGATCAACCAGGCTGGTACTGCTGGCTGCACAAAATCCAATGTATGAACCATAGCCCGGCTGGTCAGGTACTGGCTTCAGGTGTATGTCCAGCTCTCTCTTGAAGGGTGCTAGGAGTGCTGGCAATGTTATGGGTATCATCCTGAATTTGGTGATGTATAACCTGGTGGCAGAATAATATTAGTAATAATAATAATAATAATAATAATAATAATAATAATAATAATAAATAAGGAATATCCAATAGGACTTTTCATTGACCTAAGAAAAGCTTTTGACATAGTAAACCACGGCATCCTACTCCACAAACTTGACCATTATGGTATAAGAGGCCATTCACTTGCATATTTCAAATCCTACCTTACTAATAGGTATCAGTACATCGCCATTAAAGACACAACCTTATCAACACAGCCACTTGATGCTGGAGTACCACAGGGAAGTGTCCTTGTTCCCTACTCATCTTATACTTCAATGATCTTCACAACATATCACAACACATGAAACCCATTCTCTTTGCTGACGACACGACTCACGTCATCTCCCACCCAAATCTTGCCACCCTCAACACCATTGTTAACGAGAAGCTACTCAAAATCTCTACTTGGATGACACTTAACACTGACAAAACCTTCAATATTAAGTTTCGTAACCGAGCAGGTGTTGCACATCTTAACATTAAGATCGACAACACTCTTATTGCAAGAAATAATGAGGGCAAATTCCTAGGCCTGCACCTCGACAGCAACCTGAATTTTAGCACCCATATCCAACACATAAAAAAAGTATCCAAACCGGTTGGGATCCTCTACAAGATATGTTACTACATGCCACAGTCTGCATTTCTCACTCTATACCATTCACTCCTTTTTCCCTACCTCACCTACGATATTTGTACTTGGGGATCAACTGTAGCAACACACCTAAAGCCAATAATAACCCAACAAAAAGCCACACTAAGAAAAATCACGCAATCCAATCCCAGGCACCCCCCTACTCTTCATTGATCTAAACTTACTGTTCAGAACATCCACACTTACTACTGTGCAATCTACATTTACAGAACCTTAAATTCCAATATTAACCCTGACCTAAAACACTTTCTTGATAGTTTTGACAGAACCCACAGGCATAACACCAGACACAAACACAAACATATACAAAAAATCAATGTATATAGAAGGGCCTAAAATCTGGAACACCCTATCTGAAAACTCTAGAACTGCAGACACTCTGCCCCAGGGCCAGACTCAAGGAACTCCGTGTTCATCAAGAACTGCAAGAAGCCCTTATCACATGTTTTTAACATCCTATAGAGAGGGAGCATGAACACTGGGGTCATCCCACAGTTACTAAAAACAACAGACATAGCCCTACTCCACAAAGGGGGCAGCAAAGCAATATCAAAGAACTACAGACCGATACCTGGAGTTTACCTGGAGAGAGTTCCGGGGGTCAACGCCCCCGCGGCCCGGTCTGTGACCAGGCCTCCTGGTGGATCAGAGCCTGATCAACCAGGCTGTTACTGCTGGCTGCACACAAACCAACGTACGAGCCACAGCCCGGCTGGTCAGGTACCGACTTTAGGTGCTTGTCCAGTGCCAGCTTCAAGACTGCCAGGGGTCTGTTGGTAATCCCCCTTATGTATGCTGGGAGGCAGTTGAACAGTCTCGGGCCCCTGACACTTATTGTATGGTCTCTTAAAGTGCTAGTGACACCCCTGCTTTTCATTGGGGGGATGTTGCATCGTCTGCCAAGTCTTCTGCTTTCGTTGTGAGTGATTTTCGTGTGCAAGTTCGGTACTAGTCCCTCTAGGATTTTCCAGGTGTATATAATCATGTATCTCTCCCGCCTGCGTTCCATGGAATACAAGTTCAGGAACTTCAAGCGCTCCCAGTAATTGAGGTGTTTTATCTCCGTTATGCGCGCCGTGAAGGTTCTCTCTACATTTTCTAGGTCAGCAATTTCACCTGCCTTGAAAGGTGCTGTTAGTGTGTAGCAATATTCCAGCCTAGATAGAACAAGCGACCTGAAGAGTGTCATCATGGGCTTGGCATCCCTAGTTTTGAAGGTTCTCATTATCCATCCTGTCATTTTTCTAGCAGCTGCAATTGATACAATGTTATGGTCCTTGAAGGTGAGATCCTCCGACATGATCACTCCCAGGTCTTTGACGTTGGTTTTTTTGCTCTATTTTGTGGCCAGAATTTGTTTTGTACTCTGATGAAGTTTTAATTTCCTCGTGTTTACCATATAGGAGTAATTGAAATTTCTCATCGTTGAAATTCATATTGTTTTCTGCAGCCCATTGAAAGATTGGTTGATGTCCGCCTGGAGCCTTGCAGTGTCTGCAATGGAAGACACTGTCATGCAGATAAAAATCTTTGAAAGGGTCCTAAGAAGCAAGACTGCCACACATCCAGATACCCATTAATTACACAACCCAGGGCAACATGGGTTTAGAGCAGGTCGCTCCTGTCTATCCCAACTACTGGATCACTATATGGTCCTGGATGCACTAGAAGACAAAAAGAATATAGATGCAATATACACAGACTTTGCAAAAGCCTTCGACAAGTGTGACCATGGTGTAATAGCGCACAAAATGCATGCTAAAGGAATAACAGAAAAAGTTGGCAGGTGGATCTATAATTTCCTGACAAATAGAACACAAAGAGTAGTAATCAACAGAGTAAAGTCTGAGGCGGCTACGGTGTAAAGCTCTGTTCCACAAGGCACAGTACTCGCCCTATCTTGTTCCTCATCCCCATATCAGACAGACAGGGATATAAGTGTCAGTGCCGTGTCTTCCTTTGCAGATGACACCCGAATCTGCATGACAGTGTCTTCCATTGTAGACACTGCAAGGCTCCAGGCGGACATCAACAAACAATATGAAGTTCAACGATGAGAAATTTCAACTACTTCGATATGGTAAACGTGAGGAAATTAAAACTTCATCAGACTATAAAACAAATTCCAACCACACAATAGAGCGAAAAACTAACGTCAAAGTTTAGTTAGTTTAATATGTTTATTATGTACCCCATACCCATCCTGTGGGCGGTAGTCAAAAGATTACAGAGGTACATAATGGGCCCAGGGACTGGGCCTCAAAGTTTTGATAGCTGAGCAAGTTACGAAGGTAATGAACTCACAATTTACAAAGGTAATGAACTCCAGGTAGGTCTGGTCACAATAATGACAAGTTACAAAGGTATTTAAAGATTACAGAGGTACGTAAGAGCCCAGGGGGGGCCCCCCAAAGTTTTGATGCTGAACTGGGTAAAAAGGGAAAATGTACTCACAAGTTACAAAAGTAATGAATCCTGAAAAGTATCGTTATTTTGGTTTTTTAGGGCTACGATCAGAATAAATTTAAGAAATAAGCAATTCACACTTCCAACCCGGTCACAATTGTAAGATTTTTTGGGTGAAAATTGATGTTGAGTCACCCACACACACCCCACACACACAACACACACACACCACACAACCACACACACACAACGCCAGCCACACACAACACACACAACACACCATACACAAAACTAATCGACATGTGTCGGGACCAAATGGAACAAACAAACTCACAACACAACCACACCACCACACGCAACACAACCCCACACACACACACACACACACACACACACACACACACACACACACACACGAGTAATTTTTTATTTAAAAGGTGCAAAGTCGGGGTATTTCTCCAGAATGGTCTGAAATTACCACTGTGGATAAAATACTTTGCCACATCTTGAACTTTTGGTGTTTGTCTCTAAATTCATTAATTTTATCGCACTCCAGTACTAATGACGCAGGGTGTGAAAATATCATTGGAAAAGTTTAATTTCGTTTGGTCTAAATCGGTGGTGGTGATTAACCTCCCAAAGTTTCCTGCAACCCAGCCGGGAGCCGGGGGTAGTGCATCCAAGAGTCTGTTTATTTTGTTAGATGCCCATAGACATGTGGCCCCTCCTGATGATAGAATGGTGATGATGGACTGACTGGTTCAATCCCCCTGGTCTTAAGTCAAAAAAAATTCGTTGAAGTTTTCGTATTATTGTTTTCAAAAATGCTAAGACAAGCCAAGATTGCAAACTACCCCCCCCTTTTAGAGCATACGCTTAGCCAATTTTTATCAGTTTTTTTTATGCATCTGAAAACCAATGTGAGATGGAATCCCGATGTGCCCCTGACTCCACTGTCCCTAAACTTACCAACCTATATGGCTTCTAAACACAAGCATGCCACAATTTTATTAATGGTTTTGGGCATTTTGGATGAAGAGAATCAGTTACAATTAAAGTTCAATTTTTGATAATGGACACATTTGAGTGCAAGGAGTATGGGAAATAGTTCTGTCTGAAGGGCAGAGGCCAATTATTATGCGGCTAATTTCTTTAAAAGAACCCCACTCTGTACGACCAGCAGCACTACCAGCTTACATGGATGGTGAAAAAAAACCACTACGTAAATAAATTTTCAAAAAGGGGTGTGTTGTGTGACTGAGTTACAATAACTTAAGGTCAAGTTTTGGGTTAAGGCGAAATTTTGGTTTTGATTTTTAAAAAGTAGTTTTGGGGGGGAAAAGGGGGAAGGGAGTTTGGAATGCGGTATTACCCCATGGAGCGAAGAAGTGCCGCTGTTGCCTTACTTGACTTTAGATCATGTATCTGATTCATGCGGAGGTCGGTACCAGTTTTTTCGATCCATCTGGAGGGGTGTTCACCAGTGCTGAGGAAGTTTGGAGGGCTTCTTTGCAGGGGCTTGTGGGCTTGCCTGAGCATATTAACCCCCAATTAGGATATTTCTTTCAGTAACACGATCTCTGATGCTTGGGATATAAAGCTCTTTTTGCTATTTAAAATTTTGGCAGTGCGAGGGCATCCTAAAATGATCCTCAATTGCTTCGTTCTGCATTTTTTCCCAGCCCTCCAATTTTTGCAGTCAGACACAAGAGCACGTAAGTGGCGCAGCATAATCAACCAATGATCAAATATAAGCAAGGTAAAATAAACTTTCACATTTTTAACTTTTGCACCATACCTGGGGTTGAAACCCTGCCACAACTTTAGTGTTCTCAGTCTTTCTTTGTATTGGGGGAAAAAGTTTCGTTAAAACCCAAGTCCAAGCATTGGAACTCAAACCCTAGATCCCTGTATCGCTTACATATTCTAGAAGAAACCCATCTTTGCAACTGGATCTGACGAACTGTGCCTCTCGTCAAGGGGGGAAGCCTATTGAGTATCTTTGTTTTATCAGTAGAGATTATCAACCCAGGTCCTGACACGAGGCTAGTATAGGTTAAGGAATCATTTTTGTCATCAGCAAAAACTAATCATATAATGATGGGGACTGGCTAGGTATATCTTAAGTAAGGCATTAATTAGAATATTGAATAGTGTGGGACTGAGCACACCTCCCTGTGGGGTTCCTGATTCAAAGTCTTGAGTTATACATCTATGTCCCTGGAACAACACAGACGACTTTCTGTTAGACAGGTAGCCTTTAATCCAGCTGAGAAACCATCCTCCATCCATTCTGGCAAGTTCACTAATGATTACATGTCGGTTGGCTATATCGAAAGCAGATTTCAGGTCAAGGAAGGTAGTGTATGAGCTGTCAGTGTGCAGAGTTAGAAAGTTGGTAATGCAATGATGCACGCTCCTTCCACGCATGAAACCATGCAACCGGGGAGACAAAAAATGTTTGATTCTGTACATGAGACGATCAAGAATCATCCTCTCAAATGTTTTACACAAGCAGCTAGTAAGATACATTGAGCGAAATGCATTTTGTTGATTGGGCTTAGGAATTGGAATGATGAGGCTGTTGGTCCAAGATTGAGGGAGCTCCCCAGTTACATTGAGTCATGTTATATAATTCAAGTAATGGATGGTTGGTACTCGACCAGCAAATCTGAGTTGTTGTAAGTAATTACAATCTCCTCACCAGGCGACGTGGAGTTGCCTTAGTGCTGCATCAAGTTCATAATTAGTGAAAGGAACGGTTGCTGTTATTCTGCCTTGCTGAGCATAAAGCAAAAAACAAGTCTCTCCTTGCATAATATTTGTCATTTAATTTTGCTGTGTAGTACTGGGGAAGATTGTCATAGCTATGATGTAGGCAGCCCAAGACACATGACTAACTCATTCGCCTATGCAAGGATGAGAGTTCGCGATATGCCCAGTTTCTGTGCCCTTAATTCTATTATGACCCTCCATGTGTCGGCTTTTAACAATGACTTGTGAGCAGTATTCCGAACTTCTTAGAGCCGCCCCACTGAAACCTCCTACAACCTCTAAATCCAAATGACTTTCCATATTATCATAAGTCTTATAAAAAACCTACCTATTACAATGATTTCTAAACTTTTCGGGGAAAACACTGAAAACGTTACTGCTCGCAGACTAGGCCTAGCCTATAGAAACCATCGTTACCCCTGAAATGCTGAGCCTCTTCCAAACTGCCTTGCTGCTGCCAGAGAGCGTTATGACAGAGCTGCGGCAAACAGACTGGGAACTATTTGTCAATGGTCTCAATGCTCACACCCCCAACTTAGCCGGGCATGGCAGGACATAAATTAGAAATTAAGGGTAACAGAAACTGGGCAGATCGCACACCCTTCAAGCCTTGCACAGGGCGAATGAAGTTAGTCAGTGCTTGGGCTGCTACATCTAGCTATGAAATCTTTAGTTCCACACAGGCGAAATTAATGGACAAATGGATGCAAGGGAGAGACTTGTTTGCTTATTGTCAGCAAGCAGGATGACTGGCCAACATTCCTTTCACTAATATGAACTTGATGCGCACTAAACTAAGGGCAACTCCACGTCGCCTGGTGAGGATGGTATTACAACATACTCAGATTGCTGTGTCGAAGTACCAGGTAATCCTTTACTTTAATTATATAACATGAGCCTATGTCATGGGGAGCTCACATAATCAATGGACCAACAGCCTCATTTTTCCCCATTCCGAAGCCCAATCAAACAAAATCATTTCGTCCAATATCCTTACTAGCTGCTTGTGTAAAACATTCGAAATGCTGATTCTTAATCGTCTTATGCACAGGAATTAGACATTCTTGTCTCCCGGTTACACGGCTTCATGCAATGGAAGGAGTGTGCATCATTGCATTACACCTTTCTTCACTTTGCACACTAAAGCTCATACACTACCTTCCTTTGACCTTAAATCCGCTTTTGATGTTGCCAAACGACATGATTATCATTATGACTTGCCGGAATGGATATTGGAGGATGGCTTCTCGCTGGAGTAAAGGATACCTGTCCAACAGAAAGTGTCAGTGTTGTTCCAGAGACTAGAAGTGTAACTAACTTAAAGATTTTGAATTAGGAAACCCACAAGGGAGGTGTGCTTAATCCCACCCTTTTAAATATTATGATTAATGCCATAAACTTAATGATATGCCTAGCCAGCCCCTTCATTGATATCGGTTAGTTTTGCTGATGATACAATGATTCAACCACCGGATTCTCAACACCCAAAGCATTTCATAATCATGTACTAGCCTCGTGTCTGGAGCTGGGGTTAATAAATCTCAGGGGACAAAAAACAAAAAGAACTCAACAGGGCGTCTACCGATCAGAGAGGCACAGTTCGTCAGATCCAGTTGCATGATGGTCTCTTCTAGAATATGTAAGCGATACAGGTACTAGGCTTTGAGGTTCCACTACTTTGGACCTGTTGGTACTCTAGACTTTGTCGCCAATACAAAGAAAGGCTGGAGAGCACTTAGAATGTTGTGGCTAGGGTTTTCTTCCCAGGTATGGAGCTTTCATGTTAAAATTGTGAAAATGATGTATCTTGCTTATATTAGATCATTGTCTTGATTATGCGCGCCACTACTTGCACTCGTGTCTGATGGAAGTTGGAGGGCTGGAAAAAAAAATGCAAACGAGCCATGAGGCTCATCCTAGGATGCCTCTACTGCCAAAATTTTAAATATGGTTTTTAAGAAACTTAATTATTCCAAGCATTGAGATCGTGTTACTGAAAGAAATATCCTTATTGAGGTCCAATATGCTTAGGTTAGCCTATTCAAAACCCCTGAACAGAAGACCTCCAAACTTTCTCAGCACTGTGTGAAACATCCTTCCAGTATGGATCGATAAAAAACAGGGAAAACCGACCCCGGATGAACCAGCTACGTGGTCTATGTAATGTTAGACAATAGAGACAATTCCCTGCTCATGCGGCATATTATCCCATTCCACAACTACCATTCCTTATTTCCCTTCAAAAACTCTTCTTAAATCACACACAAAGCTTCGTCTTGAAGCCAAACATGATGCCTTAAACTGTATTGATAACTTAGTCACTCTTTCACAAATTATTTACGTTGATGGTTCTGTTCACCAGTTCCACTGGTGCAGCTGGTAGTGCTGCTGTCATACCAGAGTGGATGGCTCTCATAAAGAAAATTGGAGCCACGCATCAACAAACTGGCTCTACCCTTCAAACAGAACTGTTTGCCATACTACTTGCACTCAAATGCGTCCGGTGGCCTGGTGGCTAAAGCTCCCGCTTCACGCACGGAGGGCCCGGGTTCGATTCCCGGCGGGTGGAAAACACCCCCTTTTCGACACGTTTACTTACACCTGTTGTCCTGTTCACCTAGCCAGACAAATAGTTACCTGGGTGTTAGTCGACTGGTGTGGGTCGCATTTCTGGGGGACAAGATTAAGGACCCCAATGCGAACTAAGTTAGACAGTCCTCGATGACACACTGACTTTCTTGGGTATCATCATGGGTGGCTAACCCTGCGGGGTTAAAATTGAAACGAAAATTCTTATCTTATCCTTATCTTATCTAAGGTGCACTTTAATTGTAACTGATTCTGTCATCCATAAAATGCTCTCAACTCATAAGTATTTAAATTGTGGCATGTTGTGTCAGAGCCGATATAGGTATGCTAAGATTGTGGAAGTGGAGTCAGAGTGCACATGCTGTGGATTCCCTCTCACATTGGTCTTCAGATGCATGATGAATGATATAAATAGGCTTAAGCTGTATGCTTTCAAAGGAGGGAGTAGATTACAATTTGGTTGTCAGATAGCAGTTTGAGAACAATTATACGAAAAAGAACTTCAAATGTACTTTATTGACTTAAGACTTAGGAGAGATTGACACAAGTCTGTCCATCTATCTCATTCCCCATCATGCAGGAGGAAGCCATATGTCTATGAGGCATCCAACAATATAAACAGGGACTCTAGAGATGGTCACTACTGCCCGGCTCTGCCTGGGTTACAAAGAATCTATGGAGGTTAAATCACCACCACCAGATGTAGGCCAAACACGAAATGTAAACTTTGCCAGATGGACTGATTGTCACACATTGCGTCATATATGTACTGGAGTGTGATCAAATTAATGAATTTAGAAAACAAATCACTCAGAAATGTTTCAAAAGAAATGGCAAGTATTTTACTCCACAGTGGTATATTACAGACCATTCTGGAGAAATACCTGACTTTGCTAGCTGTAAATAATGCATTACCATGTGTGTGTGTGTGTGTGGGTGTGTCTGTGTGGTGTGTGTGTGTGTGTGTGTGTTGTGTGTGTGTGGTCGCTGTGTGTGTGTGTGTGTGTGTGGTTGTGCGTGTGTTGTACTCACCTAGTTGAGGGTATTGCAGGGGTTCGAGTCTAAGCGCCTCGCACGGTCTTCACTGATCGCTACTACGGTCACTCCCCTGAACCGTTGAGCTTTTTATACTCTGCTTAAAGCTATGTGTGGGATCCTGCCTACTACATCGCTTCCCAAAAACTATTCCACTTCCTGACTACTCTGTGGCTGGAGAAATTACTTCTAAATCCCCTGTGATTCTTTGCCCTCTCCAGTCTTCATGACTTTGCACTTGGTGGGGTTGAACTCAGGAGCCAATTGCCGGGACCCGGACGCAGCCTGTCTAGATCCCTTTGTAGTTTCGCCTGGTCTATCGATTCGAATGAATTCTTCTCATCAACTTCATGTCATCTGCAAACAGGGAACACTTCGAGGTCTTTTCTTCCGCCGTCATTGTCGTTCCACAAATTACAAGAAAACAGTCACTGGGTCCTAGGACTGACCCTGTGGGACACGCTGATTACTGGTGCCCACTATGACCAACCTTCAGCACGTACCATGATCGCTGCTGTTCTTCCTGACAAGTATTCCCTGGATCCGTTGTAGTGCCTTCCATGTTCTCCCTGGCTTGGTCATCCAGTTTTTGCACTAATCTCTTGTGTGGAACCTGTGTCAAAACGCTTCTTGCGTCCAAAGAAAATGCAATTCCACCCACCCCTCTCTCTCTTGTTCTTACTGCTGTACCATGTCATAGAACTCCAAGTAGGTTTGGGGACACAGGATTTCCCAGCCCTGAAACCAATGTTGGCTGCTGGTTGATGCGATCATTCTTTCTAGGTGTTATTCCACCACTCTTCTCCAGATAATCTTCTCCATGACTATGCTTTACTATACATGTCAAGTGACCAATGGTCTGTAGTTTAGTGCTTTCATGTCTGTCTCCTTTTTAAAGAGTGGGACTACATTTGCTGTCTTTCCTGCTCAGGTTAATCTCCTGTTTTGTTAGGATGGTATTGAATATTGTTGTTAGGCGGGGAAAAGACAAGCGCCTCTGCTCCTCTCTCAGGAACCCATTGCCTTGGAGGTATCTTAGCTCCACACAGAAAGCCTATTCACCTCTTCTTGGGTTGTGTATACCAGTGTCCAAGCACTTGGTAGTTTTTGTGCCCCACCTCTCCGTCTTTTTCTGGGACGCCACCTTCTGTCCTCCTCTGTGAAAAAACGTCTTTAAATCTCTCCCCCCCCCCCCCCCCTGTTGAGTTCTCCACATACTTCACGGTCATTTCTTGTTGTCTCTCTCCTTCTTCCTTAGCCCGATTACATGAGTTTGACTGTAGTTTGTTTTCTCCTGATGCTGTTGCATAACAGCTTGGGTCAGATTTGGCTTTAGTGCTTGACGTTTTCATATTGTCATTGGGCCTCCCTTCTTATCTGTGCTATTTCATTTTGGACTCTACGACTGCTCTCCTTATTCTCCTGGGTCCTTTGCCTTCTATATTTCTTTCATTTCCCTAGCACATTTGTTTAACACTACCTGCACCTTTGGGTGAAACATGGGCTCATCCCCTGGGGCCTTTTTTTCATTAGTCCGTTACCACAGGGGCGGTAGGCAAGGGGAAGCCAAGTGCTGTGCATGGTAAGCGAGGCACAGGTGGTTGCCGGGCCCTGTGGGTCATGGTGAAGGGCTTGGTGGGCAGCGAGGGAGAAAAAACCTAGCCGGGCCTCATGTGTATGACTTTAAATGCCAATGGTTTGTTTGTGCATGCTAAAGTGCGAATGGTTTTAGAGCCTTCTTGTTCAGCATAGTGTAGATGTGGTGTTCTTCAGGAACATAAATTTTAAAGATAGGCAATATGTTATGAGGTCATGGGGATATTAAGGGCGTTTGCCTCACCCTTGGGCTATGCTTGAAAAAGGGGGGATGTGGGGATCTGATCCGTTTTTGTGCTATGGAGTGAGGGGGGTGAGAAGCGGGTTCTGGGGTGGTTGGATTTAAGCATGTATCATTTGAAGTGATGTGCAAGGTGAAAAATGGCATTTGTGCCAGGGACTTAGTGTATTTTGCCTTCATACATTGCCATCCATGGCAACTGTCAGGGGCAATTGGAACTGTTGTTATTCGGAGGGGTGACATAGCACCGAGGGGGGGGCTCGCGTCACTTATCAGTGCCTTAGGGGAAACTTTTGTAGAGATGTTCAATTGCGGGATGCATTGTAGTGTTGTGTTCATGGATGGTGGAGCCATACTTTTGTGTGGGAGGGGTATGCAAGGGCTCTTGACAGGCAGAGGTCGACAGTTGAGTTCTCTGCACTGTCGTAGGTGCATACTCGGATCATCGGGGCCATATGGCGGAAGAGGGGGTGGCGTCATGGCAAAGAGACAAAAGATTATTGGAGTTGAACACGTGGGTTCTCGAGGATGAGGGGGGGGTTTGGGGGTTTTGCAGCCTTATGGGAGGAAAGCTCAGTGAGGAGGGGCAGGAGGTTGAGGATGTGGTGGGTTGGGTTTGTACCGAGGGAAGAAGATTAACAATGTCTAATATGGTAGATTAACAAGCTGTTATGGACCTAGGGGGGCCACGGGAGTTTACAGGATGAGCGGTTTGACGTGGTGGTATGGGTGCAGGTGGGGTGTGGAAGAAGTTTTATGGGGTGACAGGCTATCTGAATGAGTGCTGACGGCCAGCAGCCAGAGGAGGCAGGGACTACCATAATGCTAGATTAGAGGTGCACAAGTCTGGTGGAGGGTTATCAGGAGGTGTCAGGTTTCTGCGAGCAAAGGAGGGTATGAGTGCGTATGTGGGAAAGTGGTATGGGGAATATTGGTGAAAGTCATGGCATGCCGTGGGGGAGGATTAGGAAGGGGTAGTGTTGGGGTGCCATGTAAATTGGGGGGAGGTGTGATTACACATTGCACTGGGGGGAGCCATTGAAGTGGAGGGAATCTGGTGGGTGCTGATAGCCGGATGAGTAGGGAGGTACCAGGTTTGGATGGCTTGCCATTGCTGAAATTTTTCAATGCGCATTGGAGATGCTGTGGGGCTCTTTTAGTTCAGTTGATGAATGCGATGAAGGGGGGGTAATGTTGGGTGAGCTGCAGGCCACCGCAGTAGTGGTGCTGGTGGCAAAAAGGGGTTGCAGCAGTGTACCCTTCGGGACTATCATGTCATATCATTGTTGTGTGCTGAATTATAAACTGTTTGCAAGGTATTGGGAATTAAATGAAATGTGTCATGGATAGGGGTTCTGTAGCAAAGCCAATTTGGCCTGTCGGGCTAGCGTCTATTGGATGACGGGGCATGAGGACCTTAAGGGGTTTGTAGAGAAACTGGAGGGGGGTGGGAGGCGGAGAGGCTGTTGGCATTGGATTGGAATGAAGCCTATGATATGGTGGAAATGGGGAAGCTTTGTGAGGGCATCTCCTCAAACAGGGGCTTTGGGAAAGAAATATGCAGGGTGGGTGGAGACGGTAGTACAAGAGGACATGAGCATGGGAGCAGATCAATAGGCGTGTGGGGGCAGTGCGACATGGGTAGGGCTCTAATCAAGGGTGCCCGATGTCGCAACTTTTGATTGCGTGTGTCTGACCCCTTTTTATTGGTTGGTCAAGGACTGTATATGTTAAGGGGGGTGTGTGGGAGGGGAGGGAATGGCCATGGGTTTAGTGGGGTATGTCGATGATATGACTATTCTGGTGGCGAAATGGACGAGGTTGGGAGGGTTTGGAGGGGATAGTCAAGACATTGCGGATGCTACAGCATGACTGTAAATGAGATAAATTGTCGATCATGGGGTGGGTTGGGGGCATGGAAGCGGTGTATGAGTGGGTGTTTTGCTGTGGAGACACAGCGCACGAGAGTTTAAAGATTTCTGGTTCATTTTGCAGGGAACCAAACAGAGGCATAAGAGGCCAACTAGGTAAAGGATGGTGGAAAACGCATAGTGAAATGCTTGGGAATGTTGTGTTATTGTCATTTAACCTTTTGCATAGTGTAATTGTGGTGAATGTCTTGCTGTTCAGCAAAATTCTGGTATGTGGCTCCCCGCATGTACCTCTTAATGGGGGCCTGCGATCACACCGTATCCTCAAGAGGGTGTTCAGTTTCTTTTGGGGTCCGGGATGTGATGGATGTGAAGAGAGGTGGTGACATTGCCTGGAGGTGGAGGGGGTTCGACCTTACTGGAGATATTACCTGTGTCAGGAGTTAATGTGTTTTTATTAGGAGGGAGGTGATGCTAGTTGGGGGATTCTGTGAGGGGGGATGGGCTGGGTGCATGAGTGTTATGACATTTGTTATGGGGGTGCAGAGTTGTGGGAGTGTGTGATGAGGCAGTGTTGCAATTGAAAAATGGCATGGCTCAAGAGCCAGGGAAACTCAGGGTGGGGGTTTTTTTTGTGTAGACTGCTAGTGGGTTTAAAGTAGTAGAGTTGTGGTGGGATTTCCTTTGTTAATTGAGAACATTTGGCTCATTTCAGTAAGATGAGGCTCCATCCCAGGATTTGTGAGGTGATATACAGGTTCCTGCCTTGTATTTTGCTGACAGGACGTTAATGAGGGATAGATATGGGTGGTGGATTGGGGCGATGTGGGATATTGGGAGGAGGAAACAGTATTCATGTGCATAATTTTGTGAGGGGTTGGGGGGCATTAGAGCATGGAATAGTTGGGTGGAGGGTTGGGTTGGAGGATAACGATGTCCGTGCTCAGGGAGCATAGATTATATTAGGGGAGGAAGTCGAGGAGTTGCTGGTGGGTCGTGTCAGTAATCGTTGTAAATATTACAATAAGGTGCAGCAGTTGCCGTTTCAAGTTTTGTGTGGAATGCCCCCCCCCCACGTTCACCCCCTTTCACTGGCCCCGGGGGGCAGAGGGTTTTAACGGTGGGGCAACATTCTATAGACAGTGTGCAGAAATAGGGACTTATACGGGAAATGGAGGGAGGCAGAATTTTTCAGGGGGTTTTGGGACCCTCATGTGGGGAATCTGCTTCATTGTGGAGGGGGTTGTTG
Organism: Cherax quadricarinatus; assembly: GCF_026875155.1. Taxonomy (NCBI): domain Eukaryota; kingdom Metazoa; phylum Arthropoda; class Malacostraca; order Decapoda; family Parastacidae; genus Cherax; species Cherax quadricarinatus. The sequence continues at coordinate 1,359,968 of NC_069413.1, forward strand.
TGCACCAAGGGCGTGGCACATGGTGAAGTTTGTGGTTGGAGTGGAGGTGTTTCGGGGGGCCACAACGGGCTTGCTGCCTGGTGAGAGCGGGGTTGGCTAGGGTAGGGGTATGTGTGTGCAGGTAGTGTTTTGGGCTGGTTGTGTGTAGATGACCATTACTCCACTCTGGAGTGTGGTTGTAAATGTGGCATTGCCCCTCTGTGGAAGGTGGGTGAGAGTGTGAATCTGGTTGGATGTGTATGGAAGAGCTCGTCCTGTTGTTCCCTTGTAGTGTGTCTTTATGTTGCACTGACTGAGTTGCATGAGGGGTTGGCGCTCCCTGCACCTGTTGCATCGACGGTAAGGTCAGTCGTGTACATGAGGTGGTGTTGTTGCTGTGGTGCGTTCACACCTATATGTGGCGCTGCAAAGCATGACACTGCCAGTCTCTGTTACTGTCACGTGCCAGATGGCATGTCATGTGGGTGCCATGTATATTAGGACGTTGGTGGCTGTGTGTGATGTAGCATTCCAGTAAAAGAGTGCCATAAAGGAACATCACATGTGTGATCATTTTGTAGCACATCTTGTGTTAAGATATGGGTGGCTTCTGTCACGCATGAGAGTTTTATACAGTGCCAGATCTTGGATACTGCATGGGCACAAGTTTTGAGCTGCTCGGTGAGGTATCACCGGACTGAATAATAAAATGTTGGGGTAGGTGAACTCGAGTGTTCGTCGGGCATGTTTTCGCTAAGTTTAGGAAGGCTTGTGTCCTGTCCTGCACAGGGCAGGTGGGATGGGGGGGGTCTCCAGCAGGGGCAGTGAGTTCAGTTACAGGACCGTATAGTCACATGAATGCCTGGCATGCCATATGTACGAATTTCATGTCAATAAGCACACTGTCACTTATTTCCTTAAGTATACCCTTTTGTTATGCTGTAGGTTTACTTGGGTGGAAGGAATGTAGGGGGGTTAGGGCCCTACCTCTTTGTGTGATGGTCGGTGTGTTTAGGATACCGGATTTTTTCTTAAATGTTTTTGGTTATGCTTGTCTGTTCTTTATAAATATTTATACAATTATCTGAAAGAAATGTGCTGATTTAAAATAAAATAGACATACATATATATATATATAATATATATATACTATATACCAACCCTATATATATATATATATATTATATATATATATATATATATATTTATATAATATAAATATATAATAAAATTAAGTGTATATGGTGGAGAATGTTAAGTGATTGTCTGTTTTCTGTTTCCCTGTGGAAGTTATTGGCCTTACCACTAAGTGTCAGCAATTATCATAAAGGGAGACACACTACACTACACACTCACACAGTTGTCAGCGTGCTCGTTGTGCTCCCGGGTTTTCTGGTGTTTTCACGGTCGCTCTACGTGCTAGATGCTTTAATTTGTGTCATCAATCCTATACGATACATCCCTTCTAGCGCCCTGGAACAAAATAATCTTGGGCGGAAAACATTATTACTGCGGTTATAAAAATTAAAAACAAAAAAAAAAAAAATTTAAAAAAAAAAAAAAAAAAAAAAAAAAAAAAGGAGAATTGTGTGCACTACCTAACAGAGTTTACTGCCAGAGGGGAATCATAGGCCTGTCCGTGTGGGAAAAATAATAATAATTGAATTTGTGTCAGAGGAAAGAAAGTCTCCCTGGAAAGCATGGTATACAATAGTGTATTAGTGTATACTACAGTGCGCTCCCTAGTTATTGATGGGATAAAGGCTAAAGTGTCATTTGAAAACAGAGTGAACTTGTAATGAAGTGATAAGCCTATAGAGGCAGGTGCCAGAAGTCGCCAGAAAACTTACCACAGGTCAGCTGTTTTTTAATATCTTCCTGGCCTGCTAGTGTACTCGCATATAATCTAGTGATTACCAGTGAAGCAGAATACAGTGTTGTAGTAGCAACTAACCAGTTTTAATGGTCTACTTAGGGGTGGTGGACTTTATAGTTTTTTTCTTGGAAATACGAGACGTTACTGTTGAATTTCATATAACCTGTAGTTACCAGCCGGGTCGCAATATACACAACGAAGAGCAATTATTACTACAGAAAAAGCGCCCTTCCTCCAAAATTTGCACAGTCAACTACTAGTGATTATATCAGCAATTGTGGTGGAGACGGAAAAAAAAAAAGTAGAGAAGCTAGATACAGCGATTGATAAACAAGGGTGGTCAGCGCTCGGACCGTTGTCATTGTAGGAGTGCCAGCAGTCACCGGCTCTACAACACGCAAGTTATACTTTTGTATCATTCAAATACATATTACTCGGGTGTAGATAAATTCCAGTAGATCTTCATGTGTTAGCTCAAATCACGACCCAGTAATGGATTAAATAAGTGGCCCACTGATCAGGCAGATATAAGGACCGGACCGAACCCTTGAACTGGTCCGACCCCTTGACTGGTCCGAACCCTTGACTGGTCCGAACCCTTTGACTAGTCCGAACCAGCCTGGACTGGTTTCAAACGGTTTCGTTTGTGCACCACCTAGCAGGTAAACCCCCCCCCCCCCAAACCCCAATTATTTTTTTAATATTCAAGAGGTTGCTAGTAGAATTGCAGTACATCAACCATTCAAATCATTATGAAGCTGTGTGTAGTCTGGTGGTCAGTCAAACAAACGGCTTCCACATGCATAAAATTGTCATTTCGTGGAAATTGGTGTCACGCCTTGTGCAGATATCCAAGAACTAGCTACAAAAGCCGTATTTAAACAGGGAAAAGTGTTTTTGGGTATGCCCAAATGAGATAAATCACTGTGGACTAAAATCCACAAGGGTATTAAAGAGGTCAACATCAAAGTGCTTTCATAGAAAACTGGAAGCTTTCTACAACAGATGGGACATAAAAAGTCCGGGCTGAATGATACTGCCCTTATACTGGCCATGAAGATCACAAACTGTAAGGTGGAGATGATGTCCTGGTAGTCAGTAACATGGGGGGCTGATAGTGCTGTCCTGGGAGGGAGACAGTAATGGGGAAGCCTGGAGGTGCTGTCCTGTGAGACACAGTAATGGTGAAGCTGGCGGTGGAGGTGCTGTCATGGGAGACCAGTTAATGGTGAAGCTGGAGATGCTGTCCTGGGAGACAGTAATGGGGAAAGCTGGAGATGCTGTCTGGGAGACAGTATGGTGATGAAGTGAGATTTTGTCAGGTAGTCGGGAAGTAATACGCAGGAAGGAACTACATATATTAAATGACCCCATAGGAGACAGGAGCCCTAGTCGGGAAAAGTGACGTCACAGCACCGCTTACAAACCAATATTGCAAACTTGAAATACCCGCAGAGAAATAGCAAAACAAGAGGGACTCCACTAGCATAGTGAGGGTATATATACCAAAAACAAATGGTGGGAGCTCCATTGTTTGTGCTAGGGAGGATAGAAGTAAGGACAGGGAAACTTGCACCAACCAGGGAATAACAGTCCAGGAAACCAAGGCAAATGGAAACCAAGCCTTGTGCACATACTATGCTGGGGGGTACTCGGTTCTGCTGGCATGGGAATCTGGGAAAAACAGATGGGACGTGCAACTATGACCACCTAGGAAATGCCATTGCCCCATATGACAACAGGAAAATGCAAACTACCCTTCCTTAAGCTTTTTCACCTGAAACTGTGTACCTCTTCAGTACAGGAAAAGGACAGTGCTATAACTTAAATTGCCAGCATACATCTCAAAGGGGACAAAAAGATACAAAACATCCAGGCCATGGGAAAAACCTGGGTAGCCACAGCCACTCAAGAGGGAGAGGTTTTTTAGATGCCAGGAAGGAAAAAAAAAACTGGCAGGAAATGCAGAAATCGTACACCAAATCAGTCATTCCTGGAGTGGAACCACAGTCGATGGCCTCCACTCCCAACCAACAGATACAGATACTAATGCCGGAAAAAAATCCCCCCCCAGTACAACAATACCACCAGTCGATAACATTCTTCTTTGCAAACTATACAGCGGTCTTAGAGCCAGCACCAACAACAACATACCTTTCATCCGTGGACTGCTTGCAGAGGCAAAGGCAATGTTCGCGGGCTTTCATGAGACCCAATAAAGGATCACTTTGGACAACGAAATATGGATCCAGGTTAAACCTATACAGATGTGACAGGAAGTGAACAGGGCAAAAAGGGTGGGTTGGCCTGTACATTGCGAGTCACTTGTTTTGAACAGACTGCTAAATGCTCATATGATTGTAGGTGGAAGTTTTAGTAGTTAAAGGTCGATAAGAACCAAAACTAGTCATTGTTGATAGTCTACAAGCCTCGGATGCAACATCCCAGCAATTCAGGAACAAGCTGTAAAATTGACCACTGTCTGAAAAACCTTCCAGCGCATGCACCCACATCTTGCTCCTGGGGGATTTCAACTTTATGGCACCTAAAATGGAGGAATATAGCAAATATATTGTTGCAGTAATAACACCAGGGAGGCAGCTCTCTGAGAAAACTCACACTCACACGAGCTTTTTAAATCTCTGCACAAAATTCAATTGTAACCAGCAAAAATAGAGCCTACTAGACTGGAGATACATAGACCTTCATCATCAAGCAATGATGATCTGATAACGAATATCCACCATATCAAAAACAATATAACTCAGATCACAACATAATTGGCAGGTTCGTTGTATGCGCGGGGAGCCATACCGACATTATGAGGGATTAGTCACGAGGGAGCATATCACCAAATTCAAACTACAATAAACAAAAACATAGAGAGGGGACCAAGTAAACAAGTACTAAACGATATAAGTGGGTAAGTTATTTACTACGCAAACACAGACCCCAAAACTTATGCCTAGAACAGGATTAACTCGGTGGCACTCGATGTATGCACAAGGCTTACTTCCTCTAAGAAAGGAGGAGTAGATGTAAACAGAAACGAGACAGGCGCTCCCTTTAGAGCGACGGAAGAATAACAGAGCGGCTAAAAGAGGTCAATATATCTGAAATGCGTAGGGAGACACTGGTCAGAGGAACATAAGTAAGGCATCGAACTTTTAAGCTTAAGAATCCTTAGGAAGTCAGGAATCGCGGGAAGAACTAAAGCCATAAATGAAAAATCGAAAGAAACCCAAAGTATTTCTTCTCCTATGCCAAATCAAAAATGAGAACAACGTCCAGTATTGGGCCCCTACTTCAAAAAGATGGGTCCTACACAGATGACCGCAGGAAATGAAGTGAGCTACTTCAAGTCCCAATACTGACTCAGTTTTTAGCAAGCCGCTAACAGACTGAGATTCGGAAGATCTAAAATGAAATTTTTTATGAGGACGAGCAAAAAATTTGATTAACACCAACTTCTCCGATGTTATCCTGACGCCATGACTTCGACAGGCGATAAAATGACATGCCCATGCACTCTGCCCAGGGCCAGACTCGTGGAAAAAACTCTGTGTTCATCAAGAACTGCAAGAAGCCCCTCCCTATCCCGAGCTTTTACCATCCTATGGAGATGGAGCATGGACACGGGAGTCGTTCCCACAGTTATAAAAACAACAGACATAGCCCCACTCCACAAAGGGTGGCAGCAAAGCAAACAGCAAGAAATACAGAACCTAGCACTAAAATCCCATATCATAAAAATCTTGAAAGGGTCACTAAGAAGCAAGCATCACCACGCATCTAGAAACCCATCGTTACACAACCAGGGCAACATGGGTTTGAACAGAGCTCCTGTCTGTCTATCTATTGGACCATACGACAAGGTCCATTCCCTTAAATGCACTAGAAGAATAAAGAATGCAGATGTAATATATACAGACTTTGGCAAAAAAAGCCTATCGACAAAGTGTGACCATTGGCGTAAATAGCGCACAAAATGCGTGCTTACAAGGGAATAACAGGAAAAGTTCGGTCGATGGATCTATTAATTTCTCACTAAACAGAACACAGAGAGTAGTCGTCAAAAGAGTACCAGTCCGAGGCAGCTACGGTGAAAAGCTCTGTTCCACAAGGCACAGTACTCGCTCCCATCTTGTTCCTCATTCTTATATCCGACATAGACAAGGAAGTCAGCCACAGCACCGTGTCTTCCTTTGCAGATGACACCCGAATCTGCATGACAGTGTCTTCCATTGCAGACACTGCAAAGCTCCAGGCAGACATCAACCCAAATCTTTCAGTGGGCTGCAGAAAACAATATGAAGTTCAACGATGTGAAATTTCAATTACTCAGATATGGTAAACATGAGGAAATTAAATCTTCATCAGAGTACAAAACAAATTCGGGCCCACAAAATAGAGCGAAACACCCAACGTCAAAGACCTGGGAGTGATCATGTCGGAGGATCTCACCTTCAAGGACCATAACATTGTATCAATCGCATCTGCTAGAAAAATGACAGGATGGATAATGAGAACCTTCAAAACTAGGGAGGCCAAGCCCATGATGACACTCTTCAGGTCACTTGTTCTATCTAGGCTGGAATATTGCTGCACACTAACAGCACCTTTCAAGGCAGGTGAAATTGCCGACCTAGAAAATGTACAGAGAACTTTCACGGCGCGCATAACGGAGATAAAACACCTCAATTATTGGGAAGCGCTTGAGGTTCCTAAACCTGTATTCCCTGGAACGCAGGAGGGAGAGTTTACATGATTATATACACCTGGAAAATCCTGGAGGGACTAGTACCGAACTTGCACACGAAAATCACTCATTACGAAAGCAAAAGACTTGGCAGACGATGCACCATCCCCCCAATGAAAAAGCAGGGGTGTCACTAGCACGTTAAGAGACCATACAATAAGTGTCAGGGGCCCGAGACTGTTCAACTGCCTCCCAGCACACATAAGGGGGATTACCAACAGACCCCTGGCAGTCTTCAAGCTGGCACTGGACAAGCACCTAAAGTCAGTTCCGGATCAGCCGGGCTGTGGCTCGTATGTTGGTTTGCGTGCAGCCAGCAGCAACAGCCTGGTTGATCAGGCTCTGATCCACCAGGAGGCCTGGTCTCAGACCGGGCCGCGGGGGCGTTGACCCCCGGAACTCTCTCCAGGTAAACTCCAGGTAATGAGTTTTATAATGTTTAGGAGGATTACAGATATTTTAAAGAAGTTCATATTGTTTTACATGTGTTTGTGACGTGGAGAACATGCATCAGTAGTTTCCACATATTTAGCTGGTGTTAGGATATGTTAGGGAGATAAGGTGTTTTTAACGGTGGCTCTGAAGATGATGGCTGAGACAGTGGTTCTGAAGATGATGGCTGAGTCAGTGGCTCTGACGATGATGGCTGAGTCAGTGGTTCTGAAGATAATGGCTGAGTCAGTGGTTCTGAAGATGATAGCTGAGACAGTGGTTCTGAATATGATGGCTGAGGCAGTGGTTCTGAAGATGATGGCTGAGTCAGTGGTTCTGAAGATAATGGCTGAGTCAGTGGTTCTGAAGATAATGGCTGAGTCAGTGGTTCTGAAGATAATGGCTGAGTCAGTGGTTCTGAAGATGATGGCTGAGACAGTGGTTCTGAAGATGATGGCTGAGTCAGTGGTTCTGAAGATGATGGCTGAGTCAGTGGTTCTGAAGATAATGGCTGAGTCAGTGGTTCCGAAGATAATGGCTGAGTCAGTGGTTCTGAAGATGATAGCTGAGACAGTGGTTCTGAATATGATGGCTGAGTCAGTGGTTCTGAAGATGAGGGTTGAGGACAGTGGTTTCTGAAGATGATAGCGAGACAGTGGTTCTGAAAATGATAGCCGAGTCCTGGTTTTAAAATAA
>NC_069413.1:1368209-1393171 GCF_026875155.1 Cherax quadricarinatus
TGAATTATTAACATGAGCTATTAACTGGGGAGCCCCTCAATCTTGGACCAACAGCCTCATCATTCCAATTCCTAAGCCCAATCAACAAAATGCATTTCGCCCAATATATCTTACTAGCTGCTTGTGTAAAACATTTGAGAGGATGATTCATGACCGTCTCATGTACAGAATCAAACATTTTTTGTCTCCCCGGTTGCATGGTTTCATGCATGGAAGGAGCGTGCATCATTGCATTACCACCTTTCTAACTCTGCACACTGACAGCTCATACACTACCTTCCTTGACCTGAAATATGCTTTCGATGTAGCCAACCGACATGTAATCATTAGTGAACTTGCCAGAATGGATGGAGGATGGCTTCTCAGCTGGATTAAAGGCTACCTGTCCAATAGAAAGTCGTCTGTGTTGTTCCAGGGACATCGATGTATAACTAAAGACTTTGAATTAGGAACCCCACAGGGAGGTGTCCTCAGTCCCACACTATTCAATATTCTAATTAATGCCTTACTTAATGATATACCTAGCCAGTCCCATCATTATATGATTAGTTTTGCTGATGATATAATGTTTCCTTAACCATATACTAGCCTCGTGTCAGGACCTGGGTTTGATAATCTCTACTGATAAAACAAAGATACTCAATAGGCGTCCTCCTAGACAGAGAGGCACAGTTCGTCAGATCCAGTTGCATGATGGGTCTCTTCTAGAATATGTTAGCAGATACAGGTATCTAGGCTTTGAGGTTCCACTGCTTGGACTTGTTGTAACAAGACTTTGTCGCCAATACAAAGAAAGACTGAGAACACTTAAAGTTGTGGCAGGGTTTCACCCCAGGTATGGTGCTAATGTTAAAACTGTGAAAGTGATGTACCTTGCTTATATTAGATCATTGGTTGATTATGCTGCGCCACTACGTGCTCTTGTGTCTGACTGCAAACTTGGAGGGCTGGAAAAACTGCAGAACGAAGCATTGAGGATCATTTTAGGATGCCCTCGCACTGCCAAAATTTTAAATATGCAAAAAGAGCTTTATATCCCAAGCAACAGAGATCGTGTTACTGAAAGAAATATCCTAATTGGGGTTAATGTGCTCAGGCAAGCCCATTCAAGCCCCTGCAAAGAAGCCCTCCAAACTTTCCTCAGCACTGGTGAACACCCCTCCAGATGGATCGAAAAAACTGGTACCGACCTCCGCATGAATCAGATACATGATCTATGTCAAGTAAGGCAACAGCGGCACTTCTTCGCTCCATGGGATAATACCGCATTCCAAACTACCATTCCTCCATTTCCCCCAAACTACTACTTAAATCACAACCAAAACTTCGCCTAGAAGCCAAACTTGATGCCTTAAGCTCTATTGATAACTCAGTCACACAACACACACTCTTGCAAATTATTTACGTAGGTGGTTTTGTTCACCAATCCACTGGTACAGCTGGTAGTGCTGCTGTTGTCGTACAGAGTGATGGTTCTCTTAAAGAAATTGGAGCACGCATTAATAATTGGGCCTCTACCCTTCAAACAGAACTGTTTGCCATACTCCTTGCACTGAAATGTGTCCATGTATCTAAAATTGACACTTTAATTGTAACTGATTCTCTGTCATCCATAAATGCTCTCAACTCATTAAGTATAAATTGTGGCATGCCTGTGTCAGAAGCCAGATATAGGTATGCTAAGATTATTGACAGTGGAGTCAGAGTGCACATGCTGTGGATTCCATCTCACATTGGTCTTCAGATGCATGATAAAACTGATAAATTGGCTAAGCTGTATGCTCTCAAAGAGGGGGTAGATTGCAATCTTGGCTTGTCAGTTAGCAGTTTGAGAACAATAATACGAAAAGAACTTCAACTGAATTTTATTGACTTAAGACTCAGGGAGATTGATACCAGTCAGTCCATCTATCACCATTCTATCATGCAGGAGGAGCCACATGTCTATGGTGCATCCAACAAAATAAGCAGTCTCTTGGATGTCACTACCGCCCGGCTCCGGCTGGGTTACAAGTATCTTTGGCAGGTTAAATCACCACCACCAGATGTAGACCAAACGAAATGTAAACTTTGCCAGATGGACTATTGTCACACCCTGCGTCATTATGTACTGGAGTGCGATAAAATTAATGAATTTAGAGACAAATCACTCAGAAATGTTCAAGAAATGGCAAAGTATTTTATCCACAGTGGTATATTACAGACCATTCTGGAGAAATACCCTGACTTTGCACCTTGTAAATAAAGCATTACCACGTGTGTGTGTGTGTGTGTGTGTGTGTGTGTATGAGTTAGATACCATTTGGTCCTAGACACATGTCGATTATATTTTGTGTATGAGTGTGTGTGTGTGTGTGTGTGTGTGTGTGTGTGTGACTCAACAATCAATATTTGCACCAATAACTCACTACAGTTGTGACCGGGTGTGGAAGTGTGAATTGCTTATTACTCTATAATTTATTCATGATCGTAGCCATATATAAACCTAAGTAACGATACTTACAGGATTCATTACTTTTGTAACTTGTGAGTACATTACCTTTATACCTAGTTCAGCTATCAAAATTTTTGGGGCCCAGTCCCTGGACCCATTACGTACCTCTGTAATCTTTAAATACCTTTTTAACTTGTCATGATTGTGACGAGACCTACCTGGAGTTCATTACCTTTGTAAATTGTGAGTTCATTACCTTTGTAACTTGCTCAGCTATCAAAACTTTGAGGCCCAGTCCCTGGACCCATTATGTACCTCTGTAATCTTTTGACTACCGCCCACAGGATGGGTATGGGGTGCATAATAAAGATATTAAACTAACTAAACTTTGACGTTAGTTTTTCGCTCTATTGTGTAGTTGGAATTTGTTTTATAGTCTGATGAAGTTTTAATTTCCTCACGTTTACCATATAGAAGTTATTGAAATTTCTCATCGTTGAACTTCATATTGTTTTCTGCAGCCCATTGAAAGATTTAGTTGATGTCCGCCTGGAGCCTTGCAGTGTCTGCTATGGAAGACACTGTCATGCAGATTCGGGTGTCATCTGCAAAGGAAGACACGGCACTGAGGCTTATATCCCTGTCTGTCTGATATGGGGATGAGGAACAAGATAGGGCGAGTACTGGGCCTTGTGGAACAGAGCTTTTCACCGTAGCCGCCTCAGACTTTACTCTGTTGATTACTACTCTTTGCGTTCTATTTGTCAGGAAATTATAGAACCACCTACCAACTTTTTCTGTTATTCCTTTAGCATGCATTTTGTGCGCTATTACACCATGGTCACACTTGTCGAAGGCTTTTGCAAAGTCTGTGTATATTACATCTATATTCTTTTTGTATTCTAGTGCATCCAGGGCCATATAGTGATCCAGTAGTTGGGATAGACAGGAGCGACCTGCTCTAAACCCATGTTGCCCTGGGTTGTGTAATTAATGGGTATCTAGATGTGTGGCAGTCTTGCTTCTTAGGACCCTTTCAAAGATTTTTATCTGCATGACAGTGTCTTCCATTGCAGACACTGCAAGGCTCCAGGCGGACATCAACCAAATCTTTCAGTGGACTGCAGAAAACAATATGAATTTCAACGATGAGAAATTTCAATTACTCCTATATGGTAAACACGTGGAAATTAAAACTTCATCAGAGTACAAAACAAATTCTGGCCACAAAATAGAGCGAAAAACCAACGTCAAAGACCTGGGAGTGATCATGTCGGAGGATCTCACCTTCAAGGACCATAACATTGTATCAATTGCAGCTGCTAGAAAAATGACAGGATGGATAATGAGAACCTTCAAAACTAGGGATGCCAAGCCCATGATGACATTCTTCAGGTCGCTTGTTCTATCTAGGCTGGAATATTGCTACACACTAACAGCACCTTTCAAGGCAGGTGAAATTGCTGACCTAGAAAATGTACAGAGAACCTTCACGGTGCGCATAACGGAGATAAAACACCTCAATTACTGGGAGCACTTGAAGTTCCTGAACCTGTATTCCCTGGAGCGCAGGTGGGAGAGATACAGGATTATATACACCTGGAAAATCCTAGAGGGACTAGTACCAAACTTGCACACGAAAATCACTCACAACGAAAGCAAAAGACTTGGCAGACGATGCAACATCCCCCCAATGAAAAGCAGGGGTGTCACTAGCACGTTAAGAGACAATATAATAAGTGTCAGGGGCTCGAGACTGTTCAACTGCCTCCCAGCATACATAAGGGGGATTACCAATAGACCTCTGACAGTCTTGAAGCTGGCACTGGACAAACACCTAAAGTCGGTACCTGACCAGCCGGGCTGTGGCTCGTACGTTGGTTTGCGTGCAGCCAGCAGTAACAGCCTGGTTGATCAGGCTCTAATCCACCAGGAGGCCTGGTCACAGACCGGGCCGCGGGGGCGTTGACCCCCGGAACTCTCTCCAGGTAAACTCCAGGTATCGGTCTGTAGTTCTTTGATATTGCTTTACTGCCCCCTTTGTGGAGTAGGGCTATGTCTGTTGTTTTTAGTAACTGTGGGATGACCCCAGTGTTCATGCTCCCTCTCCATAGGATGTTAAAAACATGTGATATGGGCTTCTTGCAGTTCTTGATGAACACGGAGTTCCTTGAGTCTGGCCCTGGGGCAGAGTGTCTGCAGTTCTAGAGTTTTCAGATAGGGTGTTCCAGATTTTAGGCCCTTCTATATACATTGAATTTTTGTATGTTTGTGTTTGTGTATGGTGTTATGCTTGTGGGTTCTGTCAAAACTATCAAGAAAGTGTTTTAGGTCAGGGTTAATATTGGAATTTAAGGTTCTGTAAATGTAGATTGCACAGTAGTAAGTGTGGATGTTCTGAACAGTAAGTTTAGATCAATGAAGAGTAGGGGGGTGCCTGGGATTGGATTGCATGATTATTCTTAGTGTGGCTTTTTGTTGGGTTATTATTGGCTTTAGGTGTGTTGCTACAGTTGATCCCCAAGTAAAAATATCGTAGGTGAGGTAGGGAAAAAGGAGTGAATGGTATAGAGTGAGAAGGGCAGACTGTGGCATGTAGTAACATATCTTGGAGAGGATCCCAACCGGTTTGGATACTTTTTTTGTGTTGGATATGGGTGCTAAAATTCAGGTTGCTGTCGAGGTGCAGGCCTAGGAATTTGCCCTCATTATTTCTTGCAATAAGAGTGTTGTCGATCTTAATGTTAAGCTGTGCAACACCTGCTCTGTTACGAAACTTAATATTGAAGGTTTTGTCAGTGTTAAGTGTCATCCAAGTAGAGATTTTGAGTAACTTCTCGTTAACAATGGTGTTGAGGGTGGCAAGATTAGGGTGAGAGATGACATAAGTCGTGTCGTCAGCAAAGAGAATGGGTTTCATTTGTTGTGATATGTTGTGAAGATCATTGAAGTATAAGATGAGTAGGGAACAAGGACACTTCCCTGTGGTACTCCAGCATCAAGTGGCTGTGTTGATAAGGTTGTGTCTTTAATGGTGATGTACTGATACCTATTAGTAAGGTAGGATTTGAAATATGCAAGTGAATGGCCTCTTATACCATAATGGCCAAGTTTGTGGAGTAGGATGCCGTGGTTTACTATGTCAAAAGCTTTTCTTAGGTCAATGAAAAGTCCTATTGGATTCCTTATTTTATTATTATTATTATTATTATTATTATTTATTATTATTATTATTATTATTATTATTACTAATATTATTCTGCCACCAGGTTATACATCACCAAATTCAGGATGATACCCATAACATTGCCAGCACTCCTAGCACCCTTCAAGAGAGAGCTGGACATACACCTGAAGCCAGTACCTGACCAGCCGGGCTATGGTTCATACATTGGATTTTGTGCAGCCAGCAGTACCAGCCTGGTTGATCAGGCCCTGATCCACCACCAGGCCTTCTCATGAGTTAGTCCATGGGGCGTTGACCCCAGAAAACCCTGGTGAGGCAACTGAGGAGCAGACGCTCCTCAGTTGCCTCACTGCGGTGGTGTGAGGTGGTGGTGTTTGCGCCTCTGCTGACAAAACAGGAGAACTACTTTTTGTTAACATGGTGTTCAGTCACAGACGCTGGATCAATACTGTTGGTATTGGGCTTCTCCAAGGGACAATTTCACCTATTTCAGCGCAAGTCTTACTAACCAAGATCATCAGAGAGACGTACGGCATTCAGGATGGAGAGTTATATAGGGTAGCTTTAAATGGAGCCCATAGAATTTTTTGTGAAATTGCTCACAAGACGTGCCGTGATAGCAGACGGCCGCCCCCACGTGTCTTCACATTGAGACTTGGGGAAAATCTGGTAAGAGGCACCTCGATGTACCGTAGATGACCTCCGTCAGGCCCATACAGTAAGACAAGACCTTTACTTTTTCTCGTAGAGATTACTGGCCAGTGTCTGGGGAGATTGTGAGTGGAGTCACTGTGGCCCGGGTTGCAACAGGTTGAGATTGCCCAGTAAGTACCAGGTCTCAGAGCAGTCTTGAAGCTAGTGTCTGAGTCTGCCATAGTTATACTAGGGGGATACATACCCTCTTGGATTATAGGAATTTCTGAGGGTGCGGCCAGGACACTTATTTCGGATTGAATATTGCAGGAGGAATTAATGCTCCGGTTGCACGTGGTTTCTGAGGGGGAGTCAAAGGGGATAAGGCTAGCTTGGGAAGTGAAAGATCAGGATATTATGCTTGCACACCAAGTAAGTTAGTCCTTTATGGTGCATGCAGGCGAGGTTCTTGCCAATACCAATCATTTGTGAAAATCTGTCCTATAAGGCCACTTGTGAGGCTGAGGTACCCACTCAGAGCTCGGTGGTAACTCAGAAGTTTTGCCAGGCGTAGGCGACTCACTTGAGTCTAGGTCCACACAATTTCCACAAAAGTGGTTCTTTGAAAACCGTGTTGTGGAATAGCTAGGTTAAGCTTCATAGCTAGGCCACGTTAGGAACCAGTTTAACAGAGTTAGGTTAAGCTATCATCACCTAGCCACCAGTTAGAGAAACCGTTTTACAGAGTTAGGTTAGTATCATAGTAGGTCAGAGTTAGGAACCAGTTTAAAAATGTTAGGTTAAAGTTAGCACACCTAGGTCAAGTTACACAGAGGCTAGTTGCCAAGCTGGACTATACACAGAAGATTGTTATTTGCAGTAATTTACAGGCAGGCCAGGTAGCTAGAGAGCTTGTGGAATTTAATTATTTACAGTGATTACAAGTAATCCAGAGTAGGAGACTTTGTGTGTTGAGTACAACAGTGATTTGCAAGTAGTAGCCACAGTTAGGCTAGGTTGTGCAAATTTTCACAAATGTTATAGTAGCTAGGACAGAATTTAGCCTAGTTATTATTTACAGGGAGTTATAAAGCAGGTTTTAAAGTTATAGCACACTAGCTAGGTAAGGATTTACCCTTATCCAACCACATCCACGCTAGGACAGAGTTTGCTGGCACAGTTAGGCCAAGCTGTTTACATTCATTATTTATTTACTGTTTCACATGTTAATTGTTGAATTTACTTGTGTTAACCAAGGATTTTTAATTTGTATACTGCATTTTAGTGTGTGGTTTTCATTGTCTTTGATTCATGTTATTGTGGCATTTGTGAATTATACCTGAGACTAGGTTAAGGTCCTGTAATTATTTGATGGCATTGTACAGTTAAGTGCTAGTTAAGGCTTTCCACATCAGATACACATTTTGGATTGGGATTTGAGAGCTAACAGCTGTACATTTTTGATTCATAGTAGAAGTCAATATACAACAAGGGAATTGTTAAAGAAAAATTATGTGCCTGATGGAACAACCCATATACTCTATGCTGATACAAGAGGCTCTAAAACATCGCACTTAGCATGCACACACAACCATTGGGCATTTAAAGTCATACACGTGAGGGCGGGGCTTAGGTTTGTTCCCCTCGCTATGCCCACCAAGCCCTTCACCTGACCCACAGGCCCCGCAACCACCTGTGCCTCGTTTACATGCACAGCACTGGTCCCTTGCACTACCTGCCCTGTGGTAACAGGACTAATGAAAAAAGCCAGGGATGTGCCCATGGTTCATCCTAAGGTGAGGGAGGGTTTAAACCAAGTGTGATAGGGAATGAAAGAAATATAGAAGGCAAGGACCCAGGAGAATAGGGAGAGCCAGTCGTAGGCCAGAAATGAATATGCAAGATAGAAGGACGGCCCAATCGACAATATGAAAACGTCATAGCAGCGAAAGCCAATTCTGACCCGAAGCTGTTATGCAACCACATCAGGAGGAAAAAAACAGTCAAGTGACCAGGTAATCGGGGATTAAGGAAGAGAAGAGGAGAGGACAACAATGAAATGGACCGTGAAGTATTGTGAGGAACTCAACAAGAGATTTAAAGAAGTGTTCACAGAGGAGACAGAAGGGGCTCCAGAAAGACGGAGAGGTGGGGCACACACCAAGTGTGGACACAGTATACACAACCAAGGAAGAGGTGAAGAGGCTTCTGAGTGAGCTAGATACCTCAAAGGCAATGGGTCCTGAGAGAGGGAGCAGAGGCGCTGTGCTTTCCCCTAACAACAATATTCAATACATCTTCAAAACAGGGAGATTTACCTGAAGCATGGAACGACAGCAAATGTAGTTCCCAATCTTTAAAAAAGGAGGACAGAATTGAAGCACTAAACTACAGACCAGTGTCACTGACATGTATAGTAAGCATTAGTCATGGAGAGATTATCTGGAGAAGGTGGTGGAACACCTTAGAAAGAAATGATCTCATCAACAGCAGCCAACATGGTTTCAGGGATGGGAAAATCCGTGTCACAAACCTACTGGAGTTCTATGACATGTGACAGCAGTAAGGTCAAGAGAGAGAGGAGGTGGGTGGATTGCATTTTCTTGGACTGCAAGAAGGCGTTTGACCACAGTTCCACACAAGAGATTAGTGCAAAAAAACCTGTATTGACAAGCAGGGGTAACAGGGAAGGCACTACATATGGATCAGGGGATACTGTAAGGAAGACAAGCCACGCGAGTAATGGTTACGTGCTGAGGTGTCATAGCACTGGGCACCTGTAGTTCAGCGGGGGCCACCAGGGGGTCAGTCCTAGGACCAGTGCTGTTTCTGGTATTTGTGAACGATCCATGACGGAAGGAATCTGACTCTGATAGTGTCCCTGTTTGCAGGATGAAATTGAAGTTGATGGAGAAAGAAATTCATTCGATCGAAGACCAGGCAGAATACAGGGATCTAGACAGGCTGCAGTTCTGGTCCAGGCAATTGGTCATGGAGTTCAACCCCACCAGTGCAAGTCATGAAGACTGAGGATGGAAGAATCACAGGATGTTAGGAAGTATTTCTCCAGCCACAGAGTAGCAGAAGTGGAATAGTTTGGGAAGCGATTGTTGTAGAGGCAGGATCCACACATAGATTTAAGCAGAGGTATGATAAAAGCTCTCGGTTTTCAGTGGAGTGTTGACTTCCCTAGTAGCGATCAGTGAAGAGGCGGTGCGAGGAGCTTTAGACTCGACCCTGCAACCCAACTAGTTGAGTACAACACACGCACACCACACACACACCACGCACACACACACACACACACCCACACAACACACACCACACACACACACACACACACACACACACACACACACACATGGTTAATGCATTATTTACAGCTAGCAAAGTCAGGGTATTTCTCCAGAATGGTCTGTTAATATACCACTGTGGATAAAATACATTTGCCCATTTCTTGAACATTTCTGAGTTGAGTTGTTTCTAAATTCAATAATTTGATCACACTCCAGGTACATAATGACGCAATGTGTGACACATAGTCCATCTGGCAAAGTTTACATTTCGTTAGGCCTACATCTGGTGTGGTGATTTATACTGCCATAGATTCTTGTAACCCAGGCTGAGCCGGGCAGTAGGTGACATCCAAAGTTCTGCTTATCTTGTTGGATGCATCATAGACATATGGCTCATTCCTGCATGATGGATTGTTGATAGATGGATGACTTGTGTCAATCTCCCTAAGTCTTAAGTCAATAAAGTACATTTGAAGTTCTTTTCGTGTTATTGTTCTCAAAACTAGCTAACTGACACCAATCCCTAGATTGTAATATATCCCTCTTTGAAAGCATACAGCTTAGCCAATTTATCAGTTCTATCTCCTCTGAAGAACAATGTGAGGTGGAATCCACAGCATGTGCACTCTGACACCACTCCCTCCGCAATGTCATAATCTTAGATACCTATATCTGGCTTTGGACACAAGCATGCCACAATTTATAACTTACGTGAGTTGAGAGCCTTTATGGATTGACAGATTCAAGTTACAAAATTAAAGTGTCATCCTTGATAAGATAAGATAAGGATAAGATTTCGTTCAAGATTTTTAACCCCGCAGGGTTAGCCACCAGGATAACCAAGAAAGTCAGGTGTGTCATCGAGGGACCGTCTAACTTATTTCCATTGGGGGTTCCTTAATCTTTTCCACCAGGATGCGACCCACACCAGTCGACTAAACACCCAGGTAACTATTTGCTGCTAGGTGAACAGGAAACAGGTGTAAGGAAACGCTGTCGAAATGTTTCCACCCGCCGGGAATCGAACCCGGGCCCTCGTGCGTGAAGCGGGAGTTTAGACACCAGGCCACCGGAAAGCATTTGAGTGCAAGTAGTATGCAAACAGTTTTTGTTGATGGGTAGAGGCCCAGTGTTGATGCGTGCTCCATTCTTTATGAGAGCCATCACTCTGTATGGCAGCAGCTCTACCAGCGGCACCAGTGGACTGGTGAACAGAACCATCAACGTAAATAAATTTTTTGTGAAAGAAGTGGACTAAGTTATTCAATACAGTTTTAAGGCATCATGTTTGGCTTCCAAGGACGAAGCTTTGGTTGTGATTTAAGAAAGACGTTTGTGAGGAAATAGAGGAATGGTAGTTTTGGAAATGGGATAATATCCCATGGAGCAGGGAATTGTCTTTTTGTCTAACTTTACATAGATCACGTAGCTGGGTTCATGCCGGGGTCGGTTCTTGTTTTTTTCGATCCATCTGGAAGGATGTTCTACAGTGCTGTAGGAAAGTTTGGAGGGGCTTCTGTGCAGGGGTTCGGGTTTTGAATAGGCTAACCTAAGCATATTGACCTCAATAAGGGATATTTTTCTTTCAGTAACACGACTTCTCTAATGCTTGGATATTAACGTTCTTAACGCATATTTAAACTTTTGGACAGTACGAGGGCATCCTAGGATGATCCTCTTGCTTCGTTTTGAGTTTTTCCAGCCCGCCAAGCTTCCAGTCAGACACGAGTGCAAGTAGTGGGCGCCGCATAATCAAAGCAATGATCTAATATAAGCAAGATACATCATTTTCACTCAATTTTAACATAAGCTCCATACCTGGGATGGAAAACCTGCCCACAACTCTAAGTGCCTCCAGCCTTTCTTTGTATTGGCGGACAAGTCTTGTTACAACAGTCAAGTAGTGCGAACTCAAAGCCTAGATACCTGTATCTGCTTACATATTCTAGAAGGACCATTTCATGCATAATGTGGTTCTGACGAACTGTGCCTCTCTGTCGTGTAGGACGCTCTGTTGAGTATCTTTGTTTTGTCCCCTGAGATTATTAACCCAGGTCCCTGACACGAGGCTAGTACATGATTAAGTATGTTTGGGTGTTGGGAGAATCCGGTGTGTGATCATTGTATCGTCAGCAAAACTACCATATAATGATGGGGCTGGCTAGGCATAGCATATAAGTAAGGCATTAATCAGAATATTGAAAAGGGTGGGGATTAAGCACACCTCCATGTGGGGTTCCTAATTCAAAATCTTTAGTTACACTTTATGTCTCTGAACAACACAGACGACTTTCTGTTTGGACATGTAACCTTTAATCCAGCGGAGAAGCCATCCTCCCAATATCCATTCCGGCATGTTCACTAATGGTTACATGTCGGTTGGGCAAATTCAAAAGCGGATTT
This sequence comes from Cherax quadricarinatus, assembly GCF_026875155.1. Lineage (NCBI taxonomy): Eukaryota > Metazoa > Arthropoda > Malacostraca > Decapoda > Parastacidae > Cherax > Cherax quadricarinatus. The sequence goes on from NC_069413.1 coordinate 1,380,163, forward strand.
AAGTCAAGGAAGGTAGTGTATGAGCTGTTAGTGTGCAAAGTGAGTAAGGTGGTAATGCAATGATGCTCACTCCTTCCATGCTGAGGGCGTGTAAACCCGGGGAGACAAGAATTGCTTAATTCTGTGCATTAAGGACGATTAAGAATCAGCATTTCGAATGTTTTACACCAAGCAGCTAGTAAGGATATGGGACGAAATGAGTTTTGTGATTGGGCTTCGGATGGGAAAAAATGAGGCTTGGTGGTCCCATGATTTATGGAGCTCCCCAGTGACATAGTCATGTTATATAATTCAAGTAAAGGATTACATGGTTCTCGACACAGCAAATTTCTGAGGATTGTTGTAATACCATCCTCACCAGGGCGAGTGGTCAGTTGCCCTTGTTAGTGCTGCATCAAGATTCATAATTAGTGAAGGAAATGTTGCTGTCTTCTTGCCTTGCTGAGCATTAAGCAAACAAGCTCTCACATTGCATCTATTTGTCCATTTAATTTCGCCTGTGTGGATCTAGGAAGATTGTCATATCTAGATGTAGCAGCCCAAGCACTGACTAACTCATTAGCCCTGTGCAAGGGCATGAGGGTGTCGATCTGCCCAGTTCTGTTACCCTTAATTCTATTTATTCCCTCCATGCCCGGCTAAGTGGGCTGTGTGAGCATTGAGACCATTGACAAATTGTTCCAGTTTGTTTGCCGCAGCTCTGTCATAAGCTCTCTGGCAGCAGCACGGGCAGTTTGGAAAAGAGGTCAGCATTTCAGGGGTTTCGATGGTTTCTATAGGCTAGGCCTAGTCTGCGAGCGTACGTTTCAGTGTTCTCGAAGTTTAGAAATCATTGAAATAGGTATGGTTTTTATAAGACGTATGATTATTTATGGAAGTCATTTGGATTTAGAGTTGAGGAAGGTTTCGTGGGGCTCTAAGGAAAGTTCTGATACTGTCACAAGGTTCATTGTTAAAAAGTCTCGACACATGGTGGGTCATAAAATAGAAACTTAAGGGCAACAGAAATGGGCATTATCGCGAACTCTATCCCTGCATATAGGGCGAATGAGTTAGTCAGTGCTTGGGCTGCCTACATCTAGCTATGACAATCTTCCCAGTACTACACAGGAAAATTAACTGACAAATATTTGCAAAGGGAGAGACTTGTTTGCTTTATGCTCGCAGGCAGATGGACTGCAACGTTCCTTTCACTAATTATGAACTTGATGCAGCACTAAGGGCAACTACCACGTCGCCTGGTTGAGGATGGTATTACTTACAACATACTCAGATTGCTGTGTCGAAGTACCAGACAATCCATTACTTGTATTATATAACATGAGCTATGTAACTGGGGAGCTCCCTCAATCTTGGACCAACAGCCTCCTCATCTCCAATTCCTAAGCCCAATCAACAAATGCATTTCGCTCAATGTATCTTATACTAGCCTGGCTTGTGTAAAACATTTGAGAGGATGATTATTGATTCGTCTCATGTACAGAATCAAACATTTTTTGTCTCCCCGCTGTTGCATGGTTTCATGCGTGGAAGGAGCGTGCATCATTGCATTTACCAACTTTCTAACTCTGCCACACTGACAGCTAATTACCACTACCTTCCTTGCCTGAAATCTGCTTTCGATATAGCCAATCCGACATGTAATCATTAGTGAACCTTGCCAGAATGGATGGAGGATGGTTTCTCAGCTGGTTTAAGGCTACCTGTCTAACAGAAAGTCGTCTGTGTTGTTCCAGGGCTGACATGATGTATAACTCAAGACTTTGATAAGGAACACCACAGGGAGGTGTGCTCAGTCCTACCAATTCATATTCTAATTAATGCCTTACTCTTAATTGATATCCCTAGCAAGTCCCCATAATTATAGGATTAGTTTGCTGTGTCATAATGATTCCTTAACCATATACTGCTCTCGTGTCAGGGACCTGGGTTTGATAATCTATAATGATATATAACAAAGATTACTCAATAGGCTGTCCTCTTGACAGAAGAGGCACAGTTCGTCAGATCCAGGCATGATGGTGTTTCTTCTAAGAATATGTAAGCTGATACAGGTATCTAGGCTTTGATGTGTTCCAATGCTTGGACTTGGTGTTTAACGGATACTTGTCGCCCAATACAAAGAAAGACTTGAGAACACTTAAAGTTGTGGCAGGGTTTCACCCCAGGTTTGGTGCACAAATGTTAAAACTGTCTGTGAAAGTTGATTGTACCTTGATTCATATTAGGGATCATTGGTTGATTATGCTGCGCACCACTAGTGCTCGTTGTGTCTGGACTGCAAACTTGGAGGGCTGGAAAAACTTGCCAGAACGAGCATTGAGGTCATTTTAGGATGCCCTTCGCACTGCCAAAAATTTTAATTAATGCAAAAAGAGCTTTATATTCCCAAGCATCAGAGATCGTGTTACTGAAAGAATTATCCTAATTGGGGGTTCATATGCTCAGGCAAGCCAACAAGCCCATGCAAAGAAGCCCTCCAAACTTTCTCAGCACTGGTGAACACCCACTCCAGATGGAACGAAAAAAATGGTACCGACCTCCGCATGAATAGATACATGATCAATGTCAAGTAAGGCCACAGCGGCACTTCTTTCGCTCCATGGGATAATACCGCATTCAAACTACATTCCTCCATTTCCCCCAAAACTACTTCTTAAAATCACAACAAAACTTCGCCTTGAAGCCAAACTTGATGCCTTAAGCTTATTGAATAACTCAGTCACAACAACACACACTCTTGCAAATTATTTACGTAGTGGTTTTTGTTCACCAATCCATGTAAGCTGGTAGTGCTGCTGTTGTCGTACAGAGTGTGTTTCTCTTAAAGAAATTGGAGCACGGCATAATAATTGGCCTCTGCCCTTCAGGACAGAACTATTTCCCAATACTCCTTGCACTCAAAATGTGTCCATGTATCTAAATTGAAACTTTAATTGTAACTGAATTCTCTGTCATCCATATAATGCTCACAATCATTAAGTATAAATTGTGGCAATGCATGCTTGTGTTTAGAAGCCGATATAGGTTGGGTAAGATTATGGACAGTGGAGTCAGAGTGCACATGCTGGGGATTCCATCTCACATTGGTCTTCAGATGCATGATAAAACTGATAAAATTGGCTAAGCTGATATGCTCTCAAAGAGGGTGGTAGGCGTAGATTGCAATCTTGGCTTGTCAGTTAGCAGTTTGAGAACAATTAATACGAAAAGACTTCAACTTGAATTTTTATTGACTTAAGACTCAGGGAGGATTGAAACCAGTCAGTCCATCTAATCACCATTCTATCATGCAGGAGGAGCCACATGTCTATGGTGCATCTAACAAAAATAAGCAGACTCTTGGATGTCACTACCGCCCGGCTCGGCTGGGTTTTGCAGGTATATCTTTGCAGGATTAATCACCACAACCTGATGTAGACCAAAACGAAATGTAAACTTTGCCAGATGGGGAATATTGTCACACCCTGCGTCATTATGCTACTGGAAGTGCGATAAAATTAATGGAATTTAGAGACAAATCACTCAGAAAAGTTCAAGATGTGGCAAAGTATTTTATCCACAGTGTTATAATACAGACCATTCTGGAGAAATACCCTGACCTTTGCACCTTGTAAATATGCATTAACTCGTGTCGTGTGTGTGTGTGTGTGTGTGTGTGTGTGTGTGTGTGTGTGTGTGTGTGTGTGTGCGTGTGGGTGTGTGTGTGTGTGTGTGTGTGAGTTTGTAGTTCACCATTTGGTCTGACACATGTCGAATTATGTTTTGTGTATGAGTGTGTGATGTGTGGTGTGTGCTTGTTGTGAGCTGTGCGTGTGTGTGTGTGTGTGTGTGTGGGTAGTGTGTGTCGGTGTGTGTGTGTGTGTGGTGTGTTGTGTCGTGAGTGACTCAACAATCAATATTTTCACACATTACTCATTACAATTGTGACCGGGTGTGGAAGTGTGAATTGCTTATTACTATATAATTTATTCCCTTGATCGTAGCCATATATAAAACCTAAAGTAACGATACTTTACAGGATTCATTACTTTTGTAACTTGTGAGTACATTTACCTTTATACTAGTTCAGCTATCAAAACTTTGGGGGCCCAGCCTGGACTTCCTTACGTACCTCTGTAATTCTTTAAATCCTTTGTAACTTGTCATTATTGTGACCAGACCTACCTGGAGTTCATTTACCTTTGTAAATTGTGAGTTCATTACCTTCGGAACTTGCTCAGCTATCAAAACTTTGAGGCCCAGTCCCTGGGCCCATATGTTCCTCTGTAATCCTTTGGACTACCGCCCACAGGATGGGTATGGGGTACATATAAACATAGTAACTAACTACCTTTGACGTCTTAGTTTTTCGGTCTCTATTGTGTGGTTGGGAATTTGTTTTATAGTCTGATGAAAGTTTTAATTTCCTCACGTTTACCATATACGAAGTAGTTGAATTTCTCATCGTTGAACTTATATTGTTTGTTGATGTCCCGCCTGGAGCCTTGCAGTGTCTACAATGGAGAAGACAGCTTGTCATGCCAGTTTCGGGTGTCATCTGCAAAGGAAGACACGGCACTGACAATTATATCCCTGTCTGTCTGAATGGGGCTCGAGGAACAAGATAGGGCGAGTACTGTGCCTTTGGAACAGAGCTGTACACGTAGCCGCTCAGACTATTACTCTGTTGATACTACTCTTTGTGTTCTATGTGTCAGGAAATTATAGATCACCTGCCAACTTTTTTCTGTTATTCCTTTAGCATGCATTTTGTGCGCTATTACACCATGGTCACACTTGTCAGGCTTTTGCAAAGTCTGTTGTATATTGCTCTTATTCTTTTTGTCTTCTTGTTGCAGCCAGGACCATATAGTTGATCCAGTTGTTGGGCTAGACAGGAGCGACCTGACTTAAAACCCATGTTGCCTGGGTTGTGTAATTAATGGAGTAATCTGGATGTGTGGCAGTCTTGCTTCTGTAGGACCTTTCAAGATTTTTATATGCATGGGACAGTTGTCTTCATTGCAGACACTGCAAGGCTCCAGGGCGGACATCAACCAATCTTTCAATGGGCTGCAGAAAAACAATATGATTTTTCAAAGATATGAGAAATTTAATTAACTCCTATATGGTAAACACGAGGAAAATTTAAAACTTCATCAGAGTACAAAACAAATTCTGGCACAAAATAGAGCAAAAAAACCAACGTCAAAGACCTGGGAAGTGATCATGTCGAGGATCTCACAACTCAAGGACCATAACATTGTATCAATTGCAGCTGCTAGAAAAATGACAGGATGCGCATAATGAGGAACCTTCAAAACTAGGGATGCCAAGCCCATGATGACCACTCATCAGGTCGCTTGTTCTATCTAGGTGGAATATTGCTACACACTAACAGCAACCTTTCAAGGGCAGGTGAAATTGCTGACCTAGAAAATGTAGAGAGAACCTTCACGGCGCGCATCATAACGAGATTAAACACCTCAATTTACTGGGAGCGCTTGAAGTTCCTGAAACATGTATTCATGGACGCAGGCGGGAGAGATACATGTTTATATTACACCTGGAAAATCCTAGAGGGACTATTACCGAACTTGCACACGAAAATCACTCACAACGAAAGCAGAAGACTTTGGCTGACGATGCAACGCCCCCCAATGAAAAGCAGGGGTGTCACTAGCACTTTAAGGGACCATTACATAAGTGTCAGGGGCCCGAGACTGTTCAAACTGCCTCCCAGCATAACTTTATGGGGATTACCAACAGACCCCTGGCAGTCTTGAAGCTGTACTGGACAAGCACCTAAAGGTCCGGTACTGACAGCCGGGGCTGTGGTCGTACGTTGGTTTGGTGCAGCCAGCAGTAAAGCCTGGTTGACTCAGGCTCTGATCCACCAGGATTAGTGCTGGTCACAGACCGGGCCGCCGGGGCGTTGACTCCCCGGAACTCTTCCAGGTAAACTCCAGGTATCGGTCTGTAGTTCTTTGATATTGCTTTGTTGCCCCTTTGTGGAGTAGGGCTATGTCTTCTGTTGTTTTTTGCTAAACTGTGGGGATGACCCCAGTGTTCATGCTCCCTCTCTATAGGGATGATTGTTAAAAACATGTGATAAGGGCTTTTGCAGTCTTGATGAACACGGAGTTTCCTTGGTCTGGCCCTGGGGCCAGAGTGTCTGCAGTCTAGAGTCTTTCGATAGGGGTGTTCTCAGATTTTAGGCCATTCTATATTTACATTGATTTTTTGTATATGTTTGATGTTTGTGTCTGGTGTTATGCCTGTGGGTTCTGTCAAAACTATCAGAAAAGTGTTTTTTTTTTTTTGTAGGTCAGGTTATATTGGAATTTTATGGTTCTGTAAATGTAGATTGCACAGTAGTAAGTGTGGAGTGTTTGAACAGTAAGTTTGGATCAATGAAGAGTAGGGGGGTGCTGGGATTGGATTGCGTGATTATCTTAGTGGTGGCTTTTTGTTGGGTTATTATTGGCTTTAGGTGTGTTGCTACAGTTTGATCCCCAAGTACAAATATGTTAGGTGAGGTAGGGATGAAAAAAGGAGGTGAATGTATAGAGTGAGAAATGCAGATGTTGGCATGTAGTAACATATTCTTGTAGAGACCCAAACCGGTTTGGATACTTTTTTTATGTGTTGGATATGGGTGCTAAAAATTCAGGTTGCTTGTACGAGGTGCAGGCCTAGGAATTTGCCCTCATTATTTCTTGCAATAAGAGTGTTGTCGATCTAATGTTAGATGTGGCAACACCTGCTCGGTTACCGAAATTAAATATTGAGGTTTTGCGTGTTAAGTGTCATCCAAGTAGAGATTTTGAGTAGCTTCTCGTTAACAATGGTGTTGAGGGTGGCAAAGATCCATGGGTGGAGATGACGTGAGTCGTGTCTGTCAGCAAAGAGAATGGGTTTCATGTGTCATGTGATTGTTGTGAAAGATCATTGAAAGTAAACGATGAGTAGGGAAACAAGGACACTTCCCTGTGGTTACTCCAGCATCAAGTGGCTGTGTGATAAGGTTGTGTCTTTAATGGCGATGTATGATACCTATTAGTAAGGTAGGATTTGAAATATGCAAGTGAATGGCCTCTTTTACCATAAGGTCAAGTTTGTGGAGTAGGATGCCGTGGCGTTTATATGTCAAAAGCTTTTTCTTAGGTCAATGAAAAGTCCTATTGGATATTCTTATTATTATTTTTATTTTATTATTCATTATTATTATTATTATTTATTTACTAATATTATTCTGCCACCTGGTTATACATCACCCAAATTCAGGTTGATACCATAACATTGCCAGCACTCCTAGCACCCTTCAAGAGAGAGCTGGACCATACACTGAAGCAGTACCTGACAGCCGGGCTATGGTTCATTAACATTGAGATTTTGTGCAGGCCAGCAGTAGTACCAGCTTGGTTGATCAGGCCCTGTCCACCGCCAGCTTCTATGAGTTAGGCCATGGGGTTGACCCAGAATACCCTGGTGAGGCAACTGAGAGCAGGGACGCTCCATCAGTTGCCTCACTGCGGTTGTGTGATGGTGGTGGTGTTTGCGCCTCCTCTGCTGCAAAACAGGAGAACTACTTTTTGTTAACATGGTGTTCAGTCACAGACGTGGATCAATACTGTTGGTATTGGGCCTCTCAAGGGACAATTTCACCTATTTCAGGCAAAGTATTACTCACCAAGATCATCAGAGAGACGTACGGCATTTCAGGATGGAGAGTTATATAGGGTTAGTTTTAAATGGAGCCCATTAGAATTTTTGTGAAAATGCTCACAGCAACGGTTACGAATCATTGGTCAATCATTTTCAGGGACATGAGTTCGATGCTATGCAGCTGTTCGTGTTGAGGATGATGACGTATCAGGCATTATACATGGATCAAGTGCGCAATGTTCCCTTTGAGGTGGATGAGGCAAATATAAGAAGAAATTTGAGAATATTAGGACAGATCATTTGGCCAGCATGGTACGTGCGGTGACGGGAGCCCTATGCTGGTTGCGGACCGGAAGGATACTTTTAACTCAAAAATGAGTTCTTTGCGAACCCCATACCGCCTATGTGTTTCTACAGGGAATTTAGGAAACAGGTCATGGTTTCTTATGCTGGGCAAGGACATACGTTGTCACCTATGTGGGGATGTATGATCAATAAGCAGGGCATGTGGAAAGCTGGTACGAGCGCCCTGGTCCAGAGGCAGAGGCGGCGGGGGAGGCTCCTGCCTTCAGTGGGTGGCAGGTGGGGATAAAACACCTGACGGAGGGCGTTGGTCGTCTATGGAGCGATGACAGTGGTTGGGGCACATATGATGGAGGTTGAGGGTGAGACCCTTCAACCAGTCACCTGGCCCAGAGTATCTTCTAGTGGAAATGAAATGAGCAGAAAGTAAGGGCGGACGGAAGTGTTAGAAAATAGAGGAGGAATTGGCTGAGGTTTTTTTTTGGGGTGGGGTTTTGGGAAGACTTTGTCAACGCCCTCCTGAGGAGGTGGTTGCCACCTGAGCGAGTGAGATTGGTGTGCTGACTGCTCTTGCAGTTCATCAGCGACATGGGGAATCAGAGGGGTATATGGGGTTGATAGGGTGGAGAGGTGTCACCAGGATCATTGACCATTGTACGGTGGACGTAGAGGTTCATCGTGAGGCGATCCCAGACCAAAGTTATGGGGATGTGATCGTCTCGAGGAAGTGGGCTGCTGCGTCAGATTTGGATATGTTCCTTGATGCCGACACAGCAGCCTGGGAAAGCAGACTGGAGCGCAAGGTGAAGATAGAGGTGAAGGTAAGTGGTGGCTCAAACAGGACAGCACCGGAAAAAGGGGGGAGCGGATGAGTAGGGATGGTGAAGGTGCCAAGTGGAAATACAAGCTCTGGGGGACCTTGGAAAGAGTGCAGGAGGAGGCAAAGGGTGGAAACTTTTAAATAGGCCTCGTTGTATGACTGTAAATGTTTAAATGGTTTGTGTAAGTGTAAAGAGAGAATGGTTTAGACGGTTTCTGTATAATAATCTAGAGTGGATGTTGTGTTCCTTCAGGAGCATAATTTTAAAGAGAGGTAGGATGTTGGAGGGTGGAGGTTTTTTGAGTTTTACCTGCCATCTACAATTTTAAAAGAGGTGGTGGGTATTTTAATCAGGGAGGTCGAGCCCATTTGGTTTGCAGAGAAGTGAGGGAGGGGGGAGGGTGTTGTGTGTGGATGGTTGGGTATGGGCAAGCGGTTTAGCCTGTCTTTTGTAAGTGTGTATGTGCCTGCCAGAGAATAAATACAGGTGAAGCAGGAATTTGTATGTGGATGACCTTGTGTTTTTCCTTTTGTGCATTACAGGAAGTGCAGAGTTGGGGGGGACTGGAATTGTGTTATTAGGGTGGCTGACGTGGAACCGAAAGGGGCCGGCCGGATATATGTCTGTGGACCCTCAGGGATTTATTGAGGGATATTAGGTTATATGGCACGATTTGTGGGGGGTGTGGGAGACAAATACTTTGTTAGGAGAGGTATGCAGCGAGGTTAGATAGAGTGTTTCTTTCTCAAGGGGTGTTGTAAAATCTTTCAAAACTGTTAAAGCAGATTTGTGGATCATGAGCAGTGGTGGTGGAGGTAGGGTGGGAGGCGCTTGTGGAAATATACAGGAGTTATTGGAAATTAACATTAAGTGCGTTTGAGTGATGAGGAGGGGTGGAGGTTTTTTCTGTCCTATGGAAGGAGCTTAGTGAGGGATGCTCAGGGTGGGAAGATGTGAAATGGGTAGAATTGTGTTGTAATGAAAGGTAGAAGTATTACGTGATGGGAGGCAAATGGTATTAATAACTAATATATGGACTTGAAACTATTTAAGAGGACAGGTTAAGAGGTTTGCTATGGGCAGGGGGCTGTGGAGGCATTTATCTATGGGACAAGATTGTCGAAAGTGAAGGGGCGCGAGCTGAGGGATTACAAAATGAAAGGTTTCAAGCAGTAAGGGTGCAGGCAGGGGGTAGAGGATGAGTGTGCTTTGGGGGCAACAAGCCATTGCATGTTGTTTTGCAATGCCAAAAGCAAAGGCAGCAGGTTACAGCTATTTCCCAAGGTTAGAGGTATTGAGCGGTGGGGATTAAAGGTTAGGTCAGGAAATAAGAGCACAAATAGAAAATGTGTACGTATGCGGATAAATGGTATGAAGGGTATTGAACCCCCAAAGTGGGGGGCGGTGGTGGGTGATGTGGCTTTAGATATCGGTATGTAAGTAAGCAAACACGCATTTTAGGAAACAGTGATTAGTGTGGAAATTGATTTGGTTCCTAAAGTTCCACAGGACGTCCAGCATGGCCGTACGTGGACGGCTCTGAGCTGGAAGGCCCTTATACACATCCCACCTCAAACAGGGAAGCATTCTCTTGTCGGCGAGGATTCTTGGTAGCATGTAATTTAATTTATAGATTTTAACTCTTAGGAAGAGTTTAGGTTGGTTTTAATGGTAGTACATAATATTAGGTTTACTAAGGCACTCTGTAGATAATGAGAAAAGTAGACCTAAGACCTTAACATAGGTAGTAATAGGGCGGATAATGTAGGCAAACACTAGGATTAGTTAGCTAGCGGAGAACTGGGCAGCCCTAGTTTGACGAAGAGACGAGGGTCTGGATGAGGGACCAGCTCACGCTTCTTAGACAGTCACAACTGGACAAGACGTGCCGTGATAGCAGACGGCCGCCCCCACGTGTCTTCACATTGAGACTTGGGGAAAATCTGGTAAGAGGCACCTCGATGTACCGTAGATGACCTCCGTCAGGCCCATACAGTAAGACAAGACCTTTACTTTTTCTCGTAGAGATTACTGGCCAGTGTCTGGGGAGATTGTGAGTGGAGTCACTGTGGCCCGGGTTGCAACAGGTTGAGATTGCCCAGTAAGTACCAGGTCTCAGAGCAGTCTTGAAGCTAGTGTCTGAGTCTGCCATAGTTATACTAGGGGGATACATACCCTCTTGGATTATAGGAATTTCTGAGGGTGCGGCCAGGACACTTATTTCGGATTGAATATTGCAGGAGGAATTAATGCTCCGGTTGCACGTGGTTTCTGAGGGGGAGTCAAAGGGGATAAGGCTAGCTTGGGAAGTGAAAGATCAGGATATTATGCTTGCACACCAAGTAAGTTAGTCCTTTATGGTGCATGCAGGCGAGGTTCTTGCCAATACCAATCATTTGTGAAAATCTGTCCTATAAGGCCACTTGTGAGGCTGAGGTACCCACTCAGAGCTCGGTGGTAACTCAGAAGTTTTGCCAGGCGTAGGCGACTCACTTGAGTCTAGGTCCACACAATTTCCACAAAAGTGGTTCTTTGAAAACCGTGTTGTGGAATAGCTAGGTTAAGCTTCATAGCTAGGCCACGTTAGGAACCAGTTTAACAGAGTTAGGTTAAGCTATCATCACCTAGCCACCAGTTAGAGAAACCGTTTTACAGAGTTAGGTTAGTATCATAGTAGGTCAGAGTTAGGAACCAGTTTAAAAATGTTAGGTTAAAGTTAGCACACCTAGGTCAAGTTACACAGAGGCTAGTTGCCAAGCTGGACTATACACAGAAGATTGTTATTTGCAGTAATTTACAGGCAGGCCAGGTAGCTAGAGAGCTTGTGGAATTTAATTATTTACAGTGATTACAAGTAATCCAGAGTAGGAGACTTTGTGTGTTGAGTACAACAGTGATTTGCAAGTAGTAGCCACAGTTAGGCTAGGTTGTGCAAATTTTCACAAATGTTATAGTAGCTAGGACAGAATTTAGCCTAGTTATTATTTACAGGGAGTTATAAAGCAGGTTTTAAAGTTATAGCACACTAGCTAGGTAAGGATTTACCCTTATCCAACCACATCCACGCTAGGACAGAGTTTGCTGGCACAGTTAGGCCAAGCTGTTTACATTCATTATTTATTTACTGTTTCACATGTTAATTGTTGAATTTACTTGTGTTAACCAAGGATTTTTAATTTGTATACTGCATTTTAGTGTGTGGTTTTCATTGTCTTTGATTCATGTTAATGTGGGATTTGTGAATTATACCTGAGACTAGGTTAAGTCCTGTAATTATTTGCTGGCATTGTACAGTTAAGTGCTAGGTTAAGCTTTAACATCGATACACATTTTTGATTGGGATTTGAGAGCTAACAGTGTACATTTTTGATTCATTGTAGAGTCAATATAACAAAGGGAATTGTTAAGCTTGTTGAGAAGCCTTAAGACTCGTTCATTCTTGCCTAACACCTTGACGTGCTGTTGGGTGGACTGGGTAAAGTACAATTAGTGTCACACTCCTCATTAAACTTCGACAATGGCAGATGGGGGTTCAGGAGAGTCTGGTTCAGTTAAATGATCAGTAGCAGCATACAAAGGGCATCTGAACAGAACGCGTAACAGGTGCATAGGCTACTTGCCAACGCTGTAACGTAGACTGCGATGATTTGCAGGACTGCTTGAAGAGTTTGGGGGAAAAATGGTAAGCTTATGAACAAGCATTCTCAGCATATGAGCTACAGGCTATTGAGGATGATGAATCCCAGGGAAGTCTTCAGCAGGCTATGGACGAATTCACTAAGGATGATGTAGATTGTCATCAGGGGATGAATATGTACAAAGATAAGTTAAGTACATTAAAGGCTAGTATTCCAAGGGTGGGCTTGAACACCGCAGGTACCCCAAACAACCACACAGCTGTCAATATGTTGCCCAAGTTGCCCCAGTTGAATTTACCAACGTTCGACGGAACCTTAACAGAGTACATTGCTTTCTGGGATCAGTTTAGAGCCCAGATAGATGACAGGAACGATTTGTCAGATGCCATCAAGTTGCAGTATTTGCGGTTGCAGCTCCAGGGTAAAGCCTTAGACCTGGTCCGGCACTGCGGACTAATTACCAACATGCCAAAGACCAATTAGAAGACATGTTTGGCAAAAACTGAGGAGATAAAGGTAGCTATACTTTATCGGTTGTTGGATCTAGAGGCTTGCCCTGACCGTCAAAACTAGAGAGTTCGTTTTGAAATTATGAGC
>NC_069413.1:1393671-1424950 GCF_026875155.1 Cherax quadricarinatus
CAGGACCAAAAATTTCTCTAGGGATGCCCACGCTGGAGAAGATGGAAAAAAGGGCTTCAGCCTCTGTAGTGGTTATGGTCTTTAAGGGTATGGCTTCTGGGAAACTCGAAGCATAATCAACTAATGTTAATATATATCTATGTCCCCCAGATGAAAGTGGAGATAAAGGACCAAAGATGTCAATAGCTACTCTTTCAAAAGGTACCGTAAAGACTGGCATTTTGACCATAGGTACTCGCCTGGTACCTCGGGAGGATGACAGTTGGCAAACTTTACACCATCTACAATAGGTAGTGACATCTGAGGACATTTTTGGCCAAAAATAGGTTTCCCTAATTTTATTTAAGGTTTTACGATGCGAGAAATGTCCGGCCACTGGCAGGTCATGAGCCATTTTAAGAACAGTCTCTCTGCATTGACTTGGAACAACTAAGATGGAATAGTCTATCTCATGTGAATTTAATTTGAATACTGACTTGTACAAGATAACTTTTATATATTCAAATTTATATGCACAGATAAGAAGGGAGGCCCAACGTCAATATGAAAACGACATAGCAGCAAAAGCCAAATCTGACCCGAAGCTGTTATACAGCCACATCAGGAAGAAAACAACCGTCAAGGACCAGGTCATCAGGCTAAGGAAGGAAGGAGGAGAGACAACAAGAAATGACCGTGAAGTATGTGAGGAACTCAACAAGAGATTCAAAGAAGTGTTCACAGAGGAGACAGAAGGGGCTCCAGAAAGGAGAGGTGGGGTACACCACTATGTGCTGGACACAGTACACACAACCGAGGAAGAAGTGAAGAGGCTTCTGAGTGAGCTAGATACTCAAAGGCAATGGGCCAGATAACATCTCTCCATGGGTCCTGAGAGAGGGAGCAGAGGCGCTATGTGTACCCCTAACAACAATATTCAATACATCTATCGAAACGGAGATTGCCTGAGGCATGGAAGACAGCAAATGTGGTCCCAATCTTTAAAAAAGGAGACAGACATCAAGCACTAAACTACAGACAATGTCACTGACATGTATGCATGCAAAATCATGGAAAAGATTGTCAGGAGAAGAATGGTGGAACATTAGAAAGGAATGATCTCATCACCAGCAGCCAACATGGTTTCAGAGATGGGAAATCCTGTGTCACAAACCTACTGGAGTTCTATGACATGGTGACAACAGTAAGACAAGAGAGAGAGGGGTGGGTGGATTGCATTTTCTTGGACTGCAAAAAGGCGTTTGACACAGTACCACACAAGAGATTAGTGCAAAACTGGAGGACCAAGCAGGGATAACAGGGAAGGCACTGCAATGGATCAGGGAATACTTGTCAGGAAGACAGCAGCGAGTAATGGTACGTGGCGAGGTGTCGAGTGGGCACCTGTGACCAGCGGGGTCCCACAGGGGTCAGTCTAGGACCAGTGCTGTTTTGGTATTTGTGAACGACATGACGGAAGGAATAAACTCCGAGGTGTCCTGTTTGCAGATGACGTGAAGTTGATGAGAAGAGTTCATTCGATCGAAGACCAGGAAGAAATACAAAGGGATCTGGACAGGCTGCAGACTGGTCCAGCAACTGGCTCCTGGAGTTCAATCCCACCAAGTGCAAAGTCATGAGGATTGGGGAAGGGCAAGAAGACCGCAGACGGAGTACAGTCTAGGGGGCCAGAGACTACAAACATCACTCAAGAAAAGATCTTGGGGTGGAGTATAACACCAGGCACATTTCCTGAAGCGCACATCAACCAAATAACTGCCGCAGCATATGGGCGCCTAGCAAACCTCAGAACAGCATTCCGACATCTTAATAAGGAATCGTTCAGGACCCTGTACACCGTGTACGTTAGGCCCATATTGGAGTATGCGGCACCAGTTTGGAACCCACACCTAGCCAAGCATGTAAAGAAACTAGAGAAAGTGCAAAGGTTTGCAACACAGACTAGTCCCAGAGTTAAGAGGTATGCCTATGAGGAGAGGTTAAGGGAAATCAATCTGACGACACTGGAGGACAGGAGAGATAGGGGGGACATGATAACGACTTACAAAATACTGAGAGGAATTGACAAGGTGGACAAAGACAGGATGTTCCAGAGATTGGACACAGCAACACGGGAACACAGTTGGAAGCTGAAGACACAGATGAATCAAAGGGATGTTAGGAAGGTATTCTTCAGCCACAGAGTAGTCAGGAAGTGGAATAGTTTGGGAAGCGATGTAGTGGAGGAAGGATCCATACATAGCTTTAAGCGGGGTACATAAAGCTCTGGTTCAGGTAGAGGGGCCCTAGTTGAGACCAGAAGGGGCGGGGCCAGGAGTTGGACTCGACCCTGAAACCTAAATAGGTGAGTCACACGCATTTTTTCTGAAAAACAGTGCAAATTTTTAAAAAACTAAGTTTCCACGAAAACCTCCTACAATCAAAAGAAATCGAACAAACACCAGCTAAGAAAACGAGCACGAATTGTGTGTAAACTAATAGATCCTCCCGAGTTTACAATGTGTAGCTTCGCGGGTTTGTGAGTATTCTCCATTACATGGAATTAAAAAATTTACATGTAGCCCAAAGAATGATGAAACCCAGAAAACATTACAAAAAACTAACTGTGAATGTTGAAGGAGAGTAAATAAATGAAGCAAAAAAATTAGTTTATAAAATTGCTCCAGCCAGTGTCCCCAAATTTTTTTCTCCCAAATTTTGTTAAGGTGGGGAAACCCCTTAATTATAAAATTTGGGGAAGGGAAAACAGCTTTGCAGTCGTGGGTTTTAGTGATCGGCTTCAAGAATTTCTTGTATGCAATAAAAGAATGAATAGGCCTGCATGTGAAATTCAAAAAGGACCCAAAATGCCCCATGAATAAGGCTAAAAAAAAGGGGGGGGGAATGATTTTTTGTTAAAAATAGCTAATTTTACCAAAATATGCTCGCCCTCTGTAGTGGGGGACGTGCGTTAAAACTGCCCTCTGTGGCCTTTGAAAATGCTGAGTTTTTCCAATTGGCCAGCGAACAGAGGAGATCAACACTTTCTGTTAGAGCTGCTGCGTGGGGCGTGGGCCCCAAACTTTTGTTTCCTGCCAGCCTCTCAGGGAGCTTATGGTGTGCTGATGAAGAACAAAAAATATCAAAAGTTGTGGGTTTGAAAACCACCCGTCCAGTAGGCTCATCGACGTGTCCTTATTCACTTGGGTTAAGGTAAAAAACGTGCCTTTTGAACCCGTGAGAGTATTTATGGAATTTTTTCAAAGGTTTGGGAAAATGAAAATTTGTGAGACGTTGGGAAGTGGATGGGGGCGCATATGCTGGCCCCCTTGAAGTACCTTATATGAAAAATGATTCAAAACATCCCATAGTCGTATGTAGTGATGATGATTTTGTACACAAGTTTTTGGTGTCCTATGTGGGCAACACCGCCTTATGTTTTGGGAGAGTAAACCTTGCAGCAAAAGTGGTTCCCAAACAGTGGGGGGATGTGGGCGACAAAAAAGGAAGAGCCCCCAGGAGGTGATGTTGTCCCTGAGTGGGGTGCGGTCCAAAGACGTCTTGTGGAGTGAAGGGGGGAGCAGTGGAGCTGCTTGAGGAGTCTTGTGTGATACCGGGGGAAACCTTTTCTTGTTGCCTGGTTATGCTGGGGAGGAGGGTAGGATGGCCAGGAAAGAGGGGGGGGAAAGACACATTACGACTGTGCTGAAGGGATTATGGGCACACCCGGTAGGTGGAAGAGGAGGGGCTTATATACCCTTGGGAATGTGTTTTGTATTGGTCCGGGTGGAGGGCTGGGTTTGGGAAAAAGGGTGTGGAATGGATGTAATCTCATGAGGCGGTGGTGCATAACAAAGGGGCCTTTTGGGGGGGCTTGGAGGAGGGGGAGTCATGCAAATGGGCGGCAGCACTGTCAGACTCTGATGATGTCCTCCCCCCCCGGGAGGGCCTGGCAAAAAGGTTGGGGCGGAGGTGGCATGGGGGGGGCCCCGAAGGGCCAAGGGGCCGTGGCGGGGTATGGAGGGGCTCCAGTGTCTGGTCTGTGATGGTGGTAGACACTGGCAGGATTAGGGCGGATCAGGCTGAAAGGGCAAAGGTACAGCTGGCTAGAAGTGTGTCTCAGTAAATGTAAATGGGTTGCAAGACAGAGTGAAGTGTGTGTGGTTTTTGGGTTTTCTTCATAGGTATGGGGTAGATGTGGCTTTAGTGCAAGGGGCACCAAATTTAAAACGGGGGGAGTTGTATGGAGGATTTCAAGTGTTTGTTGTGCATTCAACTCGATTGAAAGGGGGGGTCACCATCCTTCTGCGAGAGACCAGCCCATTTGTTGTGTATCGTAGTGAGGTAGGGGAAGAGGGGAGGGTCGTGCGAGTGGATGGGGAGAGGGTGGCACTAGTGTGTGTCTATGGGCCTGCAGAGGGGGATGGACGTGTCAAGAATGCCTTTGTGAGGGATGTGTTGGTGTACCACCTCTGGTCGCTTCCCCCTGTGGCGATTGTGGAGGGTGACTGGAATTGTGTGGTGAGAATGATGTGGAGCCTCGAGGGGCGGGGTTTTACTCTGAAGTTTTTAGGGGATCTTTTGCAGGGGGGCGGGGGTTGTGGGATGTGGCTAAGGGTGAGGCATGGGAGATGGAGCACACCTTTGTGCAGGGAGGGTATGTTGCTCGTCTGGACCATTTGTATGTAACGTGGACTGAAAGGGGTAGAAAGGGTGTGTGTGTGGTGGAAGTAGCATATTCAGATCATCAGGCGGTTTTTGTTGAAGTAGGGTGGGACGGGTTGCCAAGGAGGCATAGGAGTTTTTGGAAACTGAATGTTTGGCTCCTTGCAGATAGAGGGGGAGGGAGGGGTTTGTGGGATTGTGGAGGAAGTTGTGGTCAGGGGTGGAGGCTGTTGGGGATGTGTTGGCATGGTGGGATGGAGTGGCATAGGGGAGGATCAGGGCATATTATGTTAGACAGGGCAAGGGGAGGCTCAGACGACTTTGGGCCTATAAGATATATAGAGGGGCAGTTGAGGGAATGTTATGGGAGAGGGGTGGGAGTGAGGGCTTTCCTGCAGAGGAAATAGAGGGGCTGAAGCAACGCATCAGGGAATTGCAGAATAAGAAGTTTGATGCAGTGCAGGTTAAGGGTGGGTTAGAGGAAATTTTGTGGGGTGACAGGCTGTCGGCGTGTGTTCTGCGGGGGCAGCGGAAGCATCAGGTGGCCATGGAGATGGAGTGTTTGTTAGTGCAAGAGGAGGTCGGAGGGTATCGTGTGGGGCAGGTGCTTCATACGACAGAAGGGATGGGTCGTTATGTGGATGAATGGTTCAGAACTTTGAGGAGTGTTGGTGTGAAGGGGGGACATTAGGGCAGTTGGGATGGCATGTGTTCAATTTTCTGAGCAGGGGGGACCGTATGGTGCTGGGAGGTAGCATTGAAGAAGGGGAGGTGTGGAGGGCATTATCGAGTATGAGTAGGGGTAAATCCCCGGGAATCGACGGTCTGCCATGCGAGTTTTACTTACAGAATTGGGACATACTTAAGAAGTTCTTGGTGAAATTGTTGAATGAGATGAAAAAAAGGGGTGAGCTGGGGGTTTTGCAGGCAACGGTGGTGGTACTTTTGGTCCCAAAGGTGGCCAGTCCAAGCACGGTGAAGGACTATAGGGTTATTTCTTTACTGTGTGCAGATTATAAATTATTTGCTAAAATATTGGGGAATAGGTTGAAGTGTGTGATCAGTAGGGTAGTGGCAGCGGGCCAGTATGGGGTGCCGGGAAGGACCATGTATGAGGGGCATGGGGTGATTCGGGGGTTTGTGGAGAGTGTACAAGGAATGGAGGGGGATTGTTGGTCTTGGATTGGCAGGCAGCATATGATAGTGTCGAGAGAGGCATTATGGTGGATAATGAGGAGGCAAGGGTTTGGGGACAAGATTGTGAGGTGGATGCAAACGTTGTATCATGGAGCGGGTGTTCGGGTGCAGGTGAATGGGAGGGTGGGGGATCGGATCCCTATGGGTAGAGGTCTGCGGCAGGGATGTCTTTTATCCCAATTACTTTTTGCATGTTTGCAGGATCCGCTTTATAAAGCAGTGGAGGTATGTGTGAGGGGGAGTAACAGGGGTGGGTAGGATGAGGTGTGCTGGGAATTGTCCATTATGTAGATGACACAACGATTCTTGTGTGTGAGGGGGAAAGTTTAGGAGGGGTGGGGAGGATTGTGGACCTGTTTGGAGAGGCTACTGGTATGAGGGTGAATGTAGAGAAGTCTAAGTTTATGGGGTTGGGGGATTGGGAGGGGAAGGTGGAAGGGGAAGGTACTGGGAGGTGGGGGTGTTGTGGATCGGGTCAAGATTTGTGGGATTGAGTATATGCAGGATGCACAGCAAGCTAGGATCGTTAATTCAGGGGATGCCTGTGGAACGAGTGACTAGACGGTTGGATGGGTTGCGGCCTGGTCATTTAACGCTTCATCAGCAGGTCATTTTAGTAAATGTCTTTCTATATAGTAAAATTTGGCATGTGGTCGCTATGTACCCATTGTTGCAGTCGGATATTGGGGTATTATTGAGGAGAGTCTTTAGGTTTATTTGGGGGTTGGGATGTGATTGGTTGCGGGGGGGGGTTGCTACTTTCCCAGTGTGCAGAGGCGGGCTGGGGTTAATTAATTTAAAGAGTAGAATCATGAGTGTATATGTAAAGAGGGGGTTTCTTTGAGTGGGGGGGTGTATAGGTGGTGGGTTGCACCTTTTGCATGAGGATGTCAGAAGATGGTGGGGAGGGAAGGATCTGCGTGTGTGTGAGGACATGTTATGGGTGCTTTTGTATGTTAGGGATACGAAACACACGAGGGTGGGGGTTTTAGAGAAAGTGGTGGGGGAAAGGGAGGTGGCGACAGTTGAAGGAACGTATCCAATGTATGCATGGGGGGATATTTGGGGTAGGTTGTGTAGGCTATGCATCTGGCTGCGGGAGTGGGAGGTGATGTTCCGGTTCCTCCATGGCATCTTGCCATCAGGTGCGGTTCTTAGAAAACCGGAGGATTTGAGAGGAGGGCATCTATGGGGTTTGTGGGGGTGAGGATACAGCCTTTCATGCAGTCTATTTCTGTGAACGATTGGGGGACATATGGGAGTGGATGGGGAGGGTAGTGCAATGGGTGGGAGGGGGGATTTCAGTTTTACGGGCTTTAAGTTTGGATGTGGGCGGGGTGGGTATTCCTGTGCAGTGGGCACTTGGTTACCCTTATTGTGGGATTTTGTTTGGTGTAGTGGGCAATGAGGCCCAGGTGGGGGGGGGTGTAATAAAAGAGTATTGGCGGCGATTCTTTTTATCGTAACATTGTTGTCGGAAAATCGGGTTCTTTTACGGATATGGTAGGGAGTCGTGGGATTTCCCTGGTAGCTATCGTGGATTTAACAGTGGGGGGTCTCTTGGGTCGGAATGAAAGGGGGAGGGGGGGAGAGAGAGGGGATTGCGGCGGGCGCTGGTCTCCCCAGGGGGCTAGTGTGTGTGGAGTATGACTGGAAACCTTATATGTTAACAAAGTGAAATGGTGTTTATGGTGTGTTAGGTTTGTGGAGAGTATTGGGTATGAAGGCATCATGGGTTCTATGTGTGTTGTAGCGCAAGTATATATTGTGCTTTGTTTAATTTGGGAAAGCGGCATTGGTGAGATGTTTCCTCCTTGTGATACTCATGCATTCAATCCATGTAACCCATGTGTGCTTTTTATGACAATGTGGAAAACTTAGTCATGCGAGTGTGATGGCTTTTTCACAGGTTACTGTGATGTATGCAGTTGTTAGTGTTGTATAGTGTATATACCTATGTATAATGTAGGAGAAAATGTGTCGAGTGCATGCGTTGTGTAATATATATTTGTATGGATATATTTTATGTATGGTATATATTATATGCATATGTGTGTATATGTGTTATGGGTATAAATAGATGCATTATGGGGGGCGAGATGGCCCCCCTCTTGTGAGATGAATCTTGTATAAACAGGTACAATATTTTACCACCTTACAGCATGGGTTTGTTTAACTGATGCAATAGGAAGGCATATTATGCTTTGACTTGCTTAGTTGCCGCGGTTTTTAGTGAAATTACTTCTTATTGTTATCCGCGTTTTGTGCTTGTTCTGTTTGTGGTGTTGTTTAACGTTTTAACGAGTATCCTTTGTAATGTCAGAGTAGGTGGCAGTCAGTACACTATGTACTGAAGTTTTTCAGTACCAAACATGAAGGAATATGCTTTCGTAGTTGTGTGTGTTCTTTATGTAAATCATATGAGTTATTGGGTTGGGGTGCCCTTCCATTGGGAGCGGGACGAGTTGGGTTAGTGGGCCATGGTGCCTATACTGTTGTATGGATGAACCCATTGTGCTAGTGGCTGATTATTTTTTGGGGGGAAGTTAATTTTAGGGTTTGCATTGTGTTATTACATTGGGGGTCTTTGTTCAAAGGCCTAGAGGATATTGCAGTGCATTATGTATTAGGAAGGAAGCACGAGGGCATTTTTATGGTTTGTGTGTATGGTGCTGGTTTTAGCCCATAAGGTTAATGCAGTTGTTCAAATGCGATATGTTTATCGCAAATGTAATTTATTCCATGTGCATATACCATATAGTGGAATTGTGATGGGAGAACATTGTATGCCAGTATGGAGTCAGGTTTATGTTGCATGTATTGGCCTTGGTCTCAAGGTTTCATAATTTTGTTTTGCAGTGTTTTTAAATAAAATATAAAAAAATTTACCTCTCCCCTAGTATATTTTCTTTTATTGTAACTGCTTTTATATAATTAAGATACTTGCCTGTCTTTAACTTTTAATATAAATAATTATCACAAGGACCTCAATGGAAATATGTCTTATCCTAGGTTCCTACACATATACTGCTATGTATGATATTCTATGTAATTGTGTATACCTGAATAAATTTACTGGAATATAAATTACCATTTTCGTTTTATTTTCATATCAAGACGGTATGGGTTCCGTTTTTTTCTCGAAGTGAAATGTAATTTGCTGTCTATTCTAGGTGTGATTCCCTAGGCGATTTGCTGCCTTAACTAACCATCAACTGCAGGACTATAGTTTCTCTTGTGGGGGATCTTGACCTGACACTACCAGAGCATGTCCTGACAAGAGTCAAAGTAATAAAATAACTATATTTTGATTGGTAAGCAGGTTATAATGTTTGTCAGGAAACATTTGTGAGGTCGCAGGAAACTTGAGAGTCCCAGACGATCACAACGGGGGAAGAGGATTATCCTGGATTATGAAGTTCTTGGAGAGGATCGATGGTGTGTGGTGTTCGCTTTGGGAATATATTTCTGGGTGTGGGTTTACGGCTAGATTAGCATCATTTCCTAGTGGATCGTTTTGGAATGTGTTCAGTTGTGGTTAGAGCTGTGAGCCATGGCGTGGGTGGCTAGGGCTCCAAACCGGGAGGGGAACGGAAACCTACAGCTCCGAGCCCCCCCCGTTGTGAGCGGCTGTGTGGTCAGGTCAGGCAAGCAGCACAGCTGTTGGTTCTGTCCCACAACTACAGTCACCATGTCAGGCCCAGGAGGAGGGAGGAGCGGCCCTTCCTTACCCCTAAACGTTTAATTGGGAATGCCGGAGGGACGAGTAGAGGACCGATGTGGGGCAGGTGGGAGGCCCCACCAGAAGGCAAGGAACAAAAGAATGCTGTGGAAGGGAGACTGCTGTATCTGCCGATCTGCCACTAGAATAAACAGCAGCTGCTACCCAAGGAGACCTGCTCCCCCAGATGGCCATCAGGGTCATGGGAGGAACTGGAGGCTGTAGATCCTCCTCAAGTGGCAGGCGATGGAGTCATCCAGGTCCCCACCCAGTTTGTGTCGGTTCCACAGAGGATTGGGGAAATGGTGGACTCCAATGGGAGAAAAAACAAGAATTTCCCGCTCTGTTCGGGCACAAGCAACCAGGCGGTCTTCAACAATTACCTTCCCCGATACGGGTTTGTGAGGTATCAAGTTCCCACTATGAGTTCACTCTCAGGAATGAGGTTCTGGCCATTCCTTAGGACGAAGATTCATTTGAGGAAGTTAAAGGGGCTGGTTGTGATGCATTCCCAGAATGGTGAAACTGGTTTGTGGGGAGAAGGGTATATACAAGGGGGTGCTCTTACACGTCCCATTTTGGACCCATTTTGGAGCTGAGCTCACTATTGTCCAAGGAGAGAACTCACTGCAGGTGAACAAGGTGCCACCCCACCCGGTGTGATAACCCACAAAGGACCACTCCTCTCTCACCTGGGACCTTTTTGTCTGGAAGTTCCAAGACCCGGCCATACCTGTCAGGCCCACTGCAAATGCTTTCAATTGTAGGGGTTTCAAGCCATACTTGCAGCAAAAAGCAAGGCCCTTTGGGCCAGAGTCTAAGTGTTTGCCAACTGCTTTCAAAGAGGCATCTGACTGGAAACCAGAGCGTCCTGTGATGGTGCAGCACTGGCAGCAGGTTTCTCACCAGAAACGCCTGCAGCCCTGGTAAACTCCCAGCCTTGGAACCACCCAGCAACTGTCAGTATGGGCTCCAAAACCGCAGCAACCCTGGATGCAGCTGGAGGGCAAATACGAACGAGTTCCCAGCTTCTGGGCTCCCAGCAGTTTTTCACATGGGGGCAGGCACTGGATTGCAGCCGCACAGGTCAAACTGCGGGGGGCCAGAGGGCAGGGTGGCCGAAAGCGAATCGCGGGGAAAAGGGGGCCACACCCCGGGAACACTCCCCACAGCCCCACGGGGCATTATCTTTCCATGCCACCTCCCAGCGGGCCTCTTCCCAAGGGCAGCCCCTCCGCGAGGGGCCAGAGTCAGGCAGAATCCCCCCGGGGGCGCCCAGAAGCCCAGGGCCCACCAATCCAGACCAGGGTGCACCCAGCTTATACAAAGTGCAGTTTTGGGCAGCCACCCAAAAAACCCCAAACCCACCCGACTCGAAGTCTTTCCGACTCGACGCCTACAGGGAAATTTGATACTCATTTCCCCCCCCTCGACGAAAAAACCCCATTGGGTTTATCTCAGTGCCCTTTTTTGCCTACTCCATGGGCGGGGATGGGCCCTGCAGATGCTTCTTCGGGGGATGGACATGGTCCCACTGTTAAAAGGCTCAATGGAACTTAAACCATCATCCAGGAGTCTTTCCGTCTGTGATGGAAGGGGTTTTTGGAGTCCCCAAACAAGGACGATCTCCCGGGCAGAAGGACTCAGAGGGCCACCTCTGCAGCCCTAAAGATCCTCCAGGGAAATTTTCAGGGAAAATTTCTTAGGTTTAAAGCTGCATCAAGATGAGGCATTTTTTTTCTCCCCAGCAACCCAAGTTATCACATCAAATGCGCTATGATCCTGGGGTCTCGGGGTTACCTTCAGGACGGGAAGGGACTGGTAGGGGCACGTGATCTACGTCAGGGAAAACTATCCCTCATTCAAACTCCACTGACCCATCAAAAGCGGAAGGGCGTTTGGGGGGTTTAGGCTTCGCCTTACACTTCTGGATGGACCTCTCGGGTTTTCAGAATTTTCAGAAGCTCTCACATGCCATTTACATTTTAGAAGTGGGAGCACTTTTTCCCCCCCCGGACTGAGATGTCAGTCCTACCCCCCAATACTTACTTCTGTCTCCCACCAGCACAACGGGGAGGCACCTTGCCTTGCTAGAGGAGGCCCTAGATCGCCCTCAACAATGGGAAGCCAACCCATCATCAGTGGCCGCCTGGATTTACACTCATCTCTAATGGCTGCCTCGATGGGGAGGGGGGGTTTCACCCCATTCACCAGGTTTATTTTACAGGGGTCCACACTGAGGTCCAGGGGCACCCACCTCCCACACCACCCCAAATGGAATCTCAAGAAGGCCGACGGGCCATTTCTTCCGGGTCGTCATTGGCAGGGGGGGAAAAGTCTACTTACGGAAATATCCGAGAGGCAGCTAGAACCTGCAGGCAGCCTTCACAGTGCAGCTTAGGACCCCCCTGGGGTCTACAAGCATGACTGGTGGTTCTAAAACGGGGACAACAGGGAGCAAAACCCCCCGGATCGATGTTGAAACCCAATATCACGGGCATAATCCCAGGGCTGAGCGGGGGCCTCTGCTCGGGGAAAGGGTGCGGCTGCCCCCCATGTAACCACAGGTCCAGCAAGAAAAAGGGTTCGAAGTGTCCCCCTCAGCTACTCCACCACCTTATCCGAGATTTGGACAAGTTAAAAATGGCCACTGGGCGTGTCACAGTGTGGCTCATGGCACCCAGAACCCGCAATGGGGCAGAACGTCTGGGGGCCTTTCCACCCCAGAGCGGCCATGGCTAAAATGCCTCAGATCTCTGGGACCTACAGGCCACCCCCTTTCTAAAAGGATGGGTGATCGAAGCAGCGCCCAGGCAAAAGACATCACAGATGAAGAGTTCGCTGACCAGAAAGCGCGGCAGCCTTCAAAACAAAATTGGGGCCTGCCCAGGGCATGATGGTGTCACCTATGGCATGACACCTCCGGCCAATCTGGTCAGCAGTTGTCCTAGGGGTCCAACCAGACTTGAGAGCTGGCAGACTCCCTCCAATGAAAAGGCCACACATCCCAAATTCCTAAGCCTGGGGACCCGGGCAGTGTAAACCATTCCCTCCCCAGCTCATCCAAAGGGGGTCTGAGAGGATGGGCTGGAGTGACGAGGGGAAGCTTGACCACATAAAACCTCTTGGCTTCCCCAAAAGGGGATTGGGCACTCTCAAAAGCCTTGCCACCTGCGGCCAGCTTTGGGGTCAGATCCCAAGCCCACTTGTTTTTATTCCCGACCTGGGGGAAAGCTTTGACTAGCCAGGCCCTCCACTTCTCACTTTTTGGGCCCACAGGGGGTTAAAGGCGGGCTGTTTGCTACTTCATTCCTATCTCCGGGACAGGCGGCCCGGGTGCTTTTTCCGGGGGTATGCCTCTTCTCCAACCCCGGGAAAAAAACGGCATCCACAGGGGGGGTGTTTAGTCCCACCCGTGCAAGTATATGCACCAGCGGGTGCACCTGCCTTTTCTCTACAGACACCTTTCTGCACAGCACGCCCGATGCCTGGCACTTGCCATATCTAGGAAGTGCCAGCTGTTGCAGCATGCCCAGGAGGCCCTTTAAAATCTGCTGGTTTTCCACTTGCCTTCCCGGGGGCTCAAGAATCTGCAGCGACACCCAAACCCATGATCCTTGCACCAGGGAACCCATCAAGGCGTGGATCCGGGCATCGACCGGACTGGGTTCACACTGTAGGTACCTTGGATCTAAAATGACAGGGCTCACCTTCCAGAAAACATGTAGCCACATCAAAGAGAGGGCTCTCAGGGGTCAGGAAATGAGCCATGGCCAACCAGGGTCGGGGCCACCTAAAGGCCCAGAGGTTTTTTTCTACATACAGGCAGTACACTCCTCGTCAACCATGGAGTGCTTGTTTCTTTTTTCAGGGCCAGGCCCACAAACATGAATTTCTTGTGGGGTCCAAAACACGTTGTAGGGGCCAGCTGGGGGTGCCTAGGGGGGGCCAATCGGTGGCCTAAACTTTGGGGCGCATTGCAGCCCCTTACGGGTTCTTTGAGCTCCAAGGGGGATAGCAAAGTACCTCCGACTCCCGGGGACTGAAAAATGATGAGGGATTAAGGGGGTCTGCCAGGGCATGTTTTCCAATCAACCCGCCCTAGGATGAGTTACTTGCAGATCCCCAAAAGGGAAAGCCCTGCCCATGACATTGTTCCAGGCGGAGGCTGCGACAGACCGGAATAACTGCATGGCCCCACCCCCTTGGGGCCCAGAGCTTTGGGGCAGGCCTGGCCAACCCTTTACCAGGTACAAAAGGCCTTGGGCCCAGCACATTCGCAATGCCCGCCTCGCTAGCATTGGGGGGGGGAAAGGGCCCCTGGGTTGTGCCGTATACACCGATGGGCTCCGAGACTCGTGGCAGGCCGCACGCTGCGGATGTTCCACAGCACTCTGACACAGATTGGCGCCCTCCCAGACCATTGCCCCAAAACTCCAGGCTGATTTCTTTGCCATCCAAAAAGCTCTGCAGCATGCAATTGCAGACCATCAGCATGCCCCTTTCCATCCATGTTATTCCAAGCAGCGATCCAAGCAATTATGCACAGAGTCAAGGGAAAAACAAAAATTTTAAATCACATCCCCCTGGTGACCTGCAGATGTTTTGGCCGGGGATGCAGACCACCTCAATGGACCCCCGACCATGTGGGATCCCCCAATTTTTGTTACAGATGAGGCTGCAAGCCCGCAACCCTCGGGGCACAGCCCCATGCTGCAATCCCCCATCCCACACCCCAGATTAGCGTGGGCTCCCAGGCAGCCGACAACCCACTCCCTGCCCCGGGGGGTTCAGGGAGCCCCGGGGTTTATACAGGCGACCCACGGGGCGCCCCCTCCAAGTATCAGAGCAGACTAGAGACTGAGGGTGCTATCCCCGTCACACTTAGGGTTATCCCCCAATGACGAATTGTTAACAGGCCAAAGGAGCTCGTGACACAAACTGTAGCATACATCAAAAAAATGTAATACATTCCCAATCACTCTCCTGGCATTGACCATTCCTCTATACCCTTATCATACTAGGGAATTTGTGCATGGGTCAAAAACCCAATCACCAAAAAACCCCTAAACTCAGCAAAAGGCAGCGTAAAAGAGATAAATTCTACTCCCACCAAAAAACTCGCCAATTTTCAGAAGTCTGAATCTGCTCCCCATTAGAAATCCATACTTATTCATGCATACTCATACACAGAACAATACAAACCAAAAATAAACCCTCCATAACTTCTTTCCCCACCAACCCCAAACGGGCACATGACCACAACACAAGATACAGATCTCTTTTTGAAAAACCTCGGGTCCATATCCACAAAAAAAATCGATCACAAAAAGGCCACAAAAAAGGAATTCATTACCAGAAATATTAAAGTAACTCGGGCTAAAAAACAATTAAGTTCTTTTTAAAAACCACTTTAAGACCCCAGCCTAAACGCAAAAAATCAGTACACACATATTATGAAATCCCACATCGTAACTTCAACAAACAATTTTTAACCTTTTTTCCATTGTTGACAGGGCATAACTGAAAACTTTTTTTCACAAAAACATTTTTGAATATAGAATATTTTTTTGTCTTGTACAATTTTATTCACTTATAAAATTTAAAAATCTACCCACAACATGAAATAATTACTATCCACTGTACAACTTTAAAAATCCTTAGTGTTTCCCGCTGTAAAAACCCTAAAGTTTAATTGGCCCCTAAAGCCCAGGCATAATAGAGGCTCTCTTTTCATTTCAACCCCCTATTGAAAAACAAAATCTCAATGTACTGTTTGCAAAGCTAAAAAAAGAAATTTGGGCCGGGGGTTCCGAAACCTTGGTGCCCCTACCCGCTAGATGCCCAGCTAGATGCACCCTTGCTTGGACACTTCCAAGACCCCAGTGGGGCAGGCCCGGGGGGGGAGGCGGGACATCTTGTGACTTTTGCCATCAAGCTTGGAAACCTACCCCCGTCATTCCTTACCCACCCCCGCTGAAGTCGCGCAAAACCCCACCCAACCGCCGTTGAGTAAACTAGCTTTTGGACATTTTTCCATAGAACCGAGAGGAACCCCCCTTCCCACCCAGGGACTGCCACAATGTACGAAAAAAATAAACGAACTTCCTCCCCTTGAAGAAGATTGAGGCCTGGTCCCCGGACCGGCTGCAGGGCGTTTACCCCCGAACCTTCTCCAGGTTTGCTAAACCCCTTATGTATACGGAAGCAGTTAATCCCTCCCTGAAATCTATAACCCGTATATTTTAATAGATCTTTTTTTTTCAAGAAAATTTATTATTATTCGTACTACATTTGATCTTAAAATCTTTTAAAACCTGCCTGATCTTCATCAGTTCATTTTGTGGCACCACGGATATCTGTGACACCCCATATTTGTGCCACCAACTCATTTTGGAACCACAAATACATCTGTGGCAAACCAAAATACACTCGTTGCCCCACAATATCACTTTTCAACCACATATTATCGAATAGGATGCTACAAACCTTTCCATCTAACAAGCAGTTTGGAAACAAATTTTTTGGGGGAAAATACTGTATGAGGAAAATTTTTGTATGTAAAAAAATCCCCCTTGAGGTATTAAAATTTTTAAAAACTGTTTTTCGCCTTTACACTACAATTATCTGTAAAAAGAGAATCTTTTAAAAACTAATTTTTTAAAAAAATCTTGCTTTTCCCACTAACACACAATTCTTCAATGAACTGATGATTTAAATTTTTTTAAAAATCCCCTACAAAAAACCCCTTCTCATTACTAAATTTTTATATTGTTTTTCAAAATGTTTTTAAATGCCTCCCTATTGTAAATCTCTTTAATCATAGAGTTACCCAACTTTAATGTCAGTATCCCCTAACCTGTGTCAAATGAGTACGAATTAGTTTAGTCTGCCAGAAAGCCCTAGTGTGCTAGTCCTTCTTTTAACTAAATTTTATAATTGTAAACCCCCAAATTTTAATCTTTACAGAGAAAAAAAACATTTCAGGACTTCGATCAGCCTGTGTTGCAGAACAGTATGGGAAAACACTCAGTATGAAGAGAGGGTCATAAACCCTTGTACTGTTTTTTTTAATTCCTTCATTATTTTTTTTGTGGAAAAAGGTTTCATAAATTATCATGCGGGGGAAATATTGTAGAAAATCTAGGTAATCCCCCCCCCATAATGGGAAGAAAACAAAAAAATAAGGGAAAGTTTGAGAGAAGATTTAAAGTAGAAATCCTTCTTGTTCTCAGGGGTGAGTGTACTTCAGTGGGCCCTGAATTAAAAAGGGACACTTTTCCCCTGCCCAAAAGAGGGGAACGAATCCTTGAATTGGGGACTCACGGGAAAATATATGGACCGTGCTTTCTTTAATAGGAATAAGAAAGTAAGAGATAGTGTGTGCTTCCCTGGAGCTGGTGTTAGTGACATAGTCAACAGATTGGATAATATCATGTCAGGTAATGGGAACAAGCCTATTATCTGTCTCAGTGCTGGTGGAAATGATACTGGGAAGGGTAGGAGAGAAGAGCTGCTAGATAAGTACAGGTCAGCTATAGATTTAATTAAGTTTAAGGAAGGGGTCCCAATCATATGTAGCATCTTGCCTAGAAGGGGAGTGGGCAATAAATGGTTGGCTAGGGCAATTGGTGTAAATTGCTGGCTAGACAGATACTGCAGGGAACTTGCAAACATGATATGTATGCAAGGGATGGGGTACATCTCTCTGGGGCAGGGGTAGTAACACTTGCAAACTCGATCCAGAGGGCCATTGCTGAAATGCCTAGGATTTTAAACTGATAGAAGATAGAGGTATGGGTGTGTGTGGGAAACAGGCAGGTTGCAACACTAGGGTTGCATCCTGCAAACCTAGTGTTATAAAGACAATAGATCAAGTCAGCAAACAAAGAGAGATGGAAAGGGGCAGCAAGGGACTATCTCCCTTAAGGTTTACTATACTAATAGCAGGAGTGTAAGAAATAAGATAGATGAGCTAAGATTAATTGCAAGTACAGGAAACAGATATTATTGCTATAACAGAGACCTGGCTCAATCTGAAGATAGATGCCTTCTGAATGCCACATACAAGGCTATAAATTATTCCACATGACAGGGTCAACCGGAAGGGTGGCGGAGTAGCAATGTAGGTCAGAGACAAGTTAAATTGTTGTGTTAGACAAGATATAAAATTAGAAGTGTCAGCCACTGAATCTTTTGGTTACAGCTTCTCGAGGGCCGTGAAAAACTAATTTTGGGTGTGATTTACAGAGCCCCCCTATCTTGATAGGGAGTGCAGTAAACTTTCTATGGGACGAAATTCGTAAGGCATCTACATACGAAAATGTTGTGCTAATTGGAGATTTCAACTATAGACAGATTGACTGGAGCAATTTGACACTAAATTTAGAGTCAAGTGACTTTCTTGAAACGATTCAGGAGTTTTTTAAAACGGTTTGTAACAGAACCAACTAGAGAAAATAACCTGCTTGACTTGGTTCTTGCCAGCAGGGTAATGCTAATTGATAATCTTGTGGTTAATGATGAGCTTGGGGAATGTGGTCACAAATGATTCAGTTTTAATATATCATGGAATTCCCCTATTCAATTCAGTTCAAGTTTATGGTCTAGAGGCGGTTTTTGCCAGACCACATAAATGCTTGAGTGCCCGTGTCAGTCCTCTGTGCCGCACTCCACTCACCTTACGAATAAGTCTCCTGTGTGCCTACCTGCCTGCTACAAGCAAATATCCTAGTGGTTGTGTTAAGTGCTGCAGATTTGTTGTAACTATTTGCATGAGTGGATTTCACTGACTTAGGACATTGTGCTACCATCAGTACCTCCGTAGGCTTAAAATGAGTGAGGAATGTCTGGCCTGCTGGGTGACCTTGAAAATGGCACTATAGACTCGCATTTCCACTTACACCCATACTGCGTGTGTCTAGTGAGGTGAATGTCCCTTCCTCGACTTTCCTATTCACCGGTACCCCTTAACTCGTCGCCATTATCTACATATGGGATAAGGGCGAGTTTAGACTGATCCAGGCTAAACCCGCGCTCCAAGCCAGCCAGTGAAGGCCAAGTTACAGAATGCCTTTGTGAAAGTTCTACAGTGTTCCGGCCGTACATTCGGTGTAGTGAGAACTAGTTTTAAGTAGTGAAAAATTTGTCTGTCAATTCCAAGACACGTGTGCATATTATAATTAAGTGCTGCGTGTCTCGGGAGTAATTAACAAGTAGTTCAGTGTTGGTAACTCTCGAGACGACTGTGGGCCCCAGTGAATGACCTTGGAAAATCGCACTGCGACCGCAGGCCACTACCACCCATATTGCCCTGTGTCTAGCGAGGTGAATATCCCTTCCTTGTACCCCTTCTCTCTATGGATAAAGGCGTTTCACTGACCAAAAGTAACAGGACTAACTCTTCCATCTCGAGCAGCGAACTAAAAGTGACATATGGATGTGAACGAAGTAAAATTGGTGGTGAAGGCGAATTCGTACGTTTTTAGAAGTAAGGGAGCTTTGAAAAAAAGAAAGGATTTCAAAGGAGACTTGCTGCAAGGAAACAATGATGGTAGCAACAACAACCATTGCAGAACGGTTAGGCTTGATTTCCTGCTAACACTGAGGTTTGAGGTCAAGTTAGATGGTTTTTTCGAAGGCTTCATTAGACAAACACCAGTAAAAAACCTTCAGATTCGCTTTCGCCTGACGAGATTAATTACGTTTTAGTTACTAACGACCCAACATTCATAGAAAACCTTTCTTACTCATAAATATGCTAACATCCAAACTCCAAGCTGCCCCACCAAGATCACGAAGTAACTTATTGTTATCCACAATGTCAATAAGTACTGGATCCTAAATTCTGTTGTCCAGACATGTTGCAACCCTCGTCGTCTTCCAAATGATTGATATTGGCTGGTGGAATTGGTCAAGGACTCCACCATCATATATCGGACTCTCGTGCAGCGCTTAACAGGAGTTACCAAAATAGCTTGTACAAAGCACCTCAAGTAGATGCTACAAGTGTCAGCGCTGGGGTCACATTGCTTTGGAAATGACTCATCTAAGTCACACTGGTGTGCAGTGTGTGCCAAGGCCCATCCTTCTCACCAGTTGCTATGATATGATCAAGAAAAACACCGGACCGTTGCATTAGAATGTATCAATTGTAAGAGACTCCAGGAGTCACAGCTGCTCATGCTGACTGCAGAGCGAAATGCCCACATCGCCAGCCGCAGAGCTCCCGCACTCACACATCACCCCCCATGATGAGGCAATAGCATACCAGATACTTCATGTCTGAATACTGACCCTTGCCTGACTCAGACAAGATGGTTGAGCGAGAGTCACTCTGGGAGATACATCACAGAAGCACGCACCAATCACGTCTGCTATCAACACTGTAATGGCTGCTGGTGTTGACACATCTGTTGGCTGAGTCAGCTGTCAGTCAGCCACCGGACTCAGTGAATCCGGGACTTCATACTCCTGATGGACGTAGTCTTGCTGGGGTGGTACACAACATGCAGCTTGCGCAGAACAGTACTGGAGAAGAACAATGGTGTTTGAAACAACAACTTGGGCACCACGAGGAAAAACTTACAGAGGTGCAAATGATTACATCACCCACAGAAGATAGTCAGCCTTATGAAAATGAGTTGTGGTGATGAATGAACAAACTGTATGATTGCAGTGGTGTTATAATCACAAAAAAACGGATAATCTGATAGTGGTGTTTACAATCACAGGAAGATGATAAGGGGCAGTGAAGGCCATATGATAGTCTACCTGATGTGTGTAATGTATTGATAGATACTGAGTGTGGGAAGATACCCGGTTGTTGATAATGGTTATGATATCACTGGTCATAATGATGAGGGAGCTGATACATGTGATGATAGTGATGAGTGTAATAAAAGCGGAGAGTTGAGTCGAGGGATAGTGTCCACCTTTCCATACACTCACAGTCAAAGAGCGCGTGACATCTGTTGTACAAAAGGAATCCCAAGAGGTCTCACCAATGGAATGCACTTAGGAGACTCTGTTTAAGGATAATATATGATATTGATGATTGAATTATGTCTGGTATTTGTTATTTAGTAAGTTTTTTCATTTTGCTGAGAAATTGAAAACTATACCATGGACTTTTATAATGGAACCAAACTCGTTAAACTATCCATTTTAAGTTGGAATATTGCGTCACTTAGCATAAAGATTTTCTGATAGAGACCTGCCCATCATAAAGTAACCACCTGAATCCATTGTATTGTGTGTATACAAGGAGTGCAGAAGAAGACCTGAAAAAATCCCAACCCCTAAATTGCCATCGTTTGTTGCATATAACCTCAAAATCTACTAATTTTGTGTTCTATATATTAAAAAATCACTTCCCCATCAAACTTTTGCACATAAGAAAACAGAGGGGCTACTGTATCACGGTGTTAGGATTTATTATTGGGAAACTCTGCTCTAAACATATTTAACTTCGTACCTCCTGCTGATAAGTTTAATGACTTGGAGCTCCCAAACTTGTGCTCAGTCTGACCTACTCTCATTTGGTGATTATAATGCATGACACAAAAGCATTGGAAACTTCTCAGTTTGGTAAATCGTAATGGCAATCAAACTGTTTTGTTGTCACTCTTAAACAGGTCATGATAAATGTGCAAATTGTAGGTGGACCTTGAACCACACATATCATATGGAGGTTTGTCCTTGATTGTGTCTTGTGCTTCTACATTACTTCTGCCAGCTGTGAGAGTCTTCCATTGTAACAGATATAGGTCTGATCATTTCCAAGGCTTACACTCTCTAGTTATGGTAATACTATTCTCCCTTGGTGGGATATTCAACGGGAAACGTCTTAATGTTTCCCCCCCCCCCACCCTGATCAACATGATGACTTTGTTGCAATGTGACTGACTGGTTTATAATTCCTATGAGATACCTCTGTCGAGACTTTAAACAATGGGACCTTTGTGAGCAGTATTCAGAAACTTCTTAGAGCCGCCTTCTGAAACCTCCTCTACTCTAAATCAATGACTTCCATAATAAACATAAGTCTTATAAAAATCATACCTATTACATTGATTCTAAACTTCGAACATTGAAACGTACTGCCGCAGACTAGGCCTAGCCTATAGAAACCATCCGTACCCCTGAAATGCTGAGCTCTTCCAAACTGCCCTTGCTGATGCAGGAGCATATGGACAGAGCTGCGGCAAACAGACTGGGACAATTTGTCAATGGGTCTCAATGCTCACCACCCCCACTTAAGCCGGGCACTGGTAGGACATAATTAGAATTAAGGGTAACAGAACTGGGCAGATCGCGCACCCTCATTCCCTTGCATAGGCGCGAATGAAGTCAGTGCTTGCGGCGCTACATCTAGCTTACGACAGTCTTCCAGTACCACACAGGCGAATTAATGGACAAATATGAAGCAAGGGAGGAACGAGACTTGTTTGCCTTTTATGCTCAGCATTGAGGCAGATGACTGAACTTCTTTCATAATTATGAACTTGATGCAGCACTAACTAAGGGCAACTCCACGTCGCTGGTGAGGATGGTATTAGTTAAAACATACTCAGATTGCTGTGTCGAGTACCAGGTAATCCTTTCTTGAATTATATAACATGAGTTTGTCCACTGGGGACCTCCCTAAATCATGGACCATAGCCTCATTATTCCATTCCAAAGCCAATCAACAAAAACTCATTTCGCCCCAATTCCTACTAGCTGCTTGTGTTAAAACATTTGAAAGGTTGATTCTTTAATCGTTCTTATGCACAGAATTAAGGAATTCTTGTCACCCGGTTGCATGGCTTCATGCATGGAAGGAGTGTGCATCATTGCATTACCACCTTTCTCACTCTGCACAATGACAGCTCATACACTACGTTCCTTGACCTTAATCCGCTTTTGATGTAGCCAAACAGACATGTAATCATTTAGTGAACTTGCACAGAATGGATGTTGGGAGGATGGCTTCTGCTGGAGTAAAGGTTACCTGTCCAACAGAAAAGTTCGTCTGTGTTGTTCCAGGGGACATTAGAAGTGTAACTAAAGAGTTTGAATTAGGAACCCCACAGGGAGGTGTGCTTAGTCCCACCCTTTTCAACATTTTGATTAATGCCTTTACTTAATGCCATGCCTAGCCAGCCCATCATTATATGGTTAGTTTTGCTCGATGACATAGTGATTCACATAACCGGATTCTCCAACACCCAAAACATTCTTAATCATGTTTTAGCCTCGTGTCAGGACCTGGGGTTATAATTCAGGGGATTAACAAAGATATCAACTGGCGTCCTCCCTCGGCCAGAGAGGGCACAGTTCGTGACAGAATCGTTGCATGATGGGTTCTTCTAGAATATGTAAGCGATACAGGTTATCTAGGCTTTGAGGTTCCACTAACTATGACCTACTGTTGTAACGAGACTTTCCCCCCCCTTGTCGCCAATACAAAGAAAGGGCTGCTGGAGGAGCACTTAGAGTTGTGGCAGGTTTTCTCCCAGGTTATGGTGCTAATGTTAAAAATTGTGAAAATGATGTATCTTGCTTATATTAGAATCATTGGGTTGATTATGCAGCGCCCACTACTTGCACTCGTGGTCTGATGGAAGCTTTGGAGGGCTGGAAAAACTGCAAAACGATGCAATGGAGGATCATCCTAGGATGCCCTCGTACTGCCAAAATTTTAAATATGCGGAAAGAACTTAATATTTCCAAGCATTAGAGTTTCGTGTTTACTGAAAGAAAATATCATCATTTGGGGTCAATATGCTTAGGCCTATTGCCCATTCAAACCCTGCACAGAGCCCCCTCAAACTTTCCTCAGCGCTGGTGAAACATCCTTCCAGATGGATCGAAAAAAAACTGGAACCGACCTCCGCATGAAACAGCTACTTGATCTATATCAAGTTGGACAACAGGACATTTCCTGCTCCATGGGTTATTACCCCATTCCAAACTACCATTCCTCCATTTCCCCCCAAACTCTTCTTAAAATCACAACCAAAGTTGTCTTGAAGCCAAACATGATGCCTTAAGCTGTATTGATAAACTTAGTCACACAGACAATCTTTCACAAATTATTTACGTCGATGGTGCTGTTTCAACCAGTCCATGGGTGCAGCTGGTAGTGCTGCTGTTTTGTCACACATGAGTGATGGCTCTCATAAAGAAATTGGAGCACGCATCAATAATTTGGGCCTTACCCTTCAAAAGACATGTTTGCCTACTCCTTGCACTCAAAATGTTGTCCATGTATCTTAAGGTATTTGACACTTTAATGTAACTGATTCTCTGTTCATCATAAATGACTAACTATTAAGTATTAAATATGTTGGCCTGCTTGTGTCAGAAGCCAGGACATAGATTGTAAGATTGTGGACAGTGGAGTCAGTGTGCACATGCTGTGGATTCCATCTCACATTGGTTTCAGATGCATGATAGAACTGATAAAATTGGCTAAGCTGTATGGCTTTTCAAAGAGGGGGTAGATTACAATCTTGGGTTGTCACTTAGCAGTTTGAGAACAATAATACGAAAAGAACTCTCAAAATGAACTTTATTGACTTAAGACTTAGGGAGATTGACCAAAGTCAGTCACAATTATCATCATTCATCATGCAGGGAGGAGCCACATGTTCTATGGTGCAGCCACAAATAAGCGACTCTGGATGTCACTAATGCCCGGCTCCCGGTGGGTTACAAGTATCTTTGGCGGTTAAATCACCACCACCAGATGTAGACAAACGAAATGTAAACTTTGCCAGATGGATTATTGTCTCACCTTGCATCATTATGTACTGGATGTGTGATAAAATTAATGAATTTAGAAACAACTCACTCAGAAGTGTTCAAGAAATGGCTAAGTATTTTTATCCACAGTGGTATATTGCAGATCCATTTGGAGAAATACCCTGACTCTTTGCTAGCTGTAATAATGCATTATCACATGTGTGCATGTGTGCATGTGTGCATGTGTGTGTGTGTGTGTGTGTGTGTGTGTGTGTGTGTGGTGTGTGTGTGCGTGCGTGTGTGTGGGTGTGTGTGAGGGTGTG
Source organism: Cherax quadricarinatus (assembly GCF_026875155.1). Classification (NCBI taxonomy): domain Eukaryota; kingdom Metazoa; phylum Arthropoda; class Malacostraca; order Decapoda; family Parastacidae; genus Cherax; species Cherax quadricarinatus. The sequence continues at coordinate 1,418,287 of NC_069413.1, forward strand.
TGTGCGGGGTGTGTGAGGGTGTGTTGTGTGTTGTTGCGTGTGTGTGTGTGTGTGTGTGTTGTGTGCATGTGTGTGTGGTTGATGTGTGTGTGCGTGTGTGGGTGTGTGGGTGTGTGTGTGTGTGTGTGTGTGTGTGTGTGTGTGGGTGTGTGTGTGTGTGTGTGTGTGTGTGTGTGGGTGTGTGTGTGTGTGGTATGTGTGTGTGTTGTGGGTGAGTGTGTGTGGGTGTGTTGAGGGTGTGATGTGTGGGTGTGTGTGAGGGTGTGTAGTGTGTGGGTGTTGCGTGTGTGTGTGTTGTGGGTGTGTGGGGTGTGCGTCCTTGTGTGTATGATTATTATTTGTACGCTCGTGTGCACTTGTCCGTGCGGTGCGCTCGTGTATGTATGTGCGCGTGCGCGCTAGTGTGGGTGTATGATCCACTTAATATTTGTATTTATAACTCATTACAATTGTGACCAGGTATGGACGTTATCAGTGGTTCATTACTTTGTAATTTGTTCATGACTGGTAACCATGTATAGGGGGGAAGCTGATTCATTACCTCTGTAACTTGCCTGATTAGTGACCAGTCTTACTGGAGTTCTTACTTTGTAACTAGTTCAGCTATCATTAACTTTGGGTCAGTTCACTGGACCATTATGTAGCCTTTGTATTCTTTTGGACTACCGCCCACAGGATTGGGTATGGGGTGCATTAAAGATATTAAAACTATAGTGTGTGTGTGTGTGTGTGTGTGTGTGTGGTGTGTGTGTGTGTGTGTGTGTGTGTGTGTGTTGTGTGTGTGTGGTCGTTGTGTGACTCAACAATCAATATTCTGCACCACAATAACTTCATTACAGTTGTGACCGGGCGTTGTGGAAGTGTTGATTGTAGTACTCTATAATTTGTTCATGACTGTAAGCAAAAGTATAAACAGTAAGTAACCATTCTACAGAATTCATTACCTTTTGTAACTTGTGAGCTCATTACCTTTGTAACTAGTTCAGCTATCAAAACTTTGGGGGCCCAGTCCCTCTGACCCATTTCGTACCTCTGTAATCTGTAATTACCTTTGTAACTTGTCATGATTGTGACCAGACTTACTGGAGTTTCATTACCTTTGTAAATTGTGAGTTCATTACCTTTGTAAATTGTAGTTCATTACCTTTGTAAACTGTGAGTTCATTGCTCTGTACTTGCTCAGCTGTCAAAACTGTGGGAAGTCCAATCACTGGACCAATTTTGTACCTATGTAATCTTTTGGGATACCGCCACAGGATGGGTATGGGGTGCATAATATACATTATTAAACTTACTTCAAGCTTTATTCTCTATAAGGGTTACAATGTGGGGGTTAACAGGATTTGGATATGAGTGGTTTAATGTTATAAAATACTAATTACAGATGGGGCCATAATGTCAATCAAAGTCTGTCCCTTGACTTCCTCTTGGTGATTTCATAGATTGAAAAATTACTTGGGTGGGCCTGAAACTGGAAAATAACCTGACTCTGGGTAGGTAGGTTGGTGATGATTGCCGATATTAATGTTTTTCCGGGCATAGTTTAGTGCTCAGACAACTTGGGTTCCAAACAGGGAAAATCAGATCAAACCAAAAAAAAAAAGGATTCTAAATGGATGAAACAATAGATTAAAACATTTCATGATTCAAAAGAGAGGCAATATATAGGCAAATCAGAGGAGGAGGGGCAATTAAGAAATCAATATATTCCGTTAAAGAGAAATAAAGGGAATAAGAAAAAACAAAGAGGATTATGGGTTAAAGTTGCAAGAGAATTGATGACTAACCCAGAAGGAATTCTTTCAGGTATACAGAAGTAAGATCAGGGGGACAAGACAGGGCCACTCAAATTTACTCGGGGTCAGCTCACGGACAGTGATAAGGAAATTTGTTAGATAGAATTTTCAACACGTTACTTCCTCTCAGTTTTACACAGAAGGTTACTAGCGATATTCCAGAACAATAAATTATGTAGAACAGGGACGTTAATAAACTATGCAGATTAGGGTCACAAGTGACATGGTCCTTAGGCAAATAGATAAATTAAACCTAAAAATCCCCAGGCCCTGATGAACTGTATGCAGGGTTCTAAAGGAATGTAAAGAGGAAATTGGCAAACCTTTGCGAACTTTTCAAACTTTCACTACAAAAACTGGCATGGTGACACACAAGTGGAAAATGGCAAATGTGATACTATTTTTCAAAGCTGGGTGGCATGTCATTAGCTTCGAACTATGGACCAAATAAGCCTAACCTCCATAGAGGGAAAATTATGGAATCAATAAATTGCCGAGGCAGTAGTTGTATGTAGCACACCTTGGGTGAAAAACCATAAATTAATCAACCGAATCTCAGCATGGTTTTCCGAAGGGGCGTTCCTGCCATGATGAAATTTATTATATTTTCTTTTTCACTAAGGTATTTGAGGAGGTAGATCATGGGTAATGAATATGATATGGTGTATATGGACTTCCATTACACGGCTTTCTGACAGGGTCCCTCATCACAGGACTATTGATGGAAAAATTAAGGCACATGGAATAGGAGAAATTTTTTCCTGGATATAGACTGAGACAAATAGGCATCAGAGAGTTTGCATAAAATGGGGAGTAATCAGAGCTGGGGAAGTGTCAGAGCGTGTTCCACCAGGGTGTCAGTGTTGGGCCCCCTGGTTGTTCACAATCTCCATAAACGATATACGATGAGCGGCATTAAGACATACTACACTAATCCTCTACCTACACATCTATTTCTTCCTAGGAATAGGAAGAAAACATCAGTCTGCCCGACATCTCTAGAGGTATAGAAGTGCGTTTAGAAAATTCAGTGACTCTCAACAATCACTAGACAGTTTTCTTAGTAACCTTGGGATTGATAAAGCTGGGCGTTGATATCGTTAAAACATGATTTTGCGTATCCTGAATTGTTCAGTGATTGTTCCTTAAACGTTGTACTATGGGTTGTGCATGTCGTTGGTGTACAGGGTGCATCACCTATTAAGTATCTCCATTATAGGATGGTCCAAACAAAGCATAAAGCATTGAGGATGAAGTTGATTTTCTGTTATCTCATGGCTTAATGAGCACAGTAAAAAGTCATGGCCATCTCCATGTATTTTAGTACACTAAACCTGATGTTATAGTTTACAGGATGTGCACTGAGTACGGAAAGTGAACGCTGTCCACCATGCCTGATGGTTTATCCCCTACCCGATTGGCGACCTTATTGACCTGTGTCAGGAGCCCAGTTTGTCAGCTTTTGGATCTTTACGGAGGCTATTATCAAGTCCCGCTTATCAAACGTGCTCAAGAAATATCTGCTTTACTGTTCAAGATGGATTGTTTAACTACCTCATCACCCCTTCGGCCTACGTAACGTGGCTTCTTCATTCCAACGTATAATGAAACGATGAAAGTTAAGACATTGTGCAACATCTGGTTATCTTTATTGTAAACGTTTCGCAACCCGTGGCTTTATCAAATACAAATCTTGGCATAATTAGAAAACAGAAGAAATATATACAAATGATGAGGTAATCAGTCCTCAGCCTTGAAGGTTGTGGTGTTTACAACACCGTGGTTATAGAGATTCTGAAGCACAGGTTAAGGAGACTGGCACTTATATAGGCGTCAGTGAAGAGAGACGTGTAGCAGAAGACGAGGGGCAAGTCACTGGTAGGCGGAGGATTCCCCAGTGGAAGTAGGTCCTTCCCAAATTGATGGGGTAGTTGTAGAAGTGGTGAAGAAGGTCCATGTAGATGTCCTCTGAATCAGTTACATGATGTTGCAGTGGCCTGACAAAGTTGTGCAAGACAGATATTACAATACCGTATAATGAACGAGTTGGACCCACTACTTAACGAGTAGAAGCCTACTTGAGAACTTTGTGGTGTACAGTGAGAGTAGGGAACAACACTTTGACACGTCTCAGAGCATTGTTTGAGAGACTGGCACACTAACAACTTCACTGTTAAACTTGGATAAATGTAGTTTTGTTCAAGCCAAGTTACCTATTAGGCTTCTGGTAGTGGCCAGGTGAGGTTTGCTCTACTGAGGCTAAGGTTCGTGCTATTTCTGCATTTCCTGTGCCACAGGGATAGGGGAGTACAGAGATTCCTGGGCATGGCAGGATATTATTGCAGGATCTGTCCAAAAATTTTTCAGATTGCTGGCTCCTCTCACTGAGCTTACGAGTAGCAAAAGTTCAGTTCAATCTGGACTAGGGGTTGTTCAGATTATTAACAAGGTTGTAGCATCGCCTTTCCTCTGCTCCTGTATTGAGAGTCCTTATTTCAATCTTCCCTCTTTTTTACATATAAATGCGAGTGGTTATGCAGTGGGTGCTGTACTGCTCCAACAGTCAACATCCACTGACATTCTCCATCGTATATGTTACTATTCATCTAAGCTCAAACGACACCAAGAAAAATTATACATCATTGAGAAAGGGCTCTAGCTCTTGTGGTGTCCTTGGAGCATTTTGACGTGTATTTGGGCACTTCCCTTTTAAAAAATTTTAATTTTTTTCAGATCACAGTTGACTCACCTACATAAAATAATTGAAGAGTAAAAATGCTAGGATCATGAGGTGGGCTCTCAGAACCCCAGCCATACTCTATTAGTATACAACATATCAGTGGTCTTTTGTAATGTAATTGCTGATGCTCTGTCACATCCTTAATTATCATTGTTACATTTAATTAAATGTAATTTTATCCCGGGAAAAAATCCCCCCCCCCCCAGAACCAACAATACCACCAGTCCGATGAATTCTTTTTGCAAATATACAGTGTCTAAAGCCAGCAACAAACAACAAAATACCTTTCATCCGTGGGGACTGGGTTGCAGAGGCAAAGGCAATGTTCGCGGCTTTCACTGTGACCCAATAAAAGGATCACTTGGACAACGAAATATGGATCCCAGGTTACAAGCCTATACAGATGTGACAGAGTGAACAGGCAAAGGGTGGGGGAGTTGGCCTGTACATTGCAGAGTCATTGTTTGCACAGAACTGCTTAATGCCTCAAATGATGTAGTGGAAGTTTTAGCAGTAAAGGTCGAGAACCAAAACCTAGTCATTGTGGTAGTCTACAAGCCTCCAGATGCAACATCCCAGCAATTCCAGGAACAGCTGTTAAAAATTGACCACTGTCGGGAAAAAATCTTCCAGCTCCTGCACCCAACATCTTGCTCCTGGGGGATTTCAACTTAAGGCATCTAAAATGGAGGAATATAGCAAATAATATTGTTGCAGTAATAACACCAGGATGAAAACTCACAGTCACACGAGCTTTTAAATCTCTGCACAAAATTCAATTTAAACAGCAAATAATGAGCCTACTAGACTGGAGAATACACTAGCCCTCATCTTCCAAACAATGACGATCTGATAGAAATGTCACCATTCAAAAACAATATACTCAGATCACAACATAATTGAGGTTCAGGACATGTATGGGGGAAAGCCCCAGACCGACATAATGAGACTAGTCACGAGGGAGCATTCACCAAATTCAACTTCAATAACAAAAACATAAAGTGGGACCAAGTAAACCAAAATCCTAACCGATATAAGCTGGGAAGATATACTAAGCAACACAGACCCCAACTTATGCATAGAAACAGATTAACTTGGTGGCACTCCCATGTATGCACAAGGCTTATTTTCCCCTAAGAAAAAGGAGGAGTAGATGTAAAATAGCAAAGAGGACACGCACTCCCTTTACAGGCGACGGAAAAGAATAACAGAGCGGCTAAAAGAGGTCAATATACTGAAATGCGTAGGGAGACACTGGTCAGGAAATAGCAAGCATCGAACTAAGCTAAAGGAATCTTATAGGAGTCAGGAATCCGGGAGGAAGAATTAAAGCCATAAATGAAATCGAAAAAAACCCCAAAATATTTCTTCTATGCCAAATCAAAGTCGAGAACAACGTCCAGTATTGGACCCCTACTTAAACAAGATGGGTCCTACAAAGATGACAGCAAGGAAATGAGTGAGCTACTCTAGTCCCGAATTATGACTCAGTTTTTAGCAAGCGCTAACCAGACTGAGGGGTCGAAGATCAAAATGATTTTTTTATGAGAGAGCCACAGAATTTGGTTAACACAAGCCTATCCGATGTTATCCAGACGCCAAATTGACTTCGAACAGGCGAAAAAATGACATGCCATGCACTCTGCCCCCGGGCCAGACTCATGGAACTCCGTGTTCATCAAGAACTGCAAGAAGCCCCTATCACGAGCCTTTTCCATTCCCATGGAGAGGGAGCATGGACATGGGGGTCGTCCACAGTTATTAAAAACAACAGACATAGCCCCACTCCACAAAGGGGGCAGTAAGCAACAGCAAAAGAACACAGACCGATAGCACTAACATCCCATATCATAAAAATTTTGATAGGGTCCTAAGAAGCAAGTCACCACCCATCTAAGAAACCCATCAGTTACACAACCCAGGGCAACATGGGTTTAGAACAGGTTTGCTCCTGTCTGTCCTCAATATTGGATCACTATGACAAGGTCCTAGATTTCACTAGAAGACAAAAAGAATGCAAATGTATATTATACAGACTTTTTCAAAAGCCTTCGACAAGTGTGACCATGGCGTAAAGCGCACAAAATGCGTGCTAAAGAATAACAGGAAAAAACGCGATGGATCTATA
>NC_069413.1:1425450-1452378 GCF_026875155.1 Cherax quadricarinatus
CCAAAGGGGCCCGGTCTTGTCTAACTAATTTATTAACTTTCTTCAGTAAAGCTTTTGAGGCTGTTCACCACGATAAAGAATTTGATATTGTTTACTTAGATTTTAGTAAGGCATTTGATAGAGTTCCGCACCAAAGACTGTTGAAGAAAGTAGCAGCTCATGGCATTGGGGGAAGGGTGCTCTCGTGGATCGAGTCATGGCTCACAGACAGGAAGCAGAGAGTGTCCATAAATTGGGTTAAATCCGAGTGGGGATCAGTAACAAGTGGCGTTCCACAGGGATCATGTCTTGGGCCGTTGTTGTTTATATATATATATCAATGATCTTGATGAAGGAATTACTAGTGATATGAGCAAATTCGCCGATGACACGAAGATAGGTAGGATAATTGATTCAACGTAGATGTTAGGGAACTTCAGGAGGATTTAGACAAACTCTACTCTTGGTCAGAAAAGTGGCAGATGCAGTTCAATGTAGATAAATGCAAGGTTCTGAAGCTCGGGAGTGTCCATAACCCTAGCACTTATAAGTTACATAATGTAGAACTTAGTCATACAGATTGCGAAAAGGACTTGGGGGTTATGGTAATGCAGCAACCTTAAACCAAGACAGCAATGCCTAAGCGTACGTAATAAGGCAAATAGATTATGGGATTTATATCAAGAAGTGTAAGCAACAGAAGTCCAGAGGTCATACTGCAGCTTTATACATCATTAGTAAGGCCTCACCTAGATTATGCAGCTCAATTCTGGTCTCCATATTACAGAATGGACATAAATTCGTTAGAAAACATTCAGCGTAGGATGACTAAATTAATTACATAGCATTAGAAATATTCCTTATGAAGAAAGATTGAAGACTCTTAAGTTACATTCACTTGTTAGACGAAGAATGAGGGGAGACCTGATCGAAGTGTATAAGTGGAAGATTGGTATTAATAAAGGGGATATTAACAAGGTCTTGAGGATATCTCTCCAAGAGAGAACCCGCAGTAATGGATTTAAATTAGATAAGTTTAGATTTAGAAAGGACATAGGAAAGTATTGGTTTGGAAATAGGGTAGTGGATGAGTGGAACAGTCTACCTAGTTGGGTTGAAGATTGAGACACTTATGCGGCATATGGGAATCTTTATTCAGGAAACGTTTCGCCACACAGTGGCTTCATCAGTCCAATACAAAGAGGAAGGCGTAAGGAGAGGAGGAGAATGAGGTAATCAGTCCCTCAACCCGGAGGGCCGGGTGTGTTCGTCCATCAATCTTGTAGAATTTTACGCATTCTACAAAATTGATGGAATGAACACATCGATCCAGGTTGAAAGGGGTTTATTTCCCATTCTTCCTCTCCTTTGCCTTCCTCTTTGTATTGGAATGAAGAAGCCCCCCGTGTGGCGAAACGTTTCTTTTTTTGCTTTAACATTTGGTCAGTAAGGTTAACCTCTCCTCTTTGATGCGCTTAAAATTTCCCCCTTTTTCCCCTAATAGAGTTTTTGGCCCCACCTAGATTATGCAGCCCAAATTTTGGGCTTTCCCTATTACAGAAAGGACAAAAATTCGTTAAAAACAAATTTAGCGTAGGAACTAAAATTTAATTTCATTGCATTAGGGAAAATTCCCCCCCAAAAATCTCCTTGCCAAACCTTTAACAAACCATCCAAAACAAGGAAAGATCCTCTTTGATGTTCCTCCCCGGGCCATCTCACACAAAGCAAAAAATCAAAGCACATAAAAGGCCCCAAAATTGGAACTCATTACCCGTAAAAAAAAAAGAAAAAACAAACCCTTTTTTTAAATTCAAGTCTCTTCTCAAAGATCATTACTCACCCAAAAAACCCAAAAAAATACTGAATAATTTAAAACCCTTTTTAAATTTTTTATCTAAAATGTTTCTCACAATTAAAACACATAAATGTTAAACCCCAAAAAAAAATCTAATTTATTTTTGGGAATAAAAAAAACAATGCCCGTATAATTTTATCCTTTTGACTTTTCGGTTTCGCCCACACAGTGGGCTTTTTTCAAGTCACAAAAAGAACTACCTGGGTGGAAGGGAAAGCGGTATTTTTAGTCCGGGTGAGGTCAGGGGAAGAATTTCTGCATCTGATGATGGTAGGTAAGAAAACCCAAAAGGGAACGTTAGGAACTTTATTTCCCCAAACGTTTCGCCTTTCAAAATTTGGTTCTTCATTTGAAAAAAAGAAAGGGAGGCAGGCAGTAGGATTTGAAGGCGAGTAATCAGTCCCCAACCCCCTTTAAAATCGTAGAATTTGAGGTTGTTTAATTTCCCCCAGCCTGGAGAGTTTTAGTTCCCTATAGGAAAATATCTGAAGATCAACCCACAGTGCGGGGAAATTAAAACTGGGCGGGGAAAGGGGAAAGGGGGATAGTAGTATAGTGAGAAAGTACCCTGATAGGTCAAAGGGCCTTCAGAACCAAAAAAGTTTTTCACTTGAAGGGTTTTCCAAGGTGTTTTTCCCGTACCCAAAAGGCCTTTTGTTGCATTTTCTGACAAGAGGAAAATCAAAAAAGGGAAAAAAAACCGCAGGTTTGGGAGGTAAGACACAAAAAGGGAACAGTTAGGCCCAAATTTATTCCAAACGTTTTCCCCCCACAGTAGGCCCCTTCATTTGAATACAGAAAGTAGGCGGGAAAAGGAAAAAGGGTTTTTGAAGACGATGTTAAACAGTCCCTCACCCTTTAAGTCGTAGAATTTGAGGTTGTCCCGTCCCCAGCCCGGGGGTTTAAATTCCCTAGGGCAGGAACTATCTGAAAACAAGGGGGACAAATGCGGGACTTAAAAAATTCGGAAGGGGAGGTTCATGTAGTTGTAGTGGAATGTAGCCACTTTATAGGGCGGTCCCTCTCAGAACCAAAAGTTTCACTTGAAAGGGTTGTCCCCAAGGGGTTTTTTGTTTCCCAAAAGGGCCCTGTGTTGGGGAGTGTCTGACAAATGAAACCTTTAAAATGGTATAAAATAAAGCCCGGTTTGGGAAAGGGAAGGGCACAAAAAGGGAACAGTTAGGGCCCAAATTTATTTCCCAAAAGTTTCGCCTACACCGTAGGTTTTTTCAGTCGAATACGGGAAAATAGGCGGAAAAGTAGAAAGTGAAAAACGTGTAATTTAAATTTCCCTCAACCCCTTTAAAGGTCGCCTAGAATTTGAGGTTTCAGTCCCCCCCTGGGAGTTTTAGTTTTCCCTATTTGGAACATTTGAAAATCAAGCGACAGTGCGGGAAAACTTTAAATTTCTGTCGGAAAAGGGGGGTGGGATAGTAGTGTAGTGAGAAAGTTAAACCATGATAGGTCAGGTTTCCCCCCTCAGATCCAAACCGTTCTTTCCCTTGAAAGGGTTGTCCCCAAGGGGTTTTTTTTTTTTAGGAAACCCAAAGGCCATGTGTTTTCCAAATGTCGACAAGATAACTCCAAAAAGGAAAAAAATACCCACAGGTTTTTGGGAGGGAAACCCCAAAGGCAAAAGTTAGGCAAACTTTATTCCCAAAAAAGTTTTGCCTACACAGTAGGCTTCTTCAGTTTGAAAACAGAAAATAGGGGAGGAACAGAAGATGTGAGGAAAGATGTAATCAGTCCATTTACCCTTGGGAAATCCCTAGAAAAATTTTAGGTTGTCAGTCCCTCAGCCTTTGGGGAGTTCGTTCCATAGTCAGGAACTATCTGAAATCAAACGCCCGTGCGGGGGACTTTAAAAACTGTCGGGAAAGGGGAGGTGGATGTTTTAAATTTGTGGAAAAGTAGCCACTTTTATAGGGCCGGTCCCTCTCAGACCAAAGGCCAAAAAAGGGAAAAAAAGGGTTTTTAAAGGGGTTTTTTACCAAGAGGAGGGAAATTCCGAAAAGAACAACAAGAAGGAAAAATTAGGGAAAGGGGAGGAAATAACAAAAAAGGAACAGAGGTCAATTTTTTGGAAAGGAAACCAAAGAAGGGTTTTGGAAAAAAGAAAAAAGGGAGGAAAAGAAAAAATGGAAAAGAGTAAAAAGGGAAAATTTAAACGGGGGGGAAAAGGAGGTTTTCAGCCCTAATTGGGGGAGCAGTTCCAAAGGAAAAACCGGAAGATACCAAACCGGGCAGGGCGGGGAAACCCAAAATAAGGCCCCAAAGGAGAGGTGCATTAAAAGGAGGAAGGAGAATTAAGGCCCCCCTGGGGAAGAAAGGGTCCATTTTCCCCCGACCAAACCAAAAACCCCCCCCTTGAAAAGGGCTTTTTGTAAGGGGGTTTTTTCCAAGGGGCCCAGAGGGCAGTGTTTGCAAAATGTCTACAAAAACATAAAAGGTATTAAAAAACCGACAGGTTGGTAGTAAGAACCCAAAACAAAAAGTTTTAAAAGGGAACTTTAAAATTCCCCAAAGTTTTCCCCCTACACGTAGGCTTTTTTCGTCGAAAACAGAAAGTAGGCAGGAACAGTTTGAGAAAGTGAAAAACGATGTAACAGTCCCCTTTCCCCTTTAAGTCTTTGAATTTTTAGGTTGGGCAGTTCCCCCACCTGGAAGTTCATTTTCCCTAGTCAGGAAAATACCCAAGATTTAAGCGGGCAGTGCGGGGAATTAAATACTTGTCCCGGGAAGGGGAGGTGCAAAAGTAGTAGTAGTGAAATGTAGCCTGATAGGTCAGGTCCCCCTAAAATCCAAAAAGTTTTTCCTTGAAAAGGGTTGGGCCCAAGGGGTTTTTTTGTACAAAAAGGCCATGTTTGCAGTGTCTGACAAAATGAACATCAAAATGGGATAAAATACCACAGGTTTGGGAGGGAAGACACAAAGGCAAAAAGTTAGGCAACTTTTTTCCCAAACGTTTCGCCTTCACAGTAGGCTTCTTCATCGAATACAGAAAGGGAGGCAGGAACAGTAGATTGAAGCATGTAATCAGTCCATCTCCTTGAAGTCGTAAAATTGAGGTTGTCAGTCCCTCAGTGGGAGGGTTTAGTTCCAAAATCAGGAACTATCTGAAGATCAAGCCCCAGTGGGGGGGGGAGGGCCCTTTTAAAAAACGTCCCCAAAAGGAGGGGGTGCATAATAGTAGTAAATGAGAATGTAGCCACTGATAGGTCAGGGCCCCCTCAGATCCAACATTTTTCACTTGAAAGGGGTTGGGCCAAGGGGTTTTCTTACCAAGAGGCCAAAGGTTGCAGTGTTTTGACAAAATTTAAATCAAAAGGTATAAAATTTCGGCAGGTTGGTAGGGAAACACAAAAGGGAACGTTTGGGGAACTTTAAACCCAAAATTTTTCGCCTACACAGTAGGGGTTTTTTATCGAATACGAAAGTAAGGGAGGAAAAAAGTAGAGATGTTAAGACGATGTAATCAGTCCATACCCCTTGGGAAGGGCGTAGAAATTTTAGGGGTTTTCAGTCCCCCACCCGGAGAGTTCAGTTCCCCTATCAGGGCTACTGGGAAAATCAAGCGGCCCCGTGCGGAGACTTAAAACTGTCGGAAGGAGAGGTGGGATAGTAGTATAGTGAGAATGTTTGCCCCTGATAGGTCGGTCCCCCTCAATCCAACAGTTCTCACTTGAAAGGGTTGTTTCCAAAAGGGGTTTTCTGTACCAAGAGGGCCTGTGTTTTCGTGTTGACAAAAATTTAAAAATCAAAATTTGGGAAAAAAAACCCACAGGGTTGGTAGGTAAAAAACACAAAGGCCCAAAAGGGTTTGGGGAACTTTTCCGAAAAGTTTCGCCTAAAACAGTAGGCTTTTTTCAAATCGAATTTCAGAAAGTAGGGCAGGAAAAGTAGAGATGTGAAAACTTTTTAAATGGGCCATCACCCTTTAAGTCCTTTGAATTTTAGGTTGTTTAGTCCCCCAAACCTGGAGGTTCAGTTCCCTAGTCGGAAAAAAAACGAAGAACCCAAACGGGCAGGCGGAGACTTTAAAAACTGTCGGGAAAGGAAAAGGTGCATAGTAGTAGTAGTGAAATGTAGCCCAAATGAAAAGGTCCGGGCCCCCTCAAAATCCAACAGTTCTTTTTCCAAATTTTAAAGGGTTGTCCAAGGTTTTTTCTGTACCAAAGGCCCTGGGGTTTTCAGTGTTGACAAGATGGGAAATTTAAAATGGTATAAATCCCCACAGGTTGGGGAGGGAAACACAAAGGCAACAGTTAGGCAACTTTATTCCCAAAAAGTTTTGCCTACAAAAAGTAGCTTCTTTTTATCGAAAACGAAAGTAGGCGGAAAAGTAGAGATTGAAGACGATTAATCAAATCCATTTACCCTTGAAGTCGTTGAATTTTAGGTAAGCCCCCCCCTGGGGGAGTTCAGTTCCCTAGTCAGGGAAATATTTTGAAGATCAAGCGACAGTGCGGAGACCCTTTAAAACTGTCGGAAGGGAGAGGTGATAGTAAATAGTAGTGAGAATGTAGCCACTTTAAGGGAAAGGTTTCCCCCTTTAGATCCAACATTCTCACTTTTAAAAGGGGTTTTCCAAGGGGGTTTTTTTTACCAAGGGGGCCAAATTTTTTGCAGGTCCCCGACAAGTTTAACCTCAAAATGGTATAAAATACCGACAGGTTTGGAGGTAAACACAAAGGGAAAATTAGGCAAATTTTTCCGAAAAAGTTTCGCCTACCCCAAAGGCCTTTTTCATCGTTACCAAAAGGGAGGCAGGAAAAAATAGAGATGTGGGAAAAGATGTAATCAGTCCATCACCCCTTTAAGTCGTAGAATTTTAGGTTGTCAGTCCCCCAGCCTGGAGAGTTCAGTTTCCATATCAGGAACATTGAAGATCAAGCGACAAATGGGAAAAACTTAAATACTGGGCGGAAGGAGAGGTGCCCTTAGTAATTTTTTGTGAGAATGTAGCCACTGATTTGGTCAGGTCCCTCTCAATCCAACAGTTTTTCACTTGAAAGGGTTTTCCAAAAGGGGTTTTCTGTACCCCAAGGGGGGCCAAAGTGTTGCAGTGTCTGACAAAATGAAAATCAAAATGGGATAAAATACCGACAGGTTGGTAGGTAAACACAAAAGGGAAACAGTTAGGCAACTTTTTTCCGAAACGTTTTGCCTACCAGAAACTTTTTCAGGGCGAAAAAACAGAAAGTAGGCAGGAAACATAGAGATGTGAAGCGATGTAATCAGTCCATCACCCTTGAAGTCGTAAAATTTTTAGGTTGTCATTCCCCCAGCCCGGGAGTTCAGTTTTCCCCCTAAAACAGGGAACTATCGAAGTAAGGCCCTGGGAACTTTAAAAACTGTCGGAAGGAGAGGGCATGTAGTAGGATGGGAAAAGTAGCCCCTGATAGGTCGGTCCCTTCAATCCAACAGTTCCACTTGAAAGGTTTTCCCAAGGGGTTTTTTGTACCAAAACCCTGTTTGCGTGTCCCGACAAGTTTAAAATCAAAATTGGGGAAAAAACCCACAGGTTTGGGAGGGAAGAAACAAAGGCAAAAGTTAGGCAACTTTATTCCGAAACCCTTTTCCGGGGCCTTTTTCAGTAGGCTTTTCAGTCGAAAACAGAAAGTAGGCAAAGGGAAAAGTAAGTTTTGAAGGGCGATTTTAATCATCCATCCCCCCTTGGGAAATCTTTGAATTTGGGGGTTTTCGTCCCTCAGGGTGGAGAGTTTTTAGTTCCATAGTCAGGGAAAATATCTGAAAAATCAAGCGGGCAGTGCGGAGACTTAAATACCCGTCGGAAGGAGAGGTGATAGTAGTAGTAGTGAGAATTTTGGGCCCCTGAAGGTCCCAAAAACCCCCCTCGATCCCAAAAGTTCTCACTTGAAAAAGGGGTTTTTCCCAAGGGGGTTTTCTGTACCAAAAGGGGCCCTTGTTGCAGTGTTGGGCCCAAAATAACATCAAAAATTTGGTTAAAAAAAGACGGGGTTTGGTTTGGGAAACACAAAGGCAAAAGTTAGGCCCAAATTTTTTCCGAAACGTTTCCCCCTACAAGTTAAGGGGTTCTTCAGTCGAATTTCGAAAATAGGGGGAAAAAGTAGAGATGGGGAAGGGGAGTTAAACAGTCCATCACCCCTTTAAGTCGTAGAATTTTAGGTTGTCAGTCCCTCAGCCTGGAGAGTTCAGTTTTCCCTAGTCAGGAACTATCTGAAGATCAAGCGACAGGGGGAGACTTAAAACTGTCGGAAGGAGAGGGGCCCGTAGGGTTTAGTGAGAAAATTTTGCCCCCTGATAGGTTTAGGGGGGCCCCCTCAGATCCAACAGTTTTTCTTGAAAAGGGGGGGTTTTCCAAGGTGGGTTTTTTGTACCAAGAGGGGCCCTGTGGGTTTTTGTGTCTGACAAGATGAACATCAAAATGGTTTAAAAAACCGACAGGTTGGTAGGGAAACACAAAGGCAACAGTTAGGCCCAAATTTATTTCCCAAAAAGTTTTGCCTACCCCAGGAGGCTTCTTCCCTTCCCAAAACAGAAAATAGGCCCGGAACAGAGAATGTGAAGACGATTAATCAGTCCATCACCCTTGAAGTCGTAGAATTTGAAAATTGTCGTTCCCCAGCCTGGAGAGTTCCGTTCCATAGCAGGAACTATTTTGAAGATCAAGCGACAGTGGGGAGACTTTTAAAAACTGTCGGAAGGGGGAGGGGCATATAGTAGTTGTGAGAATGGGAGCCCCCTGATAGGGCAAAGGGCCCCCTCAGGGTCCAACAGTTCTCACTTGAAAAAGGGTTTTCCAAGGTGTTTTCGACCCAAGGGGGCCATGTTTTGCATGTAGAAAATAAACATCAAAATGGTAAAAAATACCCACAGGTTTTGGGAGGGAAGACACAAAGGCAACAGTTAAAGGGAACTTTTTTTCCGAAAAGTTTTTGCCCACACATAGGTTCTTCGTCGAATACAGAAATAGGCAGGAACAGTAGAGATGGAAGACGGGTGTAATCACCCTCACCCCTTTAAGTCGTAGAATTTGAGGTTGTCATCCCTCAGCCCGGAGAGGTTCAGTTTTTTAGGGCAGGAAAAAACTGAAGGGTCAAACGAAAGTGCGGAGATTAAAAACTGTCGGAAAGGGGGAAAGGGGCATGTTTGTATGAGAATGTAGCCACTGGGTAGGGCCCGGTTTCCCCCTCAGATCCAACAGTTCTCACTTGAAAAAAGGGGTTTTCCAAGGTGTTTCGTACCAAAGGGCCTGTTTTCAAATGTCTGACAAGAAGAACATCAAAATTGGGATAAAATAACCCCACCCCGGTTTTTGGTTTGGTAAGACAAAAGGCAACAGTTAGGCAAAATTTTTTCCGAAACGTTTCGCCTACACAGTAGGCTTCTTCAGTCAAAAAAAGTAGGCGGAAAGTAGAGATGTGAAGGGCGATGTAATCAGTCCACACCTTGAAGTCCCTAGAATTTGAGGTTGTCAGGGCCCTCGCCTGGAGAGTTCAGTTCCATAGTCAGGAACTTTTTGAAATTTAAGCGACAGTGCGGAACTTTAAAAACTGTCGGGAAAGGGGAGGTGCATAGTAGTAGTTTGAGAAGTGCCACTGATAGGTCAGTTCCCCCTCAGATCCAACGGTTTTTCACTTGAAAGGGTTTGTCCAAGGTGTTTTCTTTTCCCCAAAAGGCCATGTGGTTTTCAGTGTCTACAAGATGAAACAAAATGGTATAAAAAACCGACAGGTTTTGGGAGGTAAGGGAAAAAAGGGAAAAAAGTTAGGCAACTTTAAATTCCCAAACGTTTCGCCACAAGGGAGGGTTTTTTCAACCCAATACAAAAAGGGAGGCCAAAAAAAGGAAAAAAAAAATAGAGAGTGAAAACGGGTGTAATCAGTCCATCCCCTTTTAAGTCGTAGAATTTGAGGTTTTCAGTCCCCCAGCCTGGGGAGTTCTTCCATAGTCAGGAAAATTTCTGAAGGGTCAAACGACAGTGCGGAGACTTAAATTTCTGTCGGAAGGGGAGGTGGGATTTTTTGTAGTAGTGAGAATGTAGCCAATGATAGGGGCAGGTCCCTCTCAGTTTCCCAAAAGTTTTCACTTGAAAAAGGGTTTTCCCAAAGGGGTTTTCTTTACCAAAGGCCATGTGTTGCAGTGTCCCGACAAGGTGAACAAACCCAAAAAGGTATAAAAATACCGACAGGTTGGGAGTAAACACAAAGGAAACCCGTTAGGCCCAAATTTATTCCAAACGTTTCGCCTACAAGTTTGGCTTTTCATCCCAATACAGAAAAATAGGCAGGAAACCCGTAGGGGAAAGTGAAGACGATGTAATCAGCCATCACCCCTTTAAGCTTTTAAAATTTTTGGGTTTTCAGTCCCCCAGCCTGGAGAGTTCAAATTTCCCCTAATTTAGGAACTAAATTTAAGATCAAGCGACAGTGGGAGAATTTTAAAAACTGTTTGGAAGGAGAGGTCTTTGTAAAAGTAGTGAGGAAAGTACCACTGATTGGTCAGGTTTCCCTCCCCGATCCCAAAAGTTTTTCACTTTAAAGGGTTGTTTCCCAAAGGGGTTTTTTTGTACCAAGAGGCCAGGGGTTGCAGGTCTGACAAATGAACCTCAAAATGGAAAAAAATACCGACAGGTTTGGGAGGTAAACACAAAAGGGAAAAAGTTAGGCCCAAATTTATTTCCCAAACGTTTTTGCCTACCCCAAATAGGGTTCTTCATCGAAATACAGAAATTTGGCAGGAACAGTAAAAGATGTGAAGCGAGTAATCAGTCCATCACCCTTTAAGTCGTAAATTTGGGTTTTTCAGTCCCTCAGGGGTGGAGGTTCAGTTCCATTGTCAGGGAAATATCTGAAAATCAACGGGCAGTGGGGAGACTTAAAAACTGTCGAAGGAGAGGTTTTCAAAAGTAGTTGTAGTGGGAATGTAGCCCTGATAGGTCAGGTTTTCCCCCTCAGATCCCCAAAGTTTTTCACTTGAAAAAGGGGTTTTCCCAAGTGTTTTCTGTACCAAAAGGGGCCCTGTGGGTTTCAGTGTTGACAAAATGAACCCCAAAATGGTTTTTAAAAAACCGACAGGTTTTGGGAGGTAAGACACAAAAGGGAACAGTTAGGAACTTTTTTCCGAAACTTCGCCTACACAGTGGCTTTTTCAGTCGAATACAGAAAGTAGGCGGAACAGGGAGAGGGTGTGAAGCGTTTTTAATCAAATATAAACCCCTTTAAAATCGTTGAATTTGGGTTGTCGTCCCTTTAGCCCGGGGGGTTCAGTTCCGTCAGGAAAAAAAACTGAAGGGGTTTAAGCGGGCAGGGGGGGGGACTTAAATACTGTCGGAAGGGGAGGTGCATAGTTGTTGTAGTGGGGAAGTACCACGATAGGGCAGGTCCCTCTCAGATCCCAAAAGTTCTCACTTGAAAGGGTTGCCAAGGTGTTTTTCGTACCAAGAGGGCCCTGTGTTGGGAGTGTCTGAAAAAGATGAACTTTAAAATTTGGTTTTAAAACCAAAGGTTGGTAGGTAAGACAAAAAAGGCAACATTTTGGCAACTTTATTCCCAAACTTTCGCCTACCAGAGGCTTTTTCAGTCGAATACAAAAAGTAAAGGGAGGAACAGAAGAGATGTGAAGACATTTAAACAGTCCATCACCTTGAAGTCGGGAAAAAAATTTGAGGTTTTCAGTCCCTCAGCCTGGGGAGTTCAGTTCCCTAGTCAGGGAAAAATCTGAAGGGTCAAGCGACAGTTTCGGAAATTAAATTTCTGTGGGAAAGGGGAGGTGCATAGTAGTAGAGGAAATGTAGCCCCCGAAAGGTCAGGTTTTCCCCCTTCAGATCCAACGGGTTTTCACTTGAAGGGTTGTCCAAGGTGTTTTCTGTTTCCAAGACAATGTTGCAGTGTTGACAAGTTTAAATCAAAATGGTAAAAAAATACCGACAGGTTGGTAGGGAAAACACAAAGGCAAAAAGTTTTGGCAACTTTTTTCCGAAAAGTTTCGCCACACAGTAGGCTTCTTTAATCGAATACAGAAAGTAGGCCCGGAACAGTGGGGTTTTGGAAAACGTTTTAATTTACCCCCAAAACCCCCCAAGTCGTAAAAATTTTGGGGGTTGTCATCCCCACCTGGAGAGTTCATTTCCCTTGTAGGAACTATCCCGAAGTTTAAGCGACAGTGCGGAGACTAAATACTGTTTGGAAGGAGAGGTGCATAGTATAGTAGTGAGAAAGAAACCCCTGATAGGGGTCCCTCTCGAAACCCAAAATTCTCACTTGAAAGGGTTTTTCCAAGGTTTTTTTTGTACCAAGAGGGGGGCCAAGGGGTTTTTGGTCTGACAAAATGAACTCAAAATTTTATAAATACCGACAGGGTTTGGGAGGTAAGGGCCCCAAAGGCAACGTTAGGCAACTTTATTCCGAAAAGTTTCGCCCACCCCAGTAAGGGTTCTTCCTTTGAATAAAAGAAATAGGAAAAACAGTAGAGATGTGAAGGGCGTGTAATCAGCCCTTTACCCTTGAAGTCGTAGAATTTTTAGGTTGTCAGTCCCCCACCGGAAGTTCGTTCCAAATCAGGAACACTGAATATCAAGCGACAGTGCGGGGGACTTAAATACTGTCGGAAGGAGGGGGTGCATAGAAATAGTATGAGAATGTAGCCCCCTGAAAAGGGCAGGTTTCCCCCTCAGAAACCAACAGTTCTCACTTTAAAGGGTTTCCAAGGTGTTTTTTTGTAAACCCAAAAGGCCAAAGTGTTGCAGTTTCGCAAGATTTAACCCCCCCCCTGGATAAAATACCGACAGGTTTTGGGAGGTAAAACACAAAAAGGGAACAGTTAGGCAAAATTTTTTCCGAAAAAGTTTCGCACACCCGTAGGCTTCTTACGTTCCCAAAAGTTGGGGGAAAAAATTGGTGTTGGAAAAAGTTCAGTCCTCAACCCCTTAAAAGGAAAATTTGAAGGAAGGGTTTCTCCCCCCCAATTATTCCTTTTGGTTTTGGTCAACCTGCGGGCCCCTTTATGTTGGGGAAAAATTTTTATAATTAAAAGGCCCTTAAAAGGTTTAAGGCCCTCCAAAACCCCAAACTCCAACCAAATGGCCCTTCCAAACCAGGGTTCAATTTGAAAAAAGGGAAACCACAAATTTGGGATAAAAAAACCCACAGGTTGGTAGGTAAGACACAAAGGCAACGTTTTGGCAAAATTTTTTCCCGAAACGTTTCCCCCAAAACAGTAGGCTTCTTCGTTCCCAAAAATTTCCAAAAGAAAGGGGAAGGGAACCATAAGAAAAATTGAAGCCCAGTTTCTCCCATTACCCCTGAAGTCCCTTTTTGGGGAAATTTTTTCATCCCCTAAGCCCCAAGTTCAAATTTCCAAGTCAACCATCGAAAATCCAAACACATTTGGGAAAAAAACTTTTTAAAAATTCCGAAGGGGTTAGGTAAGGAAAAAATTAAGGGAAATTTATTCCAAAATTTTTCCCTAAACCAACTTTTCTCAATTGAAAAAAGGGTTTGTAAGGTGTAAAATTTCCCCCGAACTAAAGAGGGTTTTGTTGGGCCGGGATTTTGCCCAAAAAGAACATCTAAAGGATAAAACCCACAGTTTGGGGGGTTTAAAACACCAAAAGGGCAAAAGTTAGGCCCCTTTAATTTCAGAAAACGTTTCCCTTAAACAAGGGTTTTTTTGTCCAAACCTGTGGCCTACCCTTTTTGGGGTTTCCCCCCCCATGGGGGCCAAACCTTGGCAAACCTAATTTAAAAATGGCTTTCTTAATTCCAAAAGTTTCCTTTCCCCCCATTTATTTCTCCTTCCCTTTTTTTACCTGGCCCCCTTTCCCTTATGTTGACGACATTTTCCCATAACTCCTAAAAGCTTAACGTTCAGCTTCCCAAAAACAACTCAACCCGGGCGACCTTCAATCCATTTCCCCACTTGAAGAAAAAGTCGACACAAGGTATAAAAAAAACCGACAGGTTGGGAGGTAAAACACAAAAAGGGAAAAGTTAGGCAACTTTATTCCGAAACGTTTCGCCTACACCCTTTGGCTTTTTTCAGTCGAATTTCAGAAAATACAGGAACATTTGAGATGTGAAAACGATTGTAATCTCCCTCACCCTTGAAAAATGTAGAATTTTTAGGTTGTCAGTCCCCCAGCCTGGAGAGTTCATTCCATTGTCAGGAACTATCTGAAGATCAACGAAAAGTGCGGAGGGCAAAAATTTTTTTTCGGAAAGGGGAGGGTAAATAGTAAAATAATGAGGAAAGAGCCACTGTAGGTTTAGGTCCCCCTCAGATCCAACAGTTTCACTTTAAAAAGGGGTTTTCCAAGGTGTTTTTTTGTAAACCAAAAGGCCCTGTGTTTTCAGTGTCCCGACAAGAGAACATCAAAATGGTTAAAAAAATACCGACAGGTTGGGGAGGTAAGACACAAAGGCAACAGTTTTCCAAAAACCCGGGAAATTTCGCCTACACTTTGGCCCTTCCTTTAGTTGCCTAACTGTTTTCCTACCCATGGGTTCGGCCCCTCAGTTTCAGCCCGGGGAACCCATACATGGAACATCAGAAGCCGAAAAGTTTTTTTTCCACCATTATTCCTTCGTCCCGTTCCTGGCTCCCTAATTTTGACGACATTCTCCCCTAAATCCCCAAAAAGCTTTAAGTTCAAGCTCTCCAAAACAAGCTCAACCAGGTCGAAACCTTTCAATCCAGTTAACATTTAAAAAGAAGTCGGGCAACACTCTTTCCTTTTTCCCTTTATGTCCTGCTTTTGCAAAGCTGACCATGACTTCGTTTTAAAAATCTATCGAAAACCCCCCAACCAAAACGATTTTTCTCCACTTCTACTCTCACCAGAAAACCAAAAACCCAAAGTGGGTTTAAATTTTTAGGCTTCCCTTCCCCGCGGCACTCAGAATCTGCAGCAACGAGTTCCCCGGGGGAAGAAAAAAACTATAATTGAACAAATTTTTTTTAAACTCCACTATCCCGTCACTTTTATCAGAGACGCAGAGGCGAGATTAAAAAATCTTCAACACCCCAGGAAGACACTGCCCAGAAAAGATCATAGTCCTTCCCACCCAAATCCATTGGCCAAAATGTTTCCAAAATTTTTTTCCAAAACATCATTCCAAGTATTACCTCCCCCAACCCCGACCCTCAAAGGACAACCCCCAGTAGTAGGCAGGGGCAAGCCTCCATCCTCTGCAGGGTATACATGTTAGGTAAAGGGCACTTTTGCAAAAAGTTTGGTATCTTTATTATGAAACGTTTTGCCCACACAGTAGGCTTCTTTAGTCAAATACGAAAAGTTTATAGAAGCGAAAATACTTGAAGACGATGTAATCAGTCCATCACCCCTTAAAAATTTTGAGGTGGTGTCCCCCAGTCTGGAGAAAAGATTGTTCCATAGTATGAAAAATTGGAGAGAAGTGCAGGATGGAGCTTTTTTTTTAGCGCCAAGGGTGAGCGTGGCCATAGGAGAGGTAAGAATCAGATGTTGAAAGGCAGGTCCCCTCAAATCCGCCCCCCTTATTAGTGGAAGTTTTCGAAATTGATTGCAGGTCTGTACCAAAATACCCCGTGTTGCAGTGCTGAAGATTAACATTAAAAAGGGATAAATCCGACAGGTTGTTAGGTAAGACACATATGCAACAGTTAGGTTCTTATTATAAACGTTTCGCCTCACAGTAGGCTTTTTTAGTCAAGTACAGAAAAGTTGATAGAACGAAGGATCTTTTAAGACGAGAAAAGTCCATCACCCTTAAAGTTTGAGGTGGTCAGTCCCTCAGTTGGGAAGGCATTGTTCCATAGTATGAAACAATTGGAAAGAAGTGACAGGATGGGCTTTTTATAGGCCAAAAGGTGAGACGTAGGGCCCCTAGGGGGTAAGAAACCCGATGTTAAAGGTCAGGTCCCCCCCAAATCCCGCCCCTCTCTTAGTGGGGAAATTGTCGAAGTTTATTGCAGGTCTGTACCAGATCCCTTGGTTGCAGTGTTACAGATTGAACATTAAAAAGGTTTAAAAAAAGACAGGTTGTTAGGAAGAACCCTATGCAACAGTTGGTATCTTTATTATGAAACGTTTCGCCCACCCCATAGGGTTCTTCATCAAGAAAAAGAAAATTGATAGAAGCAGAAGGTACTTTAAAACGATTAAACAGTCCATCACCCTTAAAGTTTTGAGGTGGTCAGTCCCTCAGCGGGAAGAGCATTGTTCCATAGTATGAAACAATAGGAAAAAGAAGTGACAGGATGGAGTTTTTTTAGCGCCCAAAAGGTGAGCGTGGCCACTAGGAGAGGTAAGAAACCAGTGTTTAAAGGTGGTCCCCCTAAATCCCCCCCTCTCTAGGGAAGTTGTCGAAGTTGATTGCAGGCTTACCAAGTCCTTGTGTTGCAGGGGTGACAGATTGAACATTAAAAAAGGGTTAAAAAAACCGACAGGTTGTTAGGTAAGACACTATGCAAAAGTTAGTATCTTTATTATGAAACTTTCGCCTACACAGTAGGCTTCTTCGTCAAGACAAAAAAGTTGATAGAAGCAGAAATACTTGAAAGATGTAATCAGTCCATACCTTAAAGTTTTTAGGTGGGCAGTCCCTGTTGGGAAGAGACATTGTTCCTTATGAAACAATATGGAAGAAGTGACAGGATGGAGCTTTTTTTTAGGCCAAGGGTGGAGTGGCCCCTAGGAGAGGTAAGAACTCAGTGTTGAAAGTCAGGTCCCCCTAAATCCACCCCCCCCCATTAGTGGAAGTTGTCGAAGTTGATTGAGGTCTGTACCAGTACCCTTGTGTTGCAGTGTCTGACAGATTGAACATTAAAAAGGTATAAAAACCCACAGGGTTTTTAGGTAAGACACTAGCAACAGTTTGGTTTCTTTATTATGAAACGTTTCGCCTACACAGTAGGCTTCTTCAGTCAAGTACAGAAAAGTTGATAGAAGCAGAAGATACTTGAAGACGATGTAATCAGTCCATCACCCTTAAAGTTTCTACTGTACTTGACTGAAGAAGCCTACTGTGTAGGCGAAACGTTTCATAATAAAGATACCTAACTGTTGCATATGTGTCTTACCTAACAACCTGTCGGTATTTTATACCATTTTAATGTTCAAGGGGTATACATAATCCCTTGTAATGACTGCAACAAGTTATACGTGGGCGAAACATCAAGGGACCTCCAAACACGTATTTCAGAACACCAATACGCAAGCAGGTCTGACGACACAAGGAATGCCTGCGTACAACACCGTAATTCACACAACCACTTGATAAACTACAGAAACTCAAGACTTATCGCCACAGAAGACAACACTCAATACCGAAGAATCCTGGAATCATCACTCATTTCTATATCCGACAACTTCAACCAGAATAGTGGCTTCTATAACATAGCTGAACCAATTGCCAAGAAACTTCTTCATCGCTATCCCACATAAGAACACTGTAGAAGGTCTGCTCACAAACTTATCCAATCTCCTTTCCAAGCTACCCAAGTTTTTAGACTCTATAACCCCACTCGGTACATCATCAAATGCAGCATTCTTCACCTGACCTCAGCCGGACTATAAATACTCGCCCACTGTGTGGGCGAAACGTAGTCAATAAAGGATCACATTATACTGCATTTGTGTTTATATTGCCATTGTGTCGGTATTTTATACCATTTATTTCCAACTTTATTATTTTTTAAATACACTACCTAACAGAATACTCCATTCTACTGAATGTACAACAGTGCATACAACCATATGACCTGTCTTTGTAATACTCACTTGTGCTTTATAGTAATCTGTTTACATTAAAGTTTTATCACTGATGTCATCATTGCTTAGTTCATCTTAAGTTAATTTTAAGCCAGCCCGTAATGCTATGCATAGTATAAGTGGCTTTGGCATGGCAATATAAACACAAATGCAGTATAATGTGATCCTTTATTGACTACGTTTCGCCCACACAGTGGGCTTTTTCAAGTCACAAACAGAGTTCTGTTTGTGACTTGAAAAAGCCCACTGTGTGGGCGAAACGTAGTCAATAAAGGATCACATTATACTGCATTTGTGTTTATATTGCCATTGTGTCGGTATTTTATACCATTTATTTCCATGGCTTTGGCATGCTGCTCTTATCTGTGTTTTTTGTACCTCTGTATGTGTGCTCAAATTTTTAAATAAATAAATAAATAAATAAATAAATAAAGATTCCCATATGCCGCATAAGTGTCTCAATCTTCAACATGTCGGTTTTTCAATCCATTCATCACACCTAGTTGGGTTATTGAGGCTAGGACTTTGGGTAGTTTCAAATTTAGGTTGGATAAGTACATGAATGGGAGGGGTTGGATTTGAGTGGGACTTTCACATCGGAGCTTGTTTCTTGGGTGGCATTGAAAATTGGGTTGGGCAAATGTTTTGTTAGTGGGATGAATTGTAAAGGACCTGCCTAGTATGGGCCAACAGGCCTGCTGCAGTGTTCCTCCTTTCTTATGTTCTTATGTTATATGAGCGGAGAAGCAGCTTATAAACCGTATGGCAGGAGAGGTGCAGCAGTCATAGGTGGTGTCACATTTGTTCAATGTGGAAGTAGGTCGTGCCTAAGTAGGTCGCTTGCCTAATTCTTGGGCACGACCTACTTCCACATTGAACAAATGTGAGACCACCTATGACTGCTGCACCTCTCCTGCCATACGGTTTATAAGCTGCTTCTCCGCTCATATGCCGTATTCTATTCAAGATTGATGGACTGAACACATCGACTCAAGGTTGAGGGACTGATTACCTCATTCTCCTCCTGTTCTTCAAGTTTCTCCTACGTATGGACTGATGAAGCCACTGTGTGGCGAAACGTTTCCTCTATAAAGATACCCAAGAGTTGCACATGTATCTAATTTATCAACGGGAGTTATTTCTTGGGTAGCTTTAGGTAGAGGTTGTTTTGATAAGGACCTGCCTCGCATGGGCCAGTAGGCCTTCTGCAGTGTTCCTCCATTCTTATGTTCTTATTCCCATAAGAACATAAGAAAGGAGGAACACCGCAGCAGGCCTGTTGGTCCACACTAGGCAGACCCTTCACAATCCATTCCACTAACAAAACATATACCCAACCCAATTTTCAATGCTACCCAAGAAATAAGCTTTGATAATTCTATTAACCCATGCGCAAGTGCCATTCAAATCCAACCTCTCTCACTCATGTATGTATCCAACCTAAATTTGAAACTTCCCAAGGTTTTTACCTTCAATGACCCTACTAGGCAGGCGGTTCTACTCATCAACTACCCTATTTCCAAACCAATACTTTCCTCCATTCTTATGTTCTTAAGTAGGAAGTGGCCAGTAGGACTAAAGCAGTGATCCTCCATTCTTATGAACTCATGTTTTCACGTGAGTTAGAAATAAATGGAGGATGGCCTGCCCGAGAATGTGATCACGGTATCTCCTGTGCCAGGTAATATCTGTCCCACGATCGCCTTTGCTGCTGGGTTAAGCCCTGGCTCTATTTCTACGACTAAGAACACTCCTCTCCAGCACTATTCTTCGTCTGTCCCGTCTTCCCCGCTCGTCCCATTTGGGATCTTACCTGAACTTTCGTTCGTTCGTTCGTTCGTTCCGAGAATGTTATTATGTTACCTGTCCTTGTCATCAAAGAGGTAGCTTGTGAGGTGTTGTTGTTGACTACTGCTTGTGAGGTGTTGCTACAAGTATAAGACCTCAGCACCTCTGCCTGTTGACTACTGCTTGTGAGGTTTTGCTACAAGTATAAGACCTCAGCACCTCTGCCTGTTGACTACTGCTTGTGAGGTTTTGCTACAAGTATAAGACTGCTGACTGTTGATTACTTGCGCTGCTACATCTCTGCTCTTCACAGACATCATCACGATGTTTATTTTTGACTTGTATAACATTGTGTTTTATAAGGTGATGCTGCTGTTGCTTATCACTCTCAGTGTACAACTCATCCTCAAGTTTAACTCGCAGAACAATGGAAGGTAAATTATGACAATAATTTTTTAATCATCTGAGATTAATGTTTTTGAATTTCTATTAATTCTGTCAAAAACTTTAGTAATTTATTGCTTAAATCACTTGTTCTAAATGACATAAAGACTTTGATAGATGGAATAACTAGAAAGTTTGATTTCTAGATTAAGTAGAATAATTTGAGTATAACAACTTTCAATTAAATACTATTTATATCAAGTGGCTGGAATATCATCTACTTTTATTTATTAAGTCTATGATTAATATGATTTATTTTTTTCTGTCCAGAAGAGGGCGCCGAGAAGGCCGCTGTAAGAGGCGCAGAGAAACTCACATTCGCTATAAACATTATTCTCGATAATTTCCTCCAGCAACTCTTGTAAAGACTTTATTCACTGTAAATTTAGATGGTGGATGGTTTTTAATTATTATAGCTCTAAAGGAGTATTAATGAAAAATATTATACTCAATTCTGTTTTATTTCATAAAAGTCACAGTTGTTTTATTGATTCTATAGAAACAGGATCACAATCCTGGAGAACATGGAAGACTTAGCCACATGTGCAACAGATGGTTATCTATATTGCTGAATAGTCTCGGGCAATTTTCAAATCATAAATAAAGATGACTTGATTGCAGGGCTGCTCTCGTCATAGTGCTGTCAAGGGTACACCACTTGGCATGAGTGCCCCTTTCAAAGAGCTGTAAACAGTACACCACTTGTACCAACTCTGACGGGCCAGGACCCGTCCTGGGAGAAACAGCAGGCAAGACACAGCAAGATGACAACTGGAGCTTCTCATGCTCTCGGGCTTCGACCCAAAGCTGGGGTATGGCTCCAAAAGGACCCTGTAGTGCTTGCTGCCTTTGCACCTCAGGAAATGTCTGCTTCTCCACTGGACATAACCCACAACCATATACATAACCTACAAATGCTCCTTTTATAATAATCATTATTGCCAGTGCAGACACAGCTGACAATTCTACCCCCCCCCTCCCCGTATGTACAGTCTCCGTTCTAAATAACATACATTGAATTATCCTAATGAATGGTCATACCCTGACCTCATCAAAACCTTAAAGAGTATTTACCTAAGAGTTGGTAGTGCATGAACAAGACACAAAAACATAAATTTACAGACTAAAACAGATATGAAACATTACATTCCTATACACATACACTGTAATAAGTAGAAAAAAATATACACCCCCAATAAAATTAAAATTTTAAATTTTAAACCCATGTTTTCTTTTTTTTTTTTTTTATTAAAAAACTTAAAAAAGTACAAAGGTGCAAAAAAAGTACAGGAATACAAACCATTCTTTTTTTTCTACTAGTACCAGGTTTTTTCCTTGGGGGAAAAAAGTATTAAAATCTTGTTATAGCAAAAAAATACACGCAAAGACAAACCTCACTAAAGTTTACAGTCATTAAAAATTGCGGCCGGGCCCATTGTCCCCAAAGAAAACACACAAAAAAAAAACTTACATATTTTTAACAATAAAAAAATGAATCCCTAAATGCCCTTTACAAAAAAAACATCTTAAAATGTAAAATCACAAGAAAAACCAAAATACAATAACCACTACAAAAAAAAACAAAAACCCAAACATACCGCTATGACGGGGTACGATTTTTTGGTTAAGCTAGATCCTAACAAAGGAACCGGAAGGGAAAACATTGTTCCCTTACATAAAAACCCATAGGAAAAACAGTATTTTATATTATTAATATGTTAAACCCCCTTAATCAATAATGCTGATACAAAAAAACAGAAAAACATGCATGTAAAAATACAAAAAGAAAAGATCCAAAACAAGTTTTAAAACAAACCTCGGACTTTAAAGGGTTTATAACCAAAGCTATACTAATTATACCCCCCACATATGTTAAAAACCAAAAATTTGCCACAAGACTTTTTGGTTTAACCCCAAAAAACTTGGTATAGACCCAAAACCTATACATACACTTAAATTTTTTCCATAAAACCTTCATCTGACAAAAAAAGTTAAACTAAGATAGAGAGTAATAAGAAAAGGGTGTGTAATTTGCCAGTCCCAAAAAACTGACACGTATTCAGAAAATTTTTTTGATCCAAAACGTGCCAATCAATTACTAAAAAAAGAGATCCCAGGGCTCGGTATCCTGGCTTTAAGGAAATTTTAAAAAACCCGTGAAATAACCTCAGACTTAGAAATGAACCTGGAAACCACACTTGTATTCACTATGACAAACTTCTCGTGAAACAGGGTACTCCATACCCAATTTCACTACCTTCCCCTTACACATCATCGTTCCCGAAAAAAAAAAAAAACAACCCCCCCCCTTTACATCCCCCCCAAGGAAAAAACTCAGTGGTAGTGTACTTTGCCATGGTGACGTGTACTTAGCTCTGTGAAGACAGTTTGTGTACTCTTGTGAATCGTACCAGGATGCCTTTCTTTAGCAACTTTACAGCAGTGAGGAGGAGCTCAGAGTTGCTAAGTGAAGATCGGCGATTAAAAGGAGGGGAACAAGAGGTTCGTAGTAATCCCTTTGTTGTGAGTCCCAGGTTAAGGGGGGAGCTTGGTCAGTGGCCGGGCAACATGGAAACCAAAATGAAGACAAGGGAAAACGGTTGGGGAGGCGGAAAAAAAAGAGAAACAGAAACTACCGTGGAAACTTCCAAATCATTCGGTGCTACCTGACGAAAGTGAGGTTCTGTGGGAATGCCCAACGAGCACCAAGAAAAACATGGCAGGTGGTAAGACATCCCTAGAAACCCCCAAAGAAGACCCTGAGAAGTCTTGAGAAATTTTACAAGTGGTGTAATGCAACTGGCGAATGTGAGTCGACACTCGGAGCTCACGACGGACGACGCCAAGGAAGGTAAAAACTTGTTGTTTTTGGGGGGTAGCCAGTTTGGACCTGGATAGGGCATTTGCTTGAAGGGTGGAGTAGGGGGGCAGAGATTTTGTTTCTAAACTTATCTAAATTTAAAACCATTATGGGGTTCTTTTTTGGAGAGTTCTCAAAACCCTTTTTAATATCCCCTTTATTAATACCTTCTTCCACTTTTACACTTCGAAAGGTTCCCCCCATTCTTTGTCTAAAAAGTGAAAGTAACTTTAAAAGTCTTCATCTTTCTTCATAAAAGGGAAATTTCTAAAGCTATGTATTAATTTAGTCATCCTACGTGAATGTTTTTTAACGAATTTATGTCCCTTTTGTAATATGGAGACCAGAATTGAGCTGCATAATCTAGGTGAGGCCTTACTAATGATGTATAAAGCTGCAGTATGACCTCTGGACTTCTGTTGCTTACACTTCTTGATATAAATCCCAGTAATCTATTTGCCCTTATTATTAGCTTAGCATTGCTGTCTAGTTTAAGGTTGCTGCTTAGCCATAACCCCCAGTCCTTTTTCGCAAACTGTATGGTTAAGTTCTACATTATTTAACTTATAAGTCTAGTGTTATGTACACACCGGAGCTTCAGACCTTGCCATTTACTACATTGAACTGCATCTGCCATTTTCTGACCAAGAGTAGAGTTTGTCTAAATCCTCCTGAAGTTCCCTAACATCTACGTTTGAATCAATTATCCTTACCTATCATCGTGTCATCGGCGAATTTGCTCATATCAACTATAAAACCTTCATCAAGATCAATGATATATATTATAACAACCACGGGCCCAAGAACTTAAATCCTGTGGAACGCCCACTTTTTACAGATCCCCACTCGGATTTAACCACATTTAATGGACATTTGCTTCCTGTCCGTGAGCGCATGATTCGATCCACGAGAGCAACCCTTTCCCCCAATGCCATGAGCGAATACTTTCTATCAACGGTCTTGTTGCGTGATCTCTATCAAATTCTACTGAAAATCTGAGTAAATAATATCAAATTCATTATCGTGGTCTACAGCCTCAAAAGCATTTAACTGAAAAAGTTAATAAATTATGGATTGTACCCAGCAACAGGAAGGTCACATCTCTTCTCACAAGAGGCAGCTGTACAGGCAGCAGCTTCCGCCCAGCAGCACAAAACGAACGAATCCAAGCGTATTTCCGTGAAGAGTGTGGGATCTTGTGACATGGCTGTTAATATCCGTCACCTTAGTGGGGTAACTTGCCTGCAAGTGCAGAATCGTGGCCACTTTGCAGGCGCTTATGTATTCTTACAACTCTGTCAGCCAAGAAGGAAGACCGGGCCTCAGATCTGAGACATACTGTGTTGGACAGATGGGGGCACCAAGCATAGTTTAATCGCCTGATTTGTACAGACCTCCACCCTATGCCATGCTCTAACGGGAAAGATGCAAAAACCGTGCACCGTAGTCAATGAACGAGCGTATAGCGTTGTATATAGTACAAGCGAAGTACATCTTTGCATGCCCCTTCAACGGTGCCGTCGCATGCTTCTCAGGCGTTGATTCTGAGTAAGCACTGTGACCTGACATACTCCGCCTGTTTCTGAAAGGTCAGCTTTTTATCAGTGTAATTCCCAGTACAGTAGGAGCCTGTCCACTCAAGTTCTATATCCTGAATACGTATCTATCACAGGATCTGGTCCCTTGAACATCATTGCAAGAGAATTTCTCCGGCCGAGATCTTGAGGCCCTAGTTTCCTTGCAAGACTGCGTAATAAGGTCCAAAGCTCTCGAGCCTGTCGATCTAAATGCCATTCGCCATTCACTACTAGTGCAAAATCATCAGCATAGCTTGAGGACTGTGTACCACTATGAAAGGTAAGGCTCACAAGTTCCTGCATAAGGAGTTAAACAGGGTAGGACTGGGCACACCCTCCTAGTTGCGTACCGTTTTCCAGGGTTTTAAAGGAAGAGTAGAGTCCGCTTGAAAGATGACACAGCGCCTCCCCTAAGGGTAGGACTCTATCCATGCCAGGAGGCGTCCTTAGATTCCCTTCCGAGCTAGTACTTGCCAGAATAGCTGTGGGGATTGGCTAGCTCAAATTGCCTTCACAAGGTCGAGGAAAACACGAAAAACTAGGTTTTTGTTGCTATCAGCATCTTGCTTAGTATGTAGAAGTGGGTATGCACTCTGCTGTTCCCACTCCTTTGGTGAAGCCAAAATAAGTGAATGAGAGGGTCAAGTTTCCATAGGAGCGTTGAACACCATCCTCTCCACAGTCTGCTAAGCAGCAGTTCGCGATATGGTCTCATACTGCCTGGTCCCTTGGCTTTGGAATAGCTACGATTGTGAGCTTTCCTTCCAAGCTGCTGGGAGTGTCCTGGCCCTCCACGACATGTTTAATGACTCTAAATGGCCTCCCATCCCCTCTCTGCCCAGCCCTGGCAATCATGATTACGTCCACACCATCGAGCCCGGGGCAGTGTCACCCGGGTTTTTCTTTAGATGAGGCACGTCGAGTTCCAAGTCCTGAGGTCTACAACATTCACCTCTTCCGACACACATGCAGCTTGTAACGTTAGTCAGGCACTGGTGGCAGAATATCCTCTGTAAATACCGGATTCCTGTTGTAGCTGAGTTTAAAGCTCCCCCCTGAAGTGAAAGCACCACAAGTTCTCTGCTTCCTGGGATTGGTTTTCGGGCGTGCTGGTGCCTCGGCTTCTCTGCCATATGCTATGTTGATCTAGCCCCATATCTCAATAAGGAGGTGTTAATGGCCCGAATGTGAGTCACCATCTCCAGCCATTTTCTCAGTTTATACTCTGAAGAGATTCTGCGGCATGCTGCACAATGGCTCTCTGAGTAGTCCTGTTTCTCTGCCGTATGGATAACTCTGTATAGCTTTCGCTCAAAAGAGTTGATGCGGAGGTTCTGGCTCCCTCACCTCGTCGTTGTATAACCGCACCAGTCTCTTTGTGAGTGCGTCTGCGGACTTCTTTGGAATTGCACACTCTGCGGCCTGGATGATAAACAGTGATTAGCACCTGTTCGCCGTATCACAGTCTTCAGATAGAGAGTATGTGGACCACCATTATGAAAGATAATCACGGAACACCTCCATTTGGCCCCTTACGTCCCACTCTAGGAGGCAGCAACAACTGGTGGAGCATGTTGATTAGTAGAAGGTGGTGATCACTGCAAAGTGGTCCGACAAGGGAGGATGATTTTCCCAGTGGCCCCTGCGATTGTTTTGCCCCCAAGGAAAAGGTCGGGCAGCCCCCAACAGGCGTGGGGTCTCCTTTGTTTAGCAACTTTACCTCTGAAAAATCGTTAGGAATTGGCTAATTCTGCCAGCAGCATTGGTTGCTGAGGGGTGCAAATATGATGTCTTGAAATCTCCACCCCCAAAATACACCAGTGCTTAGTGCGAGGAGCTCGCAAGTCGAGGGGGGTGTCTTGGGTTCTTGTAGTTTTAGTGTAATGGGCCCCCAGGTATGTGCACAAGGTGGCCTTACCTCAAATCCCCCCACAGTCCAAAGGGGTTTGGGTATAACCTCATGGGTATTGATTGATACAAAAACAGCTGGCCCTGCAGTGAACCCGGGTCCATGTGCCGAAAAAAACCCGCAAAACCGGGTAGTCTTTTGGGGACATAGTCGGACGTCAATTTCTTGTAGCAAACGATGTCAACCCATCCCGAATTACTGCCTCCGAAAAGGTGCTGTTTGCCCCCCAGGGGCCCCAATGTTCCATTGAGACCTTGAGGGTGGATTTGGACCGAGTTTAAAATTTCCCTTGCGTTGTTTTTCCTGACTGGGGACGAGTCCGCCCGCCTGAAACCTGCAAATTTTATGGGATCCACTGTCTCCCTTCGTCAGAAAGCACACCTCAGGGGAGTACTGCCATCTGCCGAAGCGCTCTTTTTTCCTGGGGTTGATTGTGTTGCAAATAAATCCCTGAACACCTTGATAGTGCTACGAGATCCTCCCTGGTGAGGGCCTGCTTTTAATTTGGGTTTTTTAAACAGTGATATTATCGGGCTGCTGTGGTCTGTAAGGGGCTGCTGAGGGTTGGATTTTTTTATTTTAGCACCGTGGGCTTTCTGTAACCGGTTTAGTAGCCGGGATCTGCTGGGGAGGGGCCAGTTGATCTGCAAAGCTCCGTGCCGGTAAAGGGGTCCTGCGTTTGCCGGCTAAAGGCCGTGGGGGCCGTTTAGTGCACCTGCTTCGCATTGACCCATCACCCTGTTGACGCCCCTGTTTCCCCTTGTTTTCTGTTTTTTC
>NC_069413.1:1452878-1542522 GCF_026875155.1 Cherax quadricarinatus
ACAGTGGCATCTGTGAATTCCCAGGGTCAGGAATGGGCGCTGGCTGCACCGGTCAGGCGTCCCACCTGCTGTAATCTGGCTGAGGCTGATGGTGATTGCAGCAGTGGCTGTGCCTCGAGGATTGCTGTCCTAGCAGCCTCATCTGCCAGATCATTGCAGGGATACCCAAAATGGCTCGGGATCCAGGATGATGGTAGCCTGCGACCCTGGACCACTGAGAGTCTGCAGGTCCACCCGGATGGATGTGATGAAATGTGTTGTGGTCCTTTGGCTCTCTGTGCATAAGCGCTTGGATCGCTGCTGGAATCTACGTGGATGATGGGGGATGCTGATGGTTGCAAGAGCATACTGCAGACTTGTTGGATGGCAAAGAGTTCGGCCTGGAGGATAGTGCTATGGTTGGGAGGCTCCAACCTGCCTGTAAGATTGCAGTGGAATATCCCAGCAGCTAGTGCGGCCTGCCATGGGTCTCTGGAGCCTTTGGTGTATTGGTGGCACACGCCCTGGGCCTTTCGACACCACATGCTAGCCGAGGCAGGTCGTTGTATAATGTTCTGGGTGCAATGCCTCTTTGCTGTCTGCTAGGGTTGTCCAGTGCACAGCAAACAGACTATGGTGCCCAAGGGGGTGGACCGTGTAGTTCACTGCCTGTCTGTCCAGCCTCCCGCCTGGAGCAATGTCATGGGCATGGAGCTTCCGTGTGGCATCCTGCTACCGACCACATCCATCAGCGACTCGGATGCGGTGGAATGATCCTGTCCCTGGCGGACCGTAAAATCTCTCATCAGTTTGGTGTAGCCCTGGGAGTCGGAAGATACTTTGCGATCCTCTTGGCCAGGCTACCTAGTTGAATCTGTCCTTCTATAGGCTGTAGCTGCAACTCAAGGTTCAGATCCACTGAATTGGCCCTCCTAGGGTCCCAGCATGGCCATACAGCATTGTTCTGGATGAACAGAGGGATTTGATGTTTGTGGGTCTGGCGGAACCAGGAAGCAAGTGCCCCATAGTCAACGAGGAGCGTATTGCCGATGTAGAACCTCCTCATGACCTGAGGCTGGCCCAACCCTTAGGGTTGACCATGGCACTCAGTGCCATGACCATCTTGCAGAGCCCTCTATTTTAATGTGGTTGTAGCACTTGTTTCTGGAAGGTGAGGCACCTGGAAATGTAGATGGCAAGTACTATAACTGTGAACCCACTCCAGGTTGATGCCCAGGACCTGCTGCCTCTGACTGGTACCTGGTGTGAAGGATCATGGCTTTGGATTTTGACTGCAGATATCTTGAGCCCCAAGTGACAGGCAAGTGGAAAGCCAGCAGATCGAGGTCCTCATGGGCACACTGCAAAAGCCGAGCACCTTCCTATGTACGACTAGTGCCAGGTCATCAGCATAGTAAGGAAGAAGGTGCCTCTGAAGAATAGGCAGGCGCACCAGTTGGTGCAATCAGTACAATTGCCACAGGGTGGGACTATGCACCCGCCCTGTGGAGTGCTGTATCCAGGGTCTGAGAGAAGAGTGCTGCCCCTGGAAGCATACCCGCGGCCCGCACTGTCCTGGAGATAGGTACGAAGCCATGAAAGCAGCCTGCCTTTTTACCCATGTGGGCTTGAGTTGTGAGAGGGACAGGTGCACTGCTAGCTGAAAAGCATTTCTCGAGTGTCAAGAATGGACCAAACAATTGTGGGCTGGGCATCTGACCCATTTCCAGCCAGTAGAGTGGTTAGGGCTTTCGAAAGTGCCCACACCTCTGGTTGAAGCCTTAAGAGGTGTTTATTGACGGAGGGCCAAGTTTTCACTCAGGCACTCCAACACCATCCTTTCAGACAACCTTCGTGATGCAACTGGTGAGGGAGGATGGTGTCACCCACTGAAAGGTATCCCAGGCTAGGATCAGTGTGACGTCAGCCTCCTTCCATATGACAGGGAGTTTGACAGCCGCCAAGTCCGGATTGATGACCCCCAGGACAGCTGAATGCTCCAGAATGGACAGACCGTGGGGATCAGCCATAGGTAGATGACCATCCATGCCCGGTGCAGTGTCCCAATTGAGATGTTAAGGCTGCTGGAGCTCCTGGTCAGTGAGTCTTCATCCGTGACGGCCTTAGCCTGGCATGCCGCTTGGATCACATCATCCTTCTAGGAAGGAGGGTGGCTTGGAGGTCCTGGAGAGACTGAGGCAGTTGAGCTCATGGCCGCTTGGAGGTGTGAAGTACATCACGATGTTCTGCCTCCTGTTGCGGGGTCTGGGTGCAACTGAGCCCACACTGTGACACTGCCACAGTGGCTCAAACCGTAACTTGGTCCAATCTCAATAGGTGGTGTAGCTGAAGGAGGCACAACCCACTCGAACCATTTAGCCTGCCGGACCCTGTATGAGACATGGCATGCAGCGCCACCACTTCACCTGAGCAGTAGCATGGACTAAACGTGGGATTACAACCTTGCATCTTGCTTACGACATTGTTGTGGTGGTTCTGCTCCTGATGTCTTCATTGTAAAACTCACCTGTCACGTTTATATGACCCACAGCCTGTATCTTAGGTTTTGGCTGCCTCAGCTGCGCATGTGAAGGCCACCTGCACGCTTGAGCCACCTCATTCTGGGTCTTCGGAAGAGGGGAGACTGCCCACCAGCGCTCAATGACCTCTGGTTGCACTGCCAGTTGGCTCCTTTTTAGATTCCATTGGGGTAGGTGTGGGAGTGCGGCACCAATGGACCATCTGCGTAGGTGACCCACTGCTCAAAGTGATTCACTGGTGAGATGGGGGTCCGGGCCGCTTGGGGACTCACCACCACTGGGGGGCGGGGGGGTTCGGGGGCCGAGCGTGGGAGGGGGGGTGGGGACCCTCCTATCTCGCACTCGAGAGCAACCTGCTTGAGATGTGTGTGACGTGCCTAGCGGCCACCGTATGTTGGGTTGCACTCACCATGAGTGAGGGAGGCGATCTAAGGGTCCTCCTCCAGATCATGCGCAAGGGCCTCAACCAGGTGCGGTGGTTGGTGTCAGATAGTTTGGTTTGGGGGGGGGCCCTTGAGTCGGAGGGGCCGAGCGGGGGGGGGGAGTCGGGGGGCGGGGCGGGCGGCGGGCAGGTGCGGCGTGGGGGGGGGGGGGGGAGGCGAAGGGGCGCATGCGTGGGGGGTGCGAGCCTATAGGGGCGGTGTTTTGTTTTTCCTTTCCTTGTTTTTTTTGTTTTTATTTTTTTTTTTTTTTTTCTTTTTCTTTTGATCATCCCCGCCCACAACAAGACAACTCCCGTTGGGGCGAGTGCTGCACCTCTGAAATGTCAAGGGTGTACCAGACGAGCTTCTGTAAATATTGATAAACACAAGAAGTCATCCGGTAGGGTGTAGGGTGACAGCCTGAACTTCTACGCCTCCCCACATGTTGATGGGGTCATTGGAGATTGAGTGAGGTAGTGGTCTGACATAGATCGCCGTGCCCCTGCCAGTCCCTTCCAGGTGCTGAAGGTAGGCCGAGATCCGGGATATGTGGCTGCATTTGATGTGATGAATTGATAAGTGTCTCCTGGAACAGGAAGACAATCAACCTCATCTGAACTGCAGCTTCAATCACTAAGTGAATTTTCCACTGCAGCCGCATATGTTCTCACTGTTGGTTCTTCCAAGGGCCGCCACAGGTGGACCCCGCCCCCCACCCCCCCCTGATTCCATCTATGCTGGGAATCATTCCATTGTTGGCGACTCGGGGCCTTCCTCCCATAATGGCACGGAAGGACTTCCTGGATGATGGCCGAGTTCCATTGAGTCCATTCCTGTCCAGTAGACTCCACACCCTCAGCATCATGACACGGAGCTGTCTGCAGACACCATTGTCCTCCGCCGACGGCAGCAGGCGACAGAGGAGTGCTGAGATGACCCCAATGGTTTTCTTCAGTCGATGGAAATTGATTCGACCATTACCTCTGCAGGCATTGAGCCTGGACGACCCCGTCGAGTCGGTGCTGGGTCTCGGGTATGTCTGGGTGGCTGTGACACTGCAGGCAGCTTAAGCTGGTGCACCCTGGGCCTGGCCTGAGTAGCCATTGGACTTCTGGGTCCCTGGCAGGGGAACCTATACCCTGAATCTGGCCGCTCACAGTAGGGGCTGACCCTTGGGAAGAGGGGGGGCCTGTGGCGGTATGGCAAGATGTTCCAGCTGGGGACAAGTTGGGCAGTGTGCCTGGCCTCGTGGCTGTTTTTCCCATTGTTTGTATTCTTGGCCACTTCTCCATCTGACTCCTTAGTTGACGCGTGGTGCAAGCCAGTGCGTGCCCCTGATGCAACTGCCGGGAGCCAGTGCTGGGAACTCGCTGGTATTGCCCTCCTGCAGTATCTGGGGAACTGCGGTAGGGTGCTCATACTGAATGTGTGGGGTGGTTCCAAGGCTGAGTCGGCGTATGGCTGTCGGGTCATTCCAATGACGAACCTGGCTGCCAGTGCTGCACCATCACAAGACGGCTCCAGTTCCTGGCATTCGGTGCCTCTTTGAGCAGTTGGCTCACTTGGGCGCCGCCGAAGGCTTAGCAGTTGGATGGTTGAGGATGGGCAATGCAGTCATTGAAGTCGTGTTCCTTGCTGCACACAACTCACTTCTTCCTCTCGCAGGCAGGTGGCTGAAAATGATTGTAACCACTGGACAGTTGAAGCATTGTACTGGGACTGACAGGTATGGTCGGGTCTTGAAATCTTCCCCAGACCCACGGTCCAGAGTGTGTGGGAGTGGACCTTTGTGGTGGATCAGCACCTGGAGGCTTGTGGAACCATTGTTCACTGTTGCAATGAGTCGCTCTGCCTTGACAATATTGGGGCACTTCCAAAATGGGTCAGTGGGGTGGGGCACAGGGAAGTGTAAGAGCACCCCTTGTACACCTCCAAAGCAAACAGTTTCGCCTCATGCTGGGATGGGTCACTAACTGCCTCTTTATTCCTCGTAGAATTCACTCCTTACCAGGAATGACCAGAACCTCGTTCCGGAGAGTGAACTGGCAGTGTAACTTGAGGCGGGTTGACTTCCAGATCTCCTACAAACCCGTACATCCGGACCTTGAATTTGTTGAAGGCCCCCTGGTTGCTTGTGCCGAGACTGAGCGGCGAATTCCTCTGTCCAACGTGGAGTCAGCCAGTCCCCGTCCATTGTGGAGGCCAGTTGCAACTGGTGTA
Organism: Cherax quadricarinatus; assembly: GCF_026875155.1. Classification (NCBI taxonomy): domain Eukaryota; kingdom Metazoa; phylum Arthropoda; class Malacostraca; order Decapoda; family Parastacidae; genus Cherax; species Cherax quadricarinatus. The sequence goes on from NC_069413.1 coordinate 1,458,040, forward strand.
GGAACCTGGGATGGCTCTATCCTTACAGTTGTGGAGCTACGGCCTCTCTGGATTCCTTTCATCAATCCATATTGGCCATCTGGGGGTGCATGTCTCAATTGGGTAGCGGCTGCGCACGGATCTAGTGGCAGATTGGCAGATACAATTGTCTCTACTGCATCTTGGCCTTCTCGGTGGGGGTCCCACCTTGCCCCACGTCGTCTCCAATGTCCCTGTTTTCCAATGAATCATTTAGAGGATGCTCTCCTGGGTACTATCAATGGTGCCACTGTGGTGTGGGACAGAGCCAGCAGCAGAGCTGCTGCCTCTGACCTCACACAGCTGGACTAGCACTGGGTGCCAGAGCACGTGAGGATCAGTGCCCCAGTCAGGGCCCATAGCCACCTGCACATGGCTCACTGCCCTGAAACACTGAACACAGTCCAAGGACCACTAGAAATGTCGCCAATCTGTGTGTAAACTAACACAGATATGTATTCCAAGCGACACAACACACACTGTCCTACGATCTTTCCACACCGGTGTTCCAATCCAATCTCGATGATGATCACGTAATGTGTTCCGTCGTGTAACCTGCTCTTGTGTATTATTATTATCTCAGACGACACAACTAAACTAACGCAGGTCTTAATCATAGGATGACCCGCCACTTCCTCAACTGACGGAGGTCTTCTGTTGGCTTACCTTTCCACACCTTCAGAAACTAAGGTTAAGCTTTACTGTTGTTGGTGATGTAATATTCTTCAAGACAGAGTTCTGACCCCAATGCAAGGGTAAAGGACCCCAATGGAAATAAGTCACTCTGCTATCTCATTGTTGGGGTTATTCAAGCTTTCTCTACAACTTATGCTTGTTATATATGATAATCTGTATTTGTCTGTTTTGATTGCCGGTACTTTCCCGGCCGGGTCAGAAAACTTATAAGCGGGAATAGACGGACTCAATACTCCAATGCTTCACACGGGATGGGAAAATTCTTGTTAGGAAAACAAATGTAGGTCAACTGTACACAATCACGAACGAGAATGATCTATCACGATTTCTCAGGGTACTAATCTTACAGAGAATAACTGAATCATGTCCATAACTTAAATAGGCCTACGTAGTCTAGTGTTTGTTTGCTCCCATTATTGTTCAAATTGCAGGTACAATATCTTAGTAATTAATTAATCAACTACCCTCATTTTGTGATTTTTAGTAGCCTTAAGTCACCTTATGTTATTTTCTTATTTAGTAATTTTTAAGTAATTTAAGCATACAAACAGAGGTACAACAAAAATACGGTATGAGCAGCATGCATTGTTTGCTTGAAACATTAGCTGAAATTGATACTTTCTTATGTCCTCATTCACCCTACCTCATATTTTTTAAAATACTATCAATTGATATTACATTACTAAAATTAATAATTATCATTTTTTCTATAATTCTAATTTACTTCTTAACATTTTTGACATTTATATAACCATTACTTGTATAATTTACTATCCTGTTTTATACACATTTACTATCTTATGAGGTACTTTAATTACATTGTGCTGCATATAACCTCAAGTTAATACCCAGAGCAATATTGAATGACAATTAACATTTCTTTTTCTCTTTTTTTGTAATCATTATCTTACTTACTAAAATTTATTAAACACCATATTTACTACACAGTCATTTTTACTTTTGTACATTAAACATTTACTTTTATACTTCCATATAAACATTTTGTTGCCAATTTTTCACAGTTGTATATTTAACTCCAACCTTTTATATTATCCTTTGTACCTGTGTACCTGTGTACCTGTCTACCATTTAATTTCATTTTATAACCAAGACATTACCATTGTTATTTTTTTACGTTATTCTTTTGGTACTTTAATCTGTGGAATTTTATTTTGTCATTTAAATTAGTTATTTTATCCTTGATTTTATCAACAACCTATAACAGACTCTTGTGCAATTGCAAGTACCATTTTCTATTTGTATTTTGATTTAAGTTTATATTATAATTCCTACTCTAAGATTGTTTTTCATATCTTTGTGACTATATTGTGTGTGCAGGTAGTGTATATTTCATATTTATATTATTGTTCTAGCGCCCTTAACTATCTTTTGCTAACTAGTACCAAATACCTCCATATATCTTTTTGTTTTTCTACTCTATTTTTATTCTTTTGCTACCTGAACTTGTATATTTTATCTTGTCATTTAAATCTAGTGATACTTATTTCTTGCTAGAACAAACTTAAATAACCCTTTGTGCATTTACAATTGAAGAGTTCTTGTGGCCGTTTTATATTATTAGATTTAAACTCTGTTGTACAATTGTCCATACAAATTCATATATTAGACCATATTGCAATTACTAGTGAGAGAATGGTGATATTTTTATTTTGTATTTTTATATTATTAGATTAAATCTAGTTGTAACTTTTAGTCTTTCTAGCTCCAAAACTTAGACTCAAAAAGTCATTATTTTAGATGTTATGTGCATTTACAAGTGAGAGTCGTGTCTCTATTTTATATTAGTATCTTTTATATTACTAGTTTATACCTAGTTGTACTTTAGATTCATTCCAGCACAACACTTAGACAAAATCAACTTCATTATGTGTAGTTGTGACTATACTCAATATGACCAAAAATAATATAAGCTTATATTTATTCCAAGCTTCCCACCAACTACAGATATCAGTACTAGAATCATCATACATAACTCAGGATTTAAATAACCATAATTTAAACGTAGAAGATGATTTGATACATTGCCCTGATCTAAAACCTCCTTAATATGACACGAAATCAAAACATATTGGAAAGTAATGCCTTTATTACCTGCATCACTAGCCAGCACTATCCTAAACAATGCTAAAAGCCTACAGTACTTAACTACAACATCAGGCCTTAAGCAAAACTATGATGACCTCTGGCACTCCTTGAATCACTAAAGACACCCTTCTCCTGCATTATTCTTACTGGACTGGCTTAAGCAGGGACACAATTGATATCTACCCTCTACCATGATACACAGCAATTCACTAACTGCAGGACCAAACCAAGTTGGGGGTGGTATTGCAATCTATTACTCTTTCCAATTATCTTGTATTAGCACCACTTGCTTTAGTGATGACTATGGGGAATACATTTTATAATTTTACTGTAAAAAACCTTAAGGAACCTATAACAATGTGCCATTTACCGGATACCTCACACAAACAGACCATATTTCAGTGAGATATTAAAGTCACTTATAAACAAAACCAGACCATATGAATAAGACAACTTCTCATTAGTGGAGACTTTCAATATCAACCCTTGGCTTACTAGATGATCACATGTAATACTGATTACTTCAAAACAATAGGAACAAACAACACTTTCATACCATCAATAAACTAAACCAACCCAGGCTACTGAGACAAGTACACTATAAATAGACCACATATGGACAATTATACTAGCCCCCCTTAAATCAGGGATAATCACAGATAGCACTACAGACCACTACCTTACCTTCTCCTGACAAACTTTAATAAACCACCCACTTGAATACAAACAAATGTCTCATTTAGAATCATGACGAGCCTCATAAGGAAGTTACACAATGACCTAGAGGGTGATTGTTGACTGGCCTACAGAATTCTCAAGGCCTAATGGTATTGATGACTGGACAGAATTTTGTCTTAACAAATTACTTAGACACTTATACAACAAACATTGTCTATAAAAAACGAAACAGATCACAAATCTAACGGTGGTTGCCCCATGACTAACCAGCACACATCCTGATTTCCATGACAAGAAACACCAATAATGAAAAGCATTATAGACCGGGCTTAATACACAAAGATATTCTTAAACACTATTCTTTCTGTTCTCACCAAAGTATTTAAAGAAAAGACCAAAAAAACTATACTACTCCAGTAGATCTCAGACCTAGTGGAGATATAAAAAAGGGACTGGATAAACACTCTCTCAGATTCTAGGGACCACTAAAACTGAAAAAATCAAGGAATATGTCCGAACTAAACCTAATAAAACACCACTACATCCCTCTGACACAGCTAACAAGATAAACGACTTCTTCTCAAACCATAGGATCTAATCTCGCCATTATAATTCCCATCATACTACATGCCCATGAGGGGATCATAGATGGGGAATTTCCTATTCCGTCTATCTTGCACCAAATGAGCCTCGGAAGTCAACGAGATTATAAGTCACTTAATAAACAACTCAGAGGAATATGTCTAAATGTCCACCATTACTGTACAAGCGAACAGCCCCATATCCTTTCGCATGCTTTTTCATTACTTTCTTAACAAGTCACATAGAAAGAAAACTAGACCTTCCCGAACACTACTCAAGATGGCGAGGGTTCACCAATAATATAGGTGGTGACCCTACAGACTTAAACAATATTGGCCAATATCAACTTTACCATTGCTATCCAAAAATCTTTGAGAAATTGTGCACAGGAGATATATTCATTTATAACAGCACATAAACATACTCAACCCCCTGCCAAATTTGGATTTTGGAAAAATAAAAGCACTAATGATGCAATCATAAAAATGCTAGATCTGCTTATCAGCAATGGAAAATAAGGAATATCCACTAGGAATTTTTTATTGACCTAAGAAATAGCTTTTGACACAGTAGACAACGAACATCCTACTCCACAAACTTGACAATTACGGTATAAGAGGCCATGCGCTTGCTTAACTTTCAAATCTTACCCTTACTAATGGTATCTGTTTGTTACCATAAAGACACGCATCAAAAACACGGCACTTGATACTGGAGTTCTCGAGGGATGTGTCCTTGTTCCCTTGCTCTTCCTCATATACATCACTGATCTTCCAATAGTATCCCAACACCTGATACCCCATTCTCTTTGCTGTCGTCACGACTTATGTTCTCATCTCTCGCCTAATCTTGCCACTCAACACCATTATTAACAAGGAGCTGATCAAAAGTATCGACTTGGATGACTGCAATAAAACATTACGTTAACACTGACAATAAACCTATATATTATGTTTGGTAGCAGAGCAGGAGATGCACAATTTAACATTAAGATCGACAAACGTCTAATTACCAGACATAATGAGGGCAAATTCCTAGACCTATACCCTTTAGACAACCTGAATTTCAGCACCAATATACAACACTTAACCAAAAAAGTATCCAAAACAGTTGGGTCCTCTCAAGATACTATATATGTGACGCAAAATTGCACATTATCCACTATACCACTCACTTATTTATCCATACCTCACCATATGCATACTTTGTGCTTGGGGATCAATGCTGCAACACACCTAAAGCTCCAATAATAACCCAACCAAAAAGCTGCAGTAGGATTTAATCACTAAATCCACATCCCTGGCAACACCCCCCCCACTCTTCATAGATCTAATCTTACCTCCCTGTTCCGTAATCCACACTTACTAATGTGCTCAATCTACATCTACAGGTCCCTTTAACTCCAATATCTCAACCTGACCTAAAATGCTTTCTTGATAGTTGTGACAGAACCCAAAGGCATAACCAGGACACAAATCATCTCTACGACATTCCCATGTCCGACTATAACCTTTACAAAATTCAGTGTATGTCCAAAGGCCCTAAAATCTGGAACACCCTACCTGAGAAACTCTAGAACTTGCAGACACATTCATTCACCTTCAAAAACTACCATTAGAAAAAATATTATCTCCCTGATAAATCCCATAAACTAACTACACGAATACTAACTGGTTGTTCACACTTTACACTCACTCACCATTTGACCATAAACAGAATTATTAATCTCAATCTTAATATAACTGAATCCTATGATTACTCCAATTCTGAATTATGTACTGTGCCCAAAACAAAAGCATCACTATTGCTACAATCACAACTAGTATTTAGTAACTTAGCTATAATACCAACTTACCTCATAATTTGTAAAATTTTAAAATAATGAATTTAAACTACGTCTGCCGGATATGCCTAGAACCAATGCTAGCGTTACTAGTGGTACCACTCTGTATCAATTATAAACTACATGTAAAACCATCACAACAACCAAATTCTGTAAATTCAACATTGTTATCTTTATAGAGAACTTGGAATTTGAATTTGGATTGGTGACCCGCCCTTGGCTACCTGTCCTGGGGGGAGTCTTGTGACATACGTCTCCCATGGGTAGGAGGTTTCAGTACTTCCTCAGCTCTGTGGGTCCAACTGTCCCCACGGCCTCCGCCCATTTTCCCGCCTTCACAGGGTCTCTTTTTTTTCTTTTTTTTTTTCGCCGTTATTCTCCCGGCCCGGGTCTTTTCCAAGTAGTGGTGACCCGGCCTTGGCTCCCTATCTGGGGAGTGTCTCGAGACACTAAGTCTCCCAGGGAGGTTGGTACAGTACCCACCTCAACTGTGGACAACTGTCCCAGCCTAGCCACAGTCCACGCCTCACGAGGCTCGTAGGGAGAAGCTAGGACCTCTGGTCTGCCATTCGCCCCGCCCCAAGGGGCCGTGGGGGATGGCAGTCTTATGACTGCCAGATGGTAGCAATATCTGGCCTCGTGGTCTATGTTTTTTTTGTATTTGTGTATACCTGTAATAAACCTACTTACATGGGCTCTCAATCACTTCTGATATCAAGGAATAAATAGAATGTGTTATTGGGTAACTAATCCTTATATGTATTGCAAGATTGATTAATGAAAATAAATTCAGACAAAAATTTTTTTAAAAAGTATTTCATTTAAATTTTTTTTTTTTTTTTATAAAGATTAATATTAATTTTAAAAGTTAATTAATAACAACGACAAATTTTTTCAAAATTGCTGTTATAAACTTTTTTATAATTAATAAAAATCTTTTAGTTTTGTAAAATCTTCTCAAATGCAATTAAATAAATTAAAAAAAATGTTACACGACCCACTAGTATGCAATTGCATTTCGGAATTTTTATACAAAACTATTAATTGGGTTTATGTATATAGTTTGTATAGCTTCTAACCGCGTTTCGGAATTGGTCTTATATTGCCACAAGAATTTAATGAATAGGTTATTGGAAAAGTTTCACAAGTCTGCAAAGCCCTTCCGTCCCAGTTCTTGACTAGCCCTCGGGGTCGCTCAGGGGCCGGATCAGCACAGAGCTTGTTATTGCTGCTGCATGCATCCAACGCTATGATTTACAGCCCGGCGGTTAGGAAACTGCTTTAGGCGTTCTGTCCAGCTCCTCTTGATTACAGGAGCTATTTTTTTTTATTTTCTTATTTTCGCCGGTTACTCTCCCGGCCTGGGTCTTTTCCAAAATAGTGGTGACCGGCCTTGGCTCCCTTATCTGGGGAGTATCTCGAGACCTAAGTCTCCCATGGGAGGGAGGTACAAGAACCCCCTTTGGGACCAAGTGTCCCCAGGATTAGCCACAGTCCCCGCCCTCACGGGCTCGTAGGAGAAGCTAGGCCTTGGTCTGCAATTGCCGCCCCTTGGGGGCTCTGAGGATGGCAGTCTTGTGAGCTGCAGGTGGTAGCAAGCTCAAACCTTTCAGAACAGAGCTATTTGTGTCTGTTGGTGTTACGAAAATAAAACGGAATATCTAATAATGTTAGAGATCTCCATTGAATACTTAGAAAGGACTGCCCTTCTAGCATCCAGCATGTTTACTGGTTTTTGTAATAGTCATTATCCTTGTCCAGTTATTCCATTAGAATTTTGTAAGATTAAATAGTGCTTCTGGATTACAACTGTAGGCTTACTAAAACGAAAGAAAATTAAAAATTTTATAAGTTTATTAATAACAAAAGTTGTCTTGGACGTATATTATCAAATTAAATTAAAGTAAATACAATTGAATATAATATAGGATACTAGTTCCTACACTTCTCTCGTTACTGTAGTATTGTGAGGAAGGCTACTTATCACATCTATATGGTTTTTAAGTACTGTCTTGGTACATTGTTTGCATTTTAATAACACAAATACTTATATCATACAAGCAAGTTTGTGTGTGTGTGTGTGTGTGAGTGTGTGTGTGTGTGTGTGTGTTTGTGTGTGTGTGTGTGTGTGTGTGTGTAAGTGCTCTAAGTAGTTCGCTATGTCTCAAGACTTGACTAGACTAAACAAGTGACTGACTAAAGTTCATTTCAGAATACTAACTTCTTGACAACCTGGCAATCAGAAACAGCATTGCTTGGAACATTAAAACGACTGTTAAGCTCTGAACTGCAATTTAACAAGCAACTGCGACACTGAATCAGGATACAAGGAGATATATAACGACACTAAAGTAGGGACATCTGTAGAATACTCACCAAAAGTCACAAATACTCCCTTATACTGAATCTAAGTTCAAGCATTAGAAAAATCCCTGACTGTGACAGTACCAGATACCAGTACTAATTAGGTCAGAAGCTACAGCTCAGACCTGACTTTCTCAGTGTCTATGAGAGTCAACCTCAGTACAACTGTCGAAAATCTCTAGTCTTGACTATGATATGTGAACAGAGTACACAGAAACAACAAAACTAGAAAGCGACAGAGTCACGTCTTCCAAAAAGGGCCCCACAAGGTAGAGCTGGTGTGGGAACGTCTTGTTAAAAGCAACGTCCAACAGACAATCCGCTAGCACAGGCCAGGCCGACTCTCCCTCAGGTGAGGTGTGATCACTCCCTTGATCCACGTGACTCTGTGGATGATGGCGCACATCGCAACACATGAAACGGTCAGCGAAAACAAGCAACGAGTGGGCGATACTTAGACAATGCTGTCAGCTACTGATCACTTCGAACTATGAGCACTGTTTAATATATAAATATTACCATCCATAACCTAATATTTTATTACCAAGTCAAATAATATAAGCAATATTGTTTGATTTATCTAATTTAGCCAAATATAAAGAATATAAAAATTATATGAATCAGTGTAAAATGCATTTTATAAAGTATTGACCCTTTCAGGGGTCGCTATCCCCCCAGCACTAGGAGTTGCGTTAGTGTCTTTCACATGATTTGTGATAACTTATGTCATTTTCATAATACGATTTAATAAAAAGAATTTGTTAATTTTGTGCCAAGCACTTTTTACATTTTACAGTGTTTATTTCACTATAAGTTATGCCCCTCATACTAGGGCAGTACACAGTATCGTATCTGCATACTCGTGCTTATGTACATCAGTGTGGAGACAGAATAGCATAGACAAGCATGACACGTTGTGGCTCGATCATAGTAGTGGAGACTATGTGAGAAAAGTAGTCTTGTGCGTTAGACAGGAGATGGCATTCCACTCTTAAGTAGTGGTAGTGGAATGCGAGGCAGTATGGATATCTGTGTATGAGAAAGCTTGAGTGCAGTAACTTAAGGTGTGTAGAGAGGGTGTGAAGGCTTACTCTGTCCTGTAACAACTTCAGTCAGTATTACTCAGGCTGGCTCCTCCTCAGGAAAATTAATGAATAGAAAAAGAACAAAAACTGACAAATATAAACACTTTATTATTTAGGAAATATGAAATATAAAACACTTAAATATGAAATACTGATCCTACATGAAAGAAAATGAAAATTAAAAATATAAATGATATCTGAATTCAACGCTAAAATCTTGGGTGTCTGGTGTTGGTGACAATGCGTATTGTTGCAATAGAAGCCGTTGCTGATGATGTGGGGGGGGGTCAAAGTTGTTGGTGACAACCCACTGGCTCGTTCTAGTGGCCGTAAGTAATCTTTCCCGATGACAGGAGATCAGGTTCTTGACCGCTGTAATGATGAGGGGTTAATGTCCGGGATTCTTCTACAAGTGCACAGGAAAAGTAAATCCAATATGGGACGTCTCCAGGACGTTAGTCCGTCCTCCTTCAGTTTTTCTCATTGATTTACAGGTGACCCCTCTCTGTCATCAGCTGAAAAGATAGACAGGTTACCCACTGCTTAAATAACACTCTCCATGATAAGTACAATTACCTAAAAGACGTGGGTGATTATTAAAACAGTCAACTTAGAGCAAGGCTAAAAAGACTAAGTTTATTATTGGTCCAAAGTGAAAGCTTTCAACCAATAAATTTCCACTAGAATAGAAGGCAGGCAGGTACTTACAGTATTTGTTGGGAGCTGTGATTTCGAGTGATTTACTGTTTGACCAGAGCCCCACATGTCACCTTTCGGGGGGGGGGGGGAAGAGGGAAGGGAAGGGATAGTGGGAGCTAGACAGACCCTACGTTAACAAGCAGCCGGCAAACAACTATCACTTTAGGGGTGGGGGAAAAAAAAAGGCGGGAATAGCCGGAGCTTGACTTACCCTTTACCTTAACAAGTAGCCGGCAATGAAACATTGTTACTATATTTTTCCCCTCGCTACTCCTATCTATTGAACTTTTCCCTCACACTCCCCCATACCAAGACTTATAGTCAAGGAGTATAAAAAGAATAGGCGAGGAAAAAGTTCTAACATGTGGAGTCGCGAAGGCAAGAAATCTTCTACTGACTGTCACGACTTAACCAGTCAGAGAAATAATTGGATGAACCATTGATATACACAATATGGAACTTAAAAGCCTGGAGTGCCAATGTCCACCTCAAGAGGCAACTTTTGGTTCCCTTAAAAGTTTCTAGGTATATCAAAGGTTTGTGGTCCGTTTCTAAAATGAATTTTTTTCCCAGAAAATAAAATTTAAGTTTGGAGATACCCCACACAAGAGCTAAAAAATTCCTTTTCTATTGGGGGAGTATCTCGTTTTTTTTGCGGGAAGCAGTTTCTGGTTTAGGAAGCATACAAGGAAGGGAGTCCCATCAGGGTATTTTTAGAACACCGCACCTAAGCCAGTATTGGAGGCATCAATTCTTAAGCAAAATGTTTTATTAATATCTGGAATCTTAAGTATAGGGTCTTTCGAAAAGATTCTTTTAATCTCATTAAACTTTTCCCGAGCTACGTCGGAAGTTCAAGAGGTTCCTTCAAGACTTTTTAAGGAAGTCGGATAAGTTTGCCTGTAAATCAGTAAGGTTCGGGATAAACCGTGCATAAAAATTTACAGAACCAAGAAAACTACGCATAAGCTTCTTGGTTTTGGGGAATTTAAATTCTAAATAAAGCTTTGATCTTGCTGGGGAGAGGCTGCAGAGTGTTTTTTAGAAAGTATCAGTCCAAGATATCTAATCTTGTTATAACCCACGGAAGCATTTCTTTGGCTTGGCAGTGAGGCCATGCGAGCGTAACCTACGCAAAACTGATGTTAATGTTTGGATATGTTCGCCCCACGTGGATGTCATTATGTTATCAAAAAAAACTAAAAACATTTGGCATATTCCCCAAGACCTTTCCATCAGTCCCCACATAGGTAGCACAGGCATTACCAAACCGAAGGGCATAGTTCTATTGCATCAGTCCTTTGTGTGTAGGAAAAGTGGTGTACTGCTTAGAAAAAGGGATCTAACAATTACTTGATGATATACCTGCGCAATATCAATCTCTGAAAAGAAGGAAGAGTCATAAAATTTGTGTAGATCACTATTAAGGGCATAGGCTCAGCATCCCACCGAGTTATAGCTTTAAGGCATCTAAAGTCAATAGCAAGTCTATATGAATTATCCTCCTCCTTAACCATGACTACTGGTGAGCAATATGCAGATACTGAAGGTTCAATGATCTTTAGTTTTAATAATTTGTCTACCTCTCAGTCAAATGCATCCCTAAGGTGAACTGGAACTGGGTATAATTTCCGTTTAATAGGATTGTCAGTCACTAAGTCAATCTTATGGACTACCGTGGAAGTAACACCTGGAATATCAGTAAAGACGTCTGAAAAGTTACTCACACATTGAAGTAGTTCATGTCTCTTATGGTCATCCAAAGATTCATTAAAATGGCTCATGACCTGCCAGTGGCCGGACATTTCTCGCATCGTAAAACCTTAAATAAAATTAGGGAAACCTATTTTTGGCCAAAAATGTCCTCAGATGTCACTACCTATTGTAGATCGTGTAAAGTTTGCCAACTGTCATCCTCCCGAAGTACCAGGCGAGTACCTATGGTCAAAATGCCTCTCTTTACAGTACCATTTGAAAGAGTAGCTATTGACATCATTGGTCCTTTATCTCCACTTTCATCTGGGGGACATCGATATATATTAACATTAGTTGATTATGCTTCGAGTTTCCCTGAAGCCGTTCCCTTAAAGACCATAACTACTACAGAGGTGGCTGAAGCCCTTTTGTCCATCTTCTCCAGAGTGGGCATCCCTAGAGAAATTTTGTCTGACCGTGGGACACAATTCACATCTGACTTAATGCAACATCTCTACCAACTTCTAGGAGTGAACCCCTCTCTTTTACCCACCCTATCATCCCAGCTGTAATGGGGGATTGAGCGCCAATTCGATTCTCAAGTCCATTTTAAGGAAACTTTGCTCCCTTAAAACCCTAAGGAGTGGCATCGTTACCTACCCTGTGCTTTGTTTGCCATGAGGGAAGTTCCAGTGACTCTTTGGGGTTTTCACCTTTTGAACTTCTCTATGGTAGACAGGCCAGAGGCCCATTGTCCATCCTTCATGACTTATGGACTAATGAGGACGTAAAGGCTGAGGTTCAGTCTTCTTACCAGTTTCTCCATGACCTTAGATCCAAACTTGAGGAGACCTCTGACATAGTTTCGAAAAACCTAAGCTTGTCAAGGGGACCAGTACAAAACGAAATTTTGATTCCAAAAGTCAGAGGAAAAGTTTTAAAGTAGGGGATGAAGTTCTGGTACTTTTGCCTATCAAGTCAAATTATTAGTAGCATGGAAAGGTCTATATAAAATATTAAAAATTTGTGGGAAAGTTGACTACCTCATAGAAGTAAAGGGGAAACCTAAGCTTTATCATATCAACATCCTTAAGAAATATTACCGAAGAAATTCGGTTAACTGCCTTAATAACTTTGACTTAGTTTTTCCACACGAACTTGATACGACAACTGAAGAATGTAAGGTGTGCATAATTGACACCTCTAACTTAGACTATGATGAAGAACTACATGACTTGGTGACTCTTGACCACTCGGGCGCAACCAACATTAATATTAAGAACAGTCTCTCTGCATTGACTTGGAACAACTAAAATGGAATAGTCTATCTCATCTGAATTTAATTTGAATACTGACTTGTACAAGATACCTTTTATATATTTTAATTTATATGAAAAGTTTTTCCTTTGGATCACTTGATTTTGTTTAGCGACATTATGGCAATTCTGAAGAGAAGGGCAATTATGTTGTAAATTGACAAAGGAGTCCTTCGATATATCTAAAGGCTTAAAGTCAGGGAAAATCAAAGGATGGACAGTAAAAGAAGCCTGGGCTTTTGTCTGAGCCCTAGTCCCAAGACATTTATGGTATCTGAAAGGGGATATTCTTCACTTTCATCTAACAAGTGAACCAGTGATCCTACTTCCTTGCTTTCGAGAGTAGCACACTGGTTTTAATCCCACGTGAATCTCGCGGGGACATTGTCTCTCTGAACTTTCGAAGGGCCTTCTCTGACTCTACAGGAGGAGGATCGAAACACTTATGTCCATCTTTGGTGCTGAAAGGTCAACCTCAGAAGGAAGAATGGCACCTTTTACATTACCTATTATTACGGAGCAAGAAGTGATGGGAAACTAGTATGGCTTCAGACCAACCTGTGAACCATTTAGACCTAATGTAACAATGGATTTTTAGGAAAGTGTCCGTACGGCCCAGTAGTCTGAAAGTATAGCAGGGGGAAAGAGTTTTCTTTAAGGTTAGGGAACAGCTTATCAGAAATGGCTATACATGTGCATGCAGTGTCTCGTAAAATGGTAGATAATTAAGTCCATTAACTGTTCCTGAACAGAAGGGTGCTTGGTCATTACAGGCTTTAAAACATCTTCCAACTTTTTGGACCTTCTTAGAAGGACAATCTGGACGTTTATGTCCCTTAACACCACACAAATGAAAAAACAGGAAAAAAGAAAGTCATTTTACTTTCCACTAGAGGCTTTGATTTCTTAAGGTCTGATGAACCCTTTTCCCTTAGGGTTCGATCCCCTTTTGGGCTTTATAGGAATTGTGAGCCTCAGCATACAGGTCAGCAGCCTCAGCAACTTCCTCAGCTTTAATCAGGTTACGTTCTCTGATGAATGTTCGTATCTGATGGGAAGAGCTATCAGGACTGGTCAGCAACCATGAAGTCTCTAAGAGATTTATAACTGTGATCAATTCCCGAACTCTCTATCCAAAAGTCGAAAAAAAACGAAAGAGTGTTACCTGAAGCTGCTGAAAGTTCTGGCCAGGCTGTAAGGTGGCATACCTGAAATCTTTCCTGTAAGAATTAGTGGTATTTTGATATGCTTTGAGGATTGCCTTCTTCAGTAGGTTTTAATTACATATGATAATCCGCGACAAAGTTTCATAGATATTCAAAGCAGTACCAGAAAATAACATTCCTAACCTGGTAGCCCAGGGTCATCAGGCCATTCACAGAGGGTAGCGGTATTTTTCAAACCTGAAATGTATGAAGTTATGTCTTTTCCCCTTCTGTGAAGGGAGGTAAATTAGGTGTTGGAATGTGTGCACCTGCTGCACGTTGTTCCATTACTCCTTCATCTAATTGCTGTTGTGAGAAAGTTAACTTTTTATTCTCTAATTCAAGGCGAGCTTGTTCGAGCTCACGATCCTTTTCTCTCTCTCTCAACTCATGTTCTCTAGCTCTTTCCTCAACTTCTCTATCCTTTGCTCTTTCCTCAAGTTCCCTTAATTTAACTTGTTCTTCACGTACTTTAGCTCTCTCCTCATGATCAAGTCTATCACGCTCCTTTTTGTCTTCTCTTTCTCTTTCTATTCCCTCTCTTTCAAGTCTTTCCTGGATCTTAACACTGATGAAAGATTCTAAATTTTTCCCTGTTATTCCTAACTTACTTCCAGCATTCATCCAAAACTGGTATTCCTCCATATTTGCAAGACTAACTTAAACTACCAGGGGAAAATGAAACGGGTAATTTAAAAAAAAATCGTAGGGTTCAATTCCTGCCCCCGCTCAAACTGTAAATAAAACCAGAGGGCTCGATCCCTGTTTCAATTAAACAACATGTATTAATTAAAACGAAGGGTTTTTTTGCCGGCTCCGAGCAAACAGTAAGTAGAATGGGGTTTACTTGACCATCCAATCTTCTCACCAACAAATCAAGAGTGTCCTACGACAGTTTCCCCTTTATATAATAAAGAGCTCAATGAAACAAATTGTCACTGGAAAATCTCGGGTCCCTAGAGTCTAATCCTCCAAAGTGTTTCAAGCTCACACAAAATTAGGTGGCAGAAATTAAAAAATATATCTTGCCTGACTTGACTTACAATAAAAATTGAGACTATAACAATCACCAAATCTTTTAATACCTGTACTGTAGTCCTACCATAGAGAATGATTACTCATGGCTGGTGGTAACCGTCTGTGGTATGCGGCGTTGAAGTTCCAATGGTAGATTCGAGATGGAGTTGAATCTTGATTCAGTAGAGTTGAAAACTGGCAAGGTCGCCACTTGTGAAGGCTTACTCAGCCCTGTAACAACTTCAGTCAGTATTACTCAGGCTGGCTCCTCCCCAGAAAAATTTAAAGAATAGAAAAAGGAACAAAAAACTGACAAATATAAACACTTTATTATTTAGGAAATATGAAATATAAAACACTTAAATATGAAATACTGATTCCTACATGAAAGAAAAAGAAAAAATTAAAAATATAATGATATCTGAATTCAACACTAAAAATTGGGTTCTGGTGTTGGTGACACTGCATATTGTTGCAATAAAGCCGTTGCTGATGATGTGGGGGGGGGGTCACAGTTGTTGGTGACAACCCACTGGCTCGTTCTAGAGGCCGTAAGTAATCTTTCCGATGACAGGAGATCAGGTTCTTGACCGCTGTAATGATGGGGGGGTTATGTCCCTGATTTTTCATACAAGTGCACAGGCAAGTAAATCCAATATGGGACGTCTCCAGGACGTTAGTCCGTCTCCTTTCAGTTTTTCTCGTTGGGTTGACAGGTGACCCTCTCTGTCATCCAAGCTGAAAAAATGACAGGTTACCCACTGCTTAAATAATCCTCTCCCTGATAAGTACAATACCTAAAAGAACGTGGTGATTATTAAACAGTCAACTTAGAGCAAGGCTGAAAAGACTGAGTTTATTATTGGTCCAAAGTGAAGCTTTCAACCAATAAATCCACTAGAATAGAAGGCAGGCAGGTACTTACAGTAGTGTTGGGAGCTGTGAGTCGAGTGATTTACTGTTTGACCAGAGCCCCACATGTCACCTTTCGGGGGGGGGGAAAGAGGGAGGGGAAGGGATAGTGGGAGCTAGACTGACCCTACATTAACAAGCAGCCGGCAAACAAACTATCACTTTAGGAGTGGGTGAAAAAAGGCGGGAATAGCCGGAGCTTGACTTACCCTACCTTAACAAGTAGCCGGCAATGAAACTATTGTTACTATATATACCCTCGCTACTCCTATCTATTGAACTTTTCCCTCACATAGGGGGGAGTCTGCAGCAGGACTGTATTCTGCAACTCAGTAACTAGCATTGCCCACACTCACACTACTCACTCAGAACTCAGCTTCTGTCTCCAACTGTCTCCTTTTCACACCAACATATATCACCACTACTGTGAATATATTAATAGAATAGTTAGACATGAGTATACATAGTTAACATGGGCTGGACAGATTACGTTACTTTACTGAATTTGACGTAGCAAGTAACCAAAGGTATTACCTGGAGTTTACCTGGAGAGAGTTCCGGGGATCAACACCCCCGCGGCCCGGTCTGTGACCAGGCCTCCTGGTGGATCAGAGCCTGATCAACCAGGCTGTTATTGCTGGCTGCACGCAAACCAACGTACGAGCCACAGCCCAGCTGGTCAGGAACCGACTTTCGGTGCTTGTCCAGTGCCAGCTTGAAGACTGCCAGGGGTCTGTTGGTAATCCCCCTTATGTATGCTGGGAGGCAGTTGAACAGTTTTGGGCCCCTGACACTTACTGTATGGACTCTTAACGTGCTAGTGACACCCCTGCTTTTCATTGGGGGGATGTTGCATCGTCTGCCAAGTCTTTTGCTTTCGTAGTGAGTGATTTTCATGTACAAGTTTGGTTACTAGTCCCTCTAGATTTTCCAGGTTTTATATAATCATTATCCTCTCCCGCCTGCATTCCAGGAATACAGGTTAGGAACCTCAAGCGCTCCCAGTAACTGAGGTGTTTTATCTCTGTTATGGGTGCTGTGAAGGTTCTCTGTACATTTTCTAGGTCAGCAATTTCACCTGCCTTGAAAGGTGCTGTTAGTGTGCAGCAATATTCCAGCCTAGTCAGAACAAGTGACCTGAAGAGTGTCATCATGGGCTTGGCATCCCTAGTTTTGAAGGTTCTCATTATCCATCCTGTCATTTTTCTAGCAGATGCGATTGATACAATGTTATGGTTCTTGAAGGTGAGATCCTCTGACATGATCACTCCCAGGTCTTTGACGTTGGTGTTTCGCTCTATTTTGTGGCCAGAATTTGTTTTGTACTCTGATGAAGATTTAATTTCCTCGTGTTTACCATATCTGAGTAATTGAAATTTCTCATCGTTGAACTTCATATTGTTTTCTGCAGCCCACTGAAAGATTTGGTTGATGTCTGCCTGGAGCCTTGCAGTGTCTGCAATGGAGGACACTGTCATGCAGATTCGGGTGTCATCTGCAAAGGAAGACACGGTGTTGTGGCTGACATCCTTGTCTATGTCGGATATGAGGATGAGGAACAAGATGGGAGCGAATACTGTGCCTTGTGGAACAGAGCTTTTCACCGTAGCTGCCTCGGACTTTACTCTGTTAACGACTACTCTCTGTGTTCTGTTAGGAAATTATAGATCCATCGACTGACTTTTCCTGTTATTCCTTTAGCACGCATTTTGTGCGCTATTACGCCATGGTCACACTTGTCGAAGGCTTTTGCAAAGTCTGTATATATTACATTTGCATTCTTTTTGTCTTCTAGTGTATCTAGGACCTTGTCATAGTGATCCAATAGTTGAGACAGACAGGAGCGACCTGTTCTAAACCCATGTTGCCCTGGGTTGTGTAACTGATGGGTTTCTAGATGGGTGGTGATCTTGCTTCTTAGGACCCTATCAAAGATTTTTATGATATGGGATGTTAGTGCTATCGGTCTGTAGTTCTTTGCTGTTGCTTTACTGCCCCCTTTGTGGAGTGGGGCTATGTCTGTTGTTTTTAATAACTGTGGGACGACCCCCATGTCCATGCTCCCTCTCCATAGGATGGAAAAGGCTCGTGATAGGGGCTTCTTGCAGTTCTTGATGAACACGGAGTTCCATGAGTCTGGCCCTGGGGCAGAGTGCATGGGCATGTCATTTATCGCCTGTTCGAAGTCATTTGGCGTCTGGATAACATCGGATAGGCTTGTGTTAACCAAATTCTGTGGCTCTCTCATAAAAAAATCATTTTGATCTTCGACTCTCAGTCTGGTTAGCGGCTTGCTAAAAACTGAGTCATATTCGGACTAGAGTAGCTCACTCATTTCCTTGCTGTCATCTTTGTAGGACCCATCTTGTTTAAGTAGGGGTCCAATACTGGACGTTGTTCTCGACTTTGATTTGGCATAGAAGAAATACTTTGGGTTTCTTTCGATTTCATTTATGGCTTTAAGTTCTTCCCGGGATTCCTGACTCCTATAAGATTCCTTTAGCTTAAGTTCGATGCTTGCTATTTCTCTGACCAGTGTCTCCCTACGCATTTCAGATATATTGACCTCTTTTAGCCGCTCTGTTATTCTTTTCCGTCGCCTGTAAAGGGAGTGCGTGTCTCTTTCTATTTTACATCTACTCCTCCTTTTTCTTAGAGGAATAAGCCTTGTGCATACATCGAGTGCCACCAAGTTAATCTGTTCTATGCATAAGTTGGGGTCTGTGTTGCTTAGTATATCTTCCCAGCTTATATCGGTTAGGACTTGGTTTACTTGGTCCCACTTTATGTTTTTGTTATTGAAGTTGAATTTGGTGAATGCTCCCTCGTGACTAGTCTCATTATGTCGGTCTGGGGCTCCACACATACATGTCTGAACCTCAATTATGTTGTGATCTGAGTATATTGTTTTTGATATGGTGACATTTCTTATCAGATCGTCATTGTTTGTGAAGATGAGGTCTAGTGTATTCTCCAGTCTAGTAGGCTCTATTATTTGCTGGTTTAAATTGAATTTTGTGCAGAGATTTAAAAGCTCGTGTGACTGTGAGTTTTCATCCTGGTGTTATTACTGCAACAATATTATTTGCTATATTCCTCCATTTTAGATGCCTTAAGTTGAAATCCCCCAGGAGCAAGATGTTGGGTGCAGGAGCTGGAAGATTTTCCAGACAGTGGTCAATTTTTAACAGCTGTTCCTGGAATTGCTGGGATGTTGCATCTGGAGGCTTGTAGACTACCACAATGACTAGGTTTTGGTTCTCGACCTTTACTGCTAAAACTTCCACTACATCATTTGAGGCATTAAGCAGTTCTGTGCAAACAAGTGACTCTGCAATGTACAGGCCAACTCCCCCACCCTTTTGCCTGTTCACTCTGTCACATCTGTATAGGCTGTAACCTGGGATCCATATTTCGTTGTCCAAGTGATCCTTTATGGGGTCACAGTGAAAGCCGCGAACATTGCCTTTGCCTCTGCAAGCAGTCCACGGATGAAAGGTATTTTGTTGTTTGTTGCTGGCTTTAGACACTGTATATTTGCAAAGAAGAATGTCATCGGACTGGTGGTATTGTTGGTTCTGGGGGGGGGGGATTTTTTCCGGCATAAAATTACATTAATTTAAATGTAACAATGATAATTAAGGATGTGACAGAGCATCAGCAATTACATTACAATGACCACTGATATGTTGTATACTAATAGAGTATGGCTGGATTCTGAGAGCCCACCTCATGATCCTAGCATTTTTACTCTTCATTATATTTATGTAGGTGAGTCAACTGTGATCTGAAAAAAAGTTAATTTTAAATGGGGAAGTGCCCAAATACACGTCAAAATGCTCCAAGGACACCACAAGAGCTAGAGCCTCTTTCTCAATGGATGTATAATTTTTCTGGTGTCGTTTGAGCTTAGATG
The DNA here is from genome assembly GCF_026875155.1 of Cherax quadricarinatus. Classification (NCBI taxonomy): domain Eukaryota; kingdom Metazoa; phylum Arthropoda; class Malacostraca; order Decapoda; family Parastacidae; genus Cherax; species Cherax quadricarinatus. The sequence goes on from NC_069413.1 coordinate 1,478,172, forward strand.
AATAGTAACATATACGATGGAGAATGTCAGTGGATGTTGACTGTTGGAGCAGTACAGCACCCACTGCATAACCACTCGCATCTATATGTAAAAACAAGGGAAGATTGAAATTAGGACTCCTCAATACAGGAGCAGAGGAAAGCAGATGCTTCAACCTTGTAAATGAATCTGAACAATCCCTAGTCCAGATGAACTGAACTTTGCTACTCGTAAGCTCAGTGAGAGGAGCAGCAATCTGAGAAAAGTTTGGACAGATCCTGCAATAATATCCTGCCATGCCCAGGAATCTCTGTACTCCCTATCCTGTGGCACTGGAAATGCAGAAATAGCACGAACCTTAGCCTCAGTAGGAGCAACCTCACCTTGGCCACTACAGAAGCCTAGATAGGTAATCTTGGCTTGAACAAAACTACATTTATTCAAGTTAACAGTGAAGTTGTAGTGTGCCAGTCTCTCAAACAATGCTCTGAGACGTGTCAAGTGTTGTTCCCACTCGTCACTGTACACCACAAAGTCATCAAGGTAGGCTTCTACTTCGTCTAAGTTGTGGGTCAACTCGTTCATTATACGGTATTGTATATCTGTCTTGCACAACTTGTCAGGCACTGCAACATCATGGTATCTTGATTCAGAGGACATCTACATGACCTTCTTCACCACTTCTACAACTAGCCCATCAATTTGGGAAGGACCTACTTCCACTGGGGAATCCCGCCTACCAGTGACTATCCCCTCGTCTGCTACACGTCTCTCTTCACTGACGCCTATATAAGTGCCAGTCTCCTTACCTGTGCTTCAGAATCTCTATAACCACGGTGTTGTAAACACTACCTTCAAGGCTGAGGGACTGATTACCTCATCTTTTGTATATAGTTCTTCTGTTTTCTAATTATGTCCAAGAATTTGTATTGATCAAGCCACTGGATGGCGAAACGTTTACAATAAAGATAACCAGATGTTGCACAAGTGTCTTAACTTTCATCGTTCATTATACGTTGGAATGAAGAAGCCACGTTACGTAGGCCGAAGGGGGTGATGAGGTAGTTAAACAATCCATCTTGAACAGTAAAAGCAGATATTTCTTGAGCACGTTGAGTAAGCGGGACTTGATTATAGCCTCGTAAGAGATCCAAATGGCTGACAAACTGGGCTCCTGACACAGTCAATAAGGTCGCCAATGCGAGGTAGGGGATAACCATCAGGCATGGTGACAGAGTTCACTTTCCGGTAATCAGTGCACATCCTGAAACTACCATCAGGTTTAGGTACTAAAATACATGGAGATGGCCATGGACTTTTACTGTGCTCATTAAGTCCATGAGATAACAGAAAATCAACTTCTCTCAATGCTTTATGCTTTGTTGGACTCATCCTATATGGAGATAGCTTAATAGGTGATGCTCCCTGTACACCAACGTCATGCACACCCAGAGTACAACGTTTAGGAACATCACTGAACAATTCAGGATACTGCAAAATCATGTTTTTAATATCACCAGCTTTATCAATCCCAAGGTTACTAAGAAAACTGTCTAGTGATTGTAGAGTCACTGAATTTTCTAAACGCACTTCTATACCTCTAGAGATGTCAGGCAGACTGATGTTTTCTTCCTCTGTCCTAGGAAGAATAGATGTAGTAGGTAGAGGATTAGTGTAGTATGTCTTAATGCCCTCATCTATATCGTTTATGGAGATTGTGAACAACAGGGGGCCCAACACTGACCCCTGTAGAACACCGCTCGTGACACTTCCCCACTCTGATTTCTCCCCATTTATGCAAACTCTCTGCTGCCTATTTGGCTGTCTCTATCCAGGAAAAAATTTCTCCTATTCCATGTGCCTTAATTTTCCTCAATAGTCTGTGATGTGGGACCCTGTCAGAAGCGTTACTGAAGTCCATATACACAATATCATATTCATTACCATGATCTACCTCCTCAAATACCTTAGTGAAAAAAATTAATAAATTCATCATGGCAGGAACGCCCCTTCGGAAAACCATGCTGAGATTCGTTGATTAATTTATGGTTTTCAAGGTGGCTACAAACTGCCTCGGCAATTATTGATTCCATAAATTTTCCCACTATGGAGGTTAGGCTTATTGGTCCATAGTTCGAAGCTAATGACCTGCCACCTGCTTTGAAAATAGGTATCACATTTGCCATTTTCCACTTGTGTGGCACCATGCCAGTTTGTAGTGATATGTTGAAAAGATTCGACAAAGGTTTGCCAAGTTCCTCTTTACATTCCTTTAGAACCCTTGCATACAGTTCATCAGGGCCTGGGGATTTTTAGGTTTTAATTTATCTATTTGCCTAAGGACCATGTCACTTGTCACCCTAATCGTGCATAGTTTATTAACGTCCTGTTCTACATAATTTATTGTTTCTGGAATATCGCTAGTACCTTCCTGTGTAAAAACTGAGAGGAAGTACGTGTTGAAAATTCTACAAATTTCCTTATCACTGTCCATGAGCTGACCCGAGTAAATTTTGAGTGGGCCTGTCTTGTCCCTGATCTTACTTCTGTATACCTGAAAGAATCCTTCTGGGTTAGTCTTCGATTCTCTTGCAACTTTAACCTCATAATCTCTTTGTTTTTCTTATTCCCTTTATTTCTCTTTAACGGAATATATTGATTTCTTAATTGCCCCTCTCCTCTTGATTTGCCTATATATGCCTCTCTTTTGATCAGTGAAATGTTTTAATCTATTGTTCATCCATTTAGAATCCTTTTTGTTTGATCTGATTTCCCTATTTGGAACCTAAGTTGTCTGAGCAGCTAGAACTATGCCCTGGAAAACATTATATCGGCAATCATCACCACCTACCTGACCCATGGTCAGGTTATTCCAGTTCAGCCCACCCAAGTAATTTTTCGATCCTATGAAATCAGCCAAGCGGAAGTCAGGGACAGACTTGATTGCCATTAGTGGCCCCCTCTGTAATTAGTATTTTATAACATGTAAACCACTCAATATCCAAATCCTGTAAACCCCACATTGTAACCCTTATAGAGAATAAACTTGAACTGAATTGAATAGGGGAATTCCATGATATATTAAAACTGAATCATTTGTGACCACATTCCCCAAGCTCATCATTAACCACAAGATTATCAATTAGCATTACCCTGATGGCAAGAACCAAGTCAAGCAGGTTATTTTCTCTAGTTGGTTCTGTTACATACCGTTTTAAAAAACTCCTGAATCGTTTCAAGAAAGTCACTTGACTCTAAATTTAGTGTCAAATTGCTCCAGTCAATCTGTCTATAGTTGAAATCTCCAATTAGCACAACATTTTCGTATGTAGATGCCTTACGAATTTCGTCCCATAGAAGTTTACTGCACTCCCTATCAAGATTTGGGGCTCTGTAAATCACACCCAAAATTAGTTTTTCACGGCCCTCGAGAAGCTGTAACCAAAAGATTCAGTGGCTGACACTTCTAATTTTATATCTTGTCTAACACAACAATTTAACTTGTCTCTGACCTACATTGCTACTCCGCCACCCTTCCGGTTGACCCTGTCAGTGTGGAATAATTTATAGCCTTGTATGTGGCATTCAGAAGGCATCTATCTTTCAGATTGAGCCAGGTCTCTGTTATAGCAATAATATCTGTTTCCTGCACTTGCAATTAATCTTAGCTCATCTATCTTATTTCTTACACTCCTGCTATTATTATAGTAAACCTTAAGGGAGATAGTCCCTTGCTGCCCTCTTCCATCTCTCTTTGTTTGCTGACTTGATCTATTGTCTTTATAACACTAGGTTTGCAGGATGCAACCCTAGTGTTGCAACCTGCCTGTTTCCCACACACACCCATACCTCTATCTTCTATCAGTTTAAAATCCTAGGCATTTCAGCAATGGCCCTCTGGATCGAGTTTGCAAGTGTTACTACCCCTGCCCCAGAGAGATGTACCCCATCCCTTGCATACATATCATGTTTGCAAGTTCCCTGCAGTATCTGTCTAGCCAGCAATTTACACCAATTAAACCAAGTGTCAGGGAGGTTATGTTTAGGTTTTTACATGGGATTTTGCCGTCTGCGGTTGTGTTATTTAATAGGAGATTAAAGGAGGGTGGGGAGTGCAAAGCGTGTGGATGTCCGGAAACCATATTTCACGCTGTGTACTTTTGTACTTGTTTAGAAGATGTGAGGGTCTGGCTAAGTAGGGTAGTTAGGTTAGTGGGTGGGGAAGGGTTACAGGTGTTGCGGGTGTTAAGTTTAGATATAGGTGGGTGGAGTCAGCAGGTGGTGAATGCGGTTGCGTATGTGGTCACTGATTTTATTTATATATCTTGGGCAATGAGGGAGGTGGGAGTCGAGGAAAGGATAAGAGTGTTAGGGGCCACGATGTATAGAACAAAGTGCCGCAATAGGGATCTTTATGGGGGAAGATGGGAGACAGCATTTACTGAAGGTTATCGTAGATTCAGGTTGAAGGATTTAAGAGATTTAAGTGTAAAGTAAGGGGTTGCGGCGGGCTAGTTTTCTTGAGTATGGACATGTGTATGGATGTTAGCGTGTGTGGTATGTTTGGTAATATAATAAATAAGCTTCTTTTGTGATGTGAGTTTGGTCGGGGTAGTTGTGTAAGATATGTTTTTCACATTGTTTTTCAGAAGGTATTGAATATAATATGTAAGTAGTGTTGTTGCACTACATTGTGTGTATGTGTGAGAGGGTACATCTCACAGTATTTGTGTGTTTGAAGGTTTGAGGTGACACAAGGCATGATCTAAGTAGTTTGGTTTTTCTTTTTGTCCTCAAATGTGTTATACAAAGATAATACTGTGGTGTATGTGATGTGTAGGTTTATAGGTATTCAACATGCTTGTTGTATGTTCCCTTTTCGATACTTTGTTTTAATTGTCATTTCAATGTACTTTGTATAGTATTATACAATGGTATTGTTCTTTGCCATATGAAGTGGTTTTTTTTTTTAGGTTATGTTATGTTCTAGGTTTTTGTATGTTAAGATGTACTTATAGACTGTCAGCACCCTGATATAGGTTTTTCATGCTATGTTCTTAACGTAAGTTTTGGCTGTATGGTATACAGATATATCTAGCCAGTTTATAGACGCATTCCTTTTGTGTCTGAGATTTTTGTATACGGGTTTATTGTAACTGTAATGAGTCGGTTCTGAGATTTAAGCTGTTTTCTTTGTATGTTTATTTGTATTTTGGTATATGTAAATCTGTAATGTTAGGGATAAGTATGTAGATGTTCTAGTAGGATTATGATGTTAGGTTTTGGTTTATTGATTAATGAGAAGGCTGGAAGTAATTGTTACATTTTCTTGTATATATTATTTTCAATTGTAATGAGTCTTTGTCATATGTCATGTTATGTAAAATTTATATGTAAGTTAGGTTTTGAGTCATTGAATGTTTATATATGTTAGTTCACGAACCTGTTACTGTGGTTATTTGTAGCTATGTTCTTGCCGTAAGTTATTGTTGTATGTTATACAGCTATATCTTGCAAGAATATAGGTGCAATCCATTTGTGTTAGTTTATTTTGTGTTGGGTTTCTTATGTCAATGGCCGAACCTTCAGGATTGAGATCCATACTGTTTCCTTTTATTTTTATTTTTATGTATACTGTATTAGTTATAAATAAAATATAAAAAAAAAAATTTACACCAATTGCCCTAGCCAACCATTTATTGCCCACTCCCCTTCTAGGCAAGATGCTACATATGATTGGGACCCCTTCCTTAAACTTAATTAAATCTATAGCTGACCTGTACTTATCTAGCAGCTCTTCTCTCCTACCCTTCCCAGTATCATTTCCACCAGCACTGAGACAGATAATAGGCTTGTTCCCATTACCTGACATGATATTATCCAATCTGTTGACTATGTCACTAACACCAGCTCCAGGGAAGCACACACTATCTCTTACCTTCTTATTCCTATTAAAGAAAGCACGGTCCATATATTTTACCTGTGAGTCACCAATCTCAAGGATTCGCTTACCTCTATTTGCAGGGGAAGTAGTACCTTTACCTTCACTGGCCACTGAAGTACACTCATCCTGAAGAACAGAGAAGCGATTTCCTACTTTCAAATCTTCTCTCTTAACTTTCCTTATTTTGATGCTCTTCCCATTACTGGGGAGGGGGATTATCCTAGATATTCTACACATATTCTGCCATGCATGATAATTTATGTAACCTTTTCCACAAAGAAATAACTGAAGCAGAATTAGAAAAACTAGTACAATGGGATTATTGAGCCTCTCTCTCATACTGAGTGTTTTCCACCTACTGTATCTGCAACACAGGCTGACTCGAAGTCTCTGAAATGTTTATTTCTCTGTAAAGATTACAATGTGGGTTTTACATATTATAAAATATTAGTTACAAAGAAGGCCACTAGCACACCTAGGCATTTCTGGCAGACTAATACTAATTCGTACTCTATATTGACACAGGTTATGGAGGATACTGACATTAAAGATAGGTAACTCTAGTGATTAAATAGATTTACAATAGTGAGGCAGTTCAAAACATTTATGAATATAACAATATGTAAATTTAGTAATGAGAATGGTTTTGTCTTGTGGGGATTTTATAAATATAAATCATCAGATTCATTGAAGAATTGTAGTGTGTAGTGGGAAAAGCAAGATATTTACAAAATTAGATTTAAAAGATTCTCATTTACAGATAACTTGTAGATGTGAGGCGCCAACAGATTTTATAAATTAATACCTACAAGGGACTTTTTACATATAAGAATTTCCTCATACAGTATCTTCCAAAAATTTGTTTCCAAACTGCTTGTTAGATTGGAAGGTGTAGCATCCTATTCGAATGATATATGTGGTGCAACAGATGATATATGTGGTGCAACAGATGATGTATGTGGTGCCACAGATGATATTTGTGGTTCCACAGATGATGTGTGGTGGCACAGACATATGTGGTGTCACAGATGATACACGTGGTGCCACAGATGAACATGATGATAGACTCAGGCAGGTGTTAAAGATTTTACAAGATCATAATGTAGTACTGAATAATAATAAATTATTCTTGAAAACAAGATCTATTGAATATACGGGTTATCAGATTTCATGGGAGGGTATTAACTGCTTCCCAGTATATATAAAGGGGTTTAGCAATACCTGGAGAAGGTTCCGGGGGTCAACGCCCCTGCAGCCCGGTCCGTGACCAGGCCTCAATCTCTCTTCAAGAGGGAGGAAGTATCGTTTATCTTTTTTCGTACATGTGTGGCAGTCCCTCGGTGGGAAGGGGGGTTCCTCTCCGGTTCTATGGACAAATGTCCCAAAAGCTAGTTTACTCTAACGGCGGTTGGCGTGGGGTGCAGCGACTTCAGCGGGGGTCGGGTAACATGCAATGACTGGGAGTAAGGTTTCCAAGTCTCTGATGGCTAAGTACACAAGATGTGCCGCCTCATCCTCCCGGGCCTGCCCCACTGGGGTCATTGGGAAGTGTCCACAGCGAAGGTGCATCGTAGCTGGGCAGTCTAGCAGGTAGTGCACCAAGGGTTTCGGAACCATCCGGTCACAATTTCTTTATTTTATGTCTTTGCAAACAGTACATTGAGATTTTGTATTTACAATAGTGGGTTGCAATGCAAAGAGAGCCTCTATTATGCCTAGGCATTATGGGCCAACTTAACATTATTGGTTTACAGACTGCATAACACTAAGGATTATATCATAGTTGTACAGTAGGATAGTAATTATTTCATAGTTGTACAGTAGATTATTAATTATAAGTGAATCAAATTAGTACAAGACAAAAGATATTCATATATTCTAAAATGCTTTTTGTGAAAACAATGATTCAGTTATATTCCTGTCAACAATGGATAAAAGGTTCAAAGTGATTGTTGAAGTTACGATGTGGGAGTACATAAGTATGTGTGTACTGACTGTTTAGCGTTTAGGCTAGGGTGATTAAGTGGCTTTTGAGAAGAGACTTAAATTGATTTTCAGACCGAGTTACTTTAATATCTTCTGGTAATGAATTCCATATTTTGTGGCCCTTTATGTGCATCGAGTTTTTACAGTGTGATATGGACACGAGGTATTTCAAAAAGAGATCTGTATCTTGTGTTGTGGTCATGTGTCCTGTTTAGGTTGGTGAGAAGTTAGTGGAGGGTTTATATTTGCGTGTATTGTTCTGTGTATGTAGTAGGTGCATGAATAAGTATGGATGTTCTTAATGGTGAGCAGATTCAGACTTCTGAAAATTGGCAGAGTATGCTGGTGGGAGTACGAATTTATCATCATTCTTACTGCTGCCTTTTGCTGAGTTATTAGGGGTTTTAGGTGATTGGATGTTGTTGATCCCCATGCACAAATTCCATATGTATGATAAGGGTATATGAGTGAATGGTACAATGCCAGGAGAGATGATTGTGGAATGTAGTACATTATCTTTGATAGTATGCCTACAGTCTTGTAGTCACAGAGCTCCTCTTGTGCCTGTTCAACAATCCGCTCATTGGTGGGATACCCTAAGTGTAGACGGTGGATATGCACCCTCAGTTCTCTAGTCTGCATCTGAATACTTGGAGGGGGCGCCCAGTGGGTCGCCCTGTCATACCAGCGGTGGCTCCCTGAATCCCCAGGGTCAGGGAGTGGGTGTCTGGCTGCACTGGCAGCCCACAGCATAATCTGGCTGTGGCTGATGGAGATTGCAGCATGTGGCTGTGCCTCGAGGGTTGCGGTCTTCGCAGCCTCATCTGTAACATCATTGCCGGGGATACCCACATGGCTCGGGATCCAGTTGATGGTGGCTCTGCATCCCTGGCCATAAGCATCTGCAGGTCACCCAGGATGGATGTGATTAAATTTATGTTGTCCCTTGACTCTGTGCATAATTGCTTGGATCGCTGTCTTGGAATCAACATGGATGACGGGCATGCTGATGGTCTGCAATTGCATGCTGCAGAGCTTGTTGGATGGCAAAGAATTCAGCCTGGAGTTTGGTGCAATGGTCCGGGAGGTGCCAATCTGCTGTCAGAGTGCTGTGGAACATCCCAGCAGCTGTGCGGCCTGCCACTGAGTCTCTGGAGCCATCGGTGTAATACGGCACACACCCAGGGCCTTCCACACCCACAATGCTAGCCGAGGCAGGTCATTGCAGAATGTGCTGGGGGCAATGCCTTTTGCTACCTGGTAAGGTTGTCCAGTGCACTGCCAACAGCTCTGGCGCCCAAGGGGGTGGGACCATGCAGTTCACTTCCGGTCTGTCGCAGCCTCCTGCCTGGAGCAATGTCATGGGCAGGAGCTTCCTTGTGGCATCTGCAAGTGACCACATCCATCAGTGGCCGGGTTGCATTGGAATAACATGTCCCTGGCAGACCCTTAAATCCCTCATCAGTTTGTCAGTCCCTGGGAGTCGGAGGTACTTTGCTATCCTCTTGGCAGCTACAAGATGAATCCTGTAAGGGGCTGCAACTGCGCCTCAAAGTTCAGAGCCACCGCATTGGCCCACCTAGGCACCCCCAGCATGGCCCGTACAACTGTGTTCTGGACCACACAGAGACACTTCATGTTTGTGGGCCTGGCATGAACAAGAGCAAGCACTCCATGGTTGACGAGCGAGTGTACTGCCTGTATGTAGAACAACCTCATGACCTTGAGGCTGGCCCTGACCCTAGGGTTGGCCATGGCACTCATTGCCCTGACCCTCTGCAGAGCCCTCTCTTTGATGTGGCATACATGTTTCTGGAAGGTGAGGCGCCTGTCATTGTAGATGCCAAGGTACCTACAGCTGTGAACCCAGTCCAGGTCGATGCCCAGGATCCACAGCCTCTGACTGGGTTCCCTGGTGCGAAGGATCATGGCTTTGGATGTCGCTGCAGATATCTTGAGCCCCAGGTAATGGCAAGTGGAAACCAGCAGATTGAGGTCCTCCTGGGCATGCTGCAACAGCTGGCACTTCCTAGATATGACAAGTGCCAGGTCATCGGCATAGCTGTGCAGAAAGGTGCCTGTAGAGAAAGGCAGGTGCACCAGCTGGTGCATCAGTACATTGCACAGGGTGGGACTAAGCACCCCACCCTGTGGAGTGCCGTTTTCCAGGGACTTGAGAGAAGAGGCATGCCCCTGGAAATGCACCCAGGCCTGCCTGTCCTGGAAATAGGAATGAAGCTATGCAAGCAGCCTGCCCTTAACCCCCCTGTGGGCCAAGAGTGAGAAGATGGCAGGTGCACTGGCTAGCTCAAAAGCTTTCCCGAGGTCGAGGAATACAACAATGCGGGCTTGGGCATCTGACCCAATGCTGGCCAGCAGGGTGGCAAGGCTTTCGAGAGTGCCCAATCCTTTGGTGAAGCCATAGAGGTGTTTATGATGGTCAAGCTTCCACCTCAGTCACTCCAGCACCATCCTCTCAGACCCCTTCGAGATGCAGCTGGTGAGGGAGATGGTTTCACACTGCCAGGATCCCCAGGCTTAGGAATTGGTATGATGTCGGCCTCCTTCCATTCGGCAGGGAGTCTGCCAGCTCTCCAAGTCTGGTTGATGACCCCTAGGACAACTGCATGACCAGATTGGCCAGAGCAAGTGATCATGCCATAGGTGACACCATCATGCCCTGGCGCAGTGTCCCAATTAGATGTGAAGGCTGCCTGCAGCTTCTGGTCAGCGAACTCTTCATCTGTGATGTCTTTTGCCTGGCACGCTGCTTCGATCATCACCATCCTTTTAGAAAGGAGGGTGGCCTGTAGGTCCCAGAGATCCTGAGGCAGTTGAGCCATGGCCGCTCTGGAGGTGGAAAGGCCCACCAGACGTTCTGCCTCCATTGTGGGTTCTGGGTGCACATGAGCCACACTGTGACACTGCCCATTGGCCATTCTTAACTTGGTCCAAATCTCGGATAAGGTGGTGGAGTAGCTGAGGGAGGCACACCATTCGAACCATTTAGCTTGCTGGACCCTGTGTGTGACATGGTGTGCATGCCGCGCCACTTCCCTGAGCAGAGGCACGGACTCAGCCATGGGATTACGCCTGTGCATATTGCGTACAACATCGATCCGGTGGTTCTGCTCCCTGTTGTCCTCGTTGTAGAACCACCAGTCATGCTTGTATGATCCTAGGTATGGCTGCCTCAGCTGCACATGTGAAGGCTGCCTGCAGGTTCTGAGCTGCCTCATCTGGATATTCCAGTAGAGTAGACTCTGCCCACCAGTGCTCAATGACGACCTGGAAGCACTGCCAGTCGGCCTTCTTGAGATTCCATTTAGGGGTAGGTGTGGGAGGTGGGTGCCACTGGACCATCAGTGTAGTGACCACTGTAAAGTAATCACTGGTGAGATGGGGGTGAACCTCCCATCCCGCACTCGAGAGCAGCCATCTAGAGATGAGTGTAACATCCAGGCGGCCACTGTAGTGATGGGTTGGCTCCCCATTGTTGAGGGCGATCTCAGGGACCTCCTCTAGCACAGCTGCAAGGTGCCTCCCAGTTGTGCTGGTGGGAGACAGAAGTAAGTATTGGGTGGTAGGCACTGACATCCTCAGCCACAACAAGACCCTCCAGGGGGGGGAGAGTGCTGCCACTTCTGAAATGTCAATGGCATGCTGAGAGCTTCTGTATATGCTGTAAACCACGAGAGGTCCATTCCTCCCTACCATTGTCATCTGATCCCTGATTCCTGCGAGTCCCAACCATTTTTTTTTCTTTTTTTTTTATAGTGAAAGAGAGAAAGAAAAAGAAAAAGGGGGAGAGAGTGAGAGATAGGGAGAGAGAGAAGGGGAGCCTAGAAGGAGAGGAAAAGAATGGAAAAAGGGGGAGAAAGTGAGAGAGAGGGAAAAGGTAAGAGAGAGGGGGGAGTGACAAGGGAAGAGAGAGACATAAAAGAGGAAGAGAGAGTGTAAGAGAGGAAGAGAGAGGGAGAGAAAGGGGGAGAGAGAAAGGGGAGAGAAGAAAGGGGGAAGAGAAAGGGGGAGAGAGAAAGGGGGAGAGAGAAAGGGGGAGAGAGAAAGGGGGAGAGAGAAAGGGGGAGAGAGAAAGGGAGAGAGAGAAAGGGAGAGAGAGAAAGGGAGAGAGAGAAAGGGAGAGAGAGAAAGGGAGAGAGAGAAAGGGAGAGAGAGAGAGAGAGAGAGAGAGAGTGTAAGGAAGAGAGAGGAGAGGAGAGGGAGAGAGATGGGGGGGAAAGGAAGGGTTATAGGGTCACTTCACAGGAAGGTGTAAAATCCTGTATATATATATATATGTGTGTGTGTGTGTGTGTGTGTGTGTGTGTGTGTGTGTGTGTGTGTGTGTGTGTGTGTGCTACAGCTATTCAAGTGCCTAACAGCAGAGCTGTCCTCACCTAGTGTGTGTGCATATGTTTATGTAAACAGTCCTTATTTCCCACGTATGTACTACATATGTATTGTATATGTACCTGATCTCTTGGTTCCCACTGTACTGTCTTATGCGTTTAAAATTACGTTCAAAAATAAATACACTAGGCTTCGCCTATATGCCGCTACCTCTAAATTCTATTAAATGCCAGTAAATGCTGCTTATTCTAATTCTGATAGCTCGAGGAGAGTGACCCCCAATTCCAGCTAGAGACAGGTACTATTGACCCCATGCAACTCAAACTAGGTGAATATTACTTGCGGCTGGCAGTGGAGTAACGTTGCGGGTCTGTCCTGTCCCAGAAGTTGAAAATGTTTGATGCTTCTCGGTAATTTTTCCACTAACTTCCTGTATGCACTATAGTCTCTAGCTCTTCTAATTTTTTCACTCACTGTATTTACTGACACATCTATACATATCTCTTATCTCCCTGGTCTTGAGTCGCACTTATTCTTCAAAATACCCCACTGCGTTATTATGGCAACACTATTTAGGCCTGACACAACCGTTCACCCTTCCAACGGCCCTCACTAAACATTCAGCCAATATTTCCTTTTTTTTCTTTTCTGTGATCACTTATATTTCCTTTTTTCGGGGCTTAAGTGATTATATGCACTCTTATGCGTGCACACGCCTATATCCCACACTCTATTCCTTATGGCACAGTCAGAAATTACCACCAAAACACGAGCTCAAACTGCGTGACTCCTCCACGAGTGTGTGTACTCACCTATTTGTACTCGCCTATTTGTGGTTGCAGGGGTCGAGTCCTAGCTCCTGGCCCCGCCTCTTCACCGGTTGCTACTAGGCCCTCTCTCTCCCCGCTCCATGAGCTTTATCAAACCTCGTCTTAAAACTGTGTATGGTTCCTGCCTCCACTACGTCATTTTCTAGGCTATTCCACTGCCTTACAACTCTATGACTGAAGAAATACTTCCTACTATCTCTCTGACTCATTTGTGTCTTCAACTTCCAATTGTGGCCTCTTGTTTCTGTGTCCCCTCCCTGGAACATCCTGTCTTTGTCCACTTTGTCTATTCCACGCAGTATTTTATATGTCGTTATCATGTCTCCCCTGACCCTCCTGTCCTCCAGTGTCGTCAGGCCGATTTCCCTTAATCTTTCTTCATAGGACATTCCCCTTAGCTCTGGAACTAACCTTGTCGCAAACCTTTGTACTTTCTCTAGTTTCTTGACATGCTTTATCAAGTGCGGGTTCCAAACAGGTGCTGCATACTCCAGTATGGGCCTGACATACACGGTGTACAGTGTCTTGAATGATTCCTTACTAAGGTATCAGAATGCTGTTCTCAGGTTTTGCCAGGCGCCCATATGCTGCAGCAGTTATCTGATTGATGTGTGCTTCCGGAGACATGCTCGGTGTTATACTCACCCCAAGATCTTTCTCCTTGAGTGAGGTTTGCAGTCTTTGGCCACCTAGCCTATACTCTGTCTGTGGTCTTCTGTGCCCTTCCCCTATCTTCATGACTTTGCATTTGGCAGGATTAAATTCGAGAAGCCATTTGCTGGACCAGGTGTCCAGTCTGTCCAGGTCTCTTTGAAGTCCTGCCTGGTCCTCATCAGATTTAATTCTCCTCATTAACTTCACATCATCTGCAAACAGGGACACTTCTGAGTCTAACCCTTCCATCATGTCGTTTCACATATACCAAAAATAGCACTGGTCCTAGGACCGACCCTGTGGGACCCCGCTCGTCACAGGTGCCCACTGTGATACATCATTAAAATACCATGACTCGTTGTTGCCTCCCTGTCAGGTATTCTCTGATCCATTGCAGTGCCCTTCCTGTTATATGCGCCTGATGCTCTAGCTTCTGCACTAATCTCTTGTGAGGAACTGTGTCCAAAGGCCTTCTTGCAGTCCAAGAAGATGCAATCAAACCCACCCCTCTCTCTCTTGTCTTACTTCTGTTATTTTATCATAAAACTCCAGAAGGTTTGTGACACAGGATTTGCCTTCCGTGAATCCGTGCTGGTTGGCATTTATACTCCTGTTCCGTTCCAGGTGCTCCACCACTCTCCTCCTGATAATCTTCTCCATAATTTTGCATACTATACACGTCAATGACACAGGTCTATAGTTTAGTGCCTCTTTTCTGTCTCCTTTTTTAAAAATGGGAACTACATTTGCCGTCTTCCATACCTCAGGTAGTTGCCCAGTTTCCAGGGATGTGTTGAAGATTGTGGTAAGTGGCACGCACAACATATCTGCTCCCTCTCTAAGGACCCACGGGGAGATGTTGTCCGGTCCCATTGCCTTTGAGGTATCGATGTCCCTTAGCAGTTTCTTCACCTCCTCCTCATCTGTATGTATGTCGTCCAACACTCGTTGGACGACATACTGGTGTCCCCATCTGGTCTGTTCCCCCAGAGTCCTTCCTGTCTCTACTGTAAATACTTCCTTAAATCTCGTGTTGAGCTCCTCGCATACCTCTTGATCGTTTCTTGTGAGTTCTCCACCTTCTTTCCTCAGCCTTATCACCTGGTCCTTGACTGTTGTCTTCCTCCTAATGTGGCTATACAGCAGTTTCGGGTCAGATTTGACTTTCGATGCTATGTCGTTTTCATACTATCGCTGGGCCTCCCTCCTTATCTGTGCATACTCGTTTCTGGCTCTTCTACTAATCTCCTTGTTTTCCTGGGTCCTATGCCTCCTGTACCTTTTCCATTCTCTGTTGCACTTAGTTTTTGCCTCCCTACACCTTCGGGTTAAACCAAGGACTCGTTTTTGGTCTTCCTATTATTTCTGTTCCCTTGGGAACAAAAATTTCCTCTGCCTCCTTGCACTTTTTTGCCACATATTCCATCATCTCGTTTACTGATTTTCCTACCATTTCTCTGTCCCACTGAACCTCCTGCAGGAAGTTTCTCATACCTGTGTAGTCCCCCCCTTTTATAGTTTGGCCTGTCCCCTTCAGTTCCTGTTACCTTTTTCCACTTGTAACTCTACTATATAGTCAAAACTCAGAACCACATGATCGCTAGCTCCAAGGGGCCTCTTGTAAGTGATGTCCTCAATGTCTGAACTGCTCAGGTGAACACAAGATCCAGTGTTGCTGGCTCATCCTCCCCTCTCTCTCTGGTTGTGTCCCTGACATGTTGATGCATGAGGTTTTCAAGTACCACATCCATCATCTTGGCTCTCCATGTTTCGGGACCCCCATGTGGCTCCAGGTTTTCCCAGTCGATCTCCCTGTGGTTGAAATCGCCCATTACCATAACTTTGCTCTGCTCGAGTGAGCTCTTCTTGCCACCTCAGCCAGTGTGCCACCATCACCCTGTTGTTTTCTTCGTACTCCTCTCTTGGCCTCCTGCAGTTCTGTGGGGGGTTATACATCACTCCAATGACTACTTTATGTTCTCCGGACTGAATTGTACCTACAATGTAGTCTCTTTCTCCAATCATGTCCATGCCTTCCATTTCCTCAAATCCCCATCGGTGTTTTATGAGCAGTGCAACCCCTCCTCCCCCTCTACTACTCCTATCTTTCCTCAGGATCTGATATCCTGTTGGGAAGATTGTGTCTGTTATTGTCTCAGCGAGTTTTGTTTCTGTGACTGCTATGATGTCTGGGGATTCTTCACTGATTCTTTCATTCCACTCCTCATGTTTATTCATTATTCCATCCGCGTTTGTGTACCAAACCTTTAGTTTCTTTTCTATCATTGTGGTCATGCAAGTACAGTGGACCCCCGGTTAACGATATTTTTTAACTCCAGAAGTATGTTCAGGTGTCAGTACTGGTCGAATTTGTTCCCATAAGAAATATTGTGAAGTAGATTAGTCCATTTCAGACCCCCAAACATACACATACAAACGCACTTACATAAATATACTTACATAATTGGTCGCATTCGGAGGTAATCGTTATGCGGGGGTCCACTGTATATTGGGGTTGGGGGAGCGAGAGCCTTTGTGGGGGCCTATATGGGGCTGTGGTGTAGGTGGGGTTTGTGTTGATGGGGTGGGGTCAGAATGCCCATAAGGGACAGCTGTTGGGGTGAGGTTTGTGACATGGGGGTTGGTGGCAGAGGGAACAGTGAGTGGGTTGTAGTATAGGTTGCTCAGTTGCGTGGGTGTCGCGGGTGGAGTCTTTTGGTGGGAGATTCTGTGGGGTGTGTTTGCCCTTCCTCCTGTGTCTGGGTCCTGCTCATTTTCATTGCTTCTCGTTCCTCCTTGCGTCTCTGTACCCTCTCTTTCAGTGTAGTCCTTTCTTCTTGTGTTCTGTCGCGGTCGAGGTATACTCTCTGGTACCCCTCTTTGTCCCTCAGTCTTGCTTTCTCTTGCAGAATCCTGATTCTAACTGATTCTTCCTTGAAAGTTACTCTGACAGGCCTTATTCTTCCACTCGCAAACCACCCAATTCTCTGAAAATTTGTCACCTGGGTCATATTGCCCTCCCCTATTGTTTTCATGATGCCTTCAATCATTTTTTTTTCCTCCTGTTTTATTTCTTCAAAGTTGGCCCCCTTGGCTTCTTGGAGCCCGTACACAAAAACTGACCTCGCCCTTTCCTCCTCCCACTGAGTCTCCATCTGCTTCCTCTGAGGCATTTTATTTCTTTCCATTGACATGTTCTTGCCTTCAGTCCCTGTCATATCTGAAACTTCTATTCTCAGTGAACTGTCTTTCCTGACCCGCTGTCCCTTGCTACTGCAGTTGGCTGTTTTGAATCTCTGCATATAGCATACCTTCATTGTCTTCGGACCTGCGTTTGATCTTAGTGTGCTCATCGTCTTTTCCCTGGCCCCACGTGGGTCTGATAGGGCCTTCGTGTACGGCATGTCTCCGTTGTTGCTTACCATCCCCTTGTCTGCGCCTGACTTTGAATTTCCTGATGTCACATCTGAATTGTCATTTGTCTCTCTAATCTGTTTCAGGCTTTGCAGTTTCTCTTCTAAGCACTGTATCCTAGCTTCTGCTGCTAAGACCTGTACTTCCCACTTCCTGCACTCTTCAGCTATCCGCTCCTCCATTTTCTTACCAAGCTCTACTATCTTCCTTCCCCACTCTTCCTCCCTTTTTTGGAGCTCTAACTCCCAGTCTTTCCTCCCTGGTTCGTCTTCCAGATCTCTGGTTTTCCGTCCTCTAAGGCCACCCATTTTTTTTTTTTTTTTTTTTTATTACCACAGACAGAAGGCTAGAGGAGGGAGAGGGTGTGGGGGGGAGAGAGAAATGGTAGAAAGAGGGTGTGTGTGTGTGTGTGTGTGTGTGTGCATACTTGCAAGTGCAGTAACGCCCTGTGGGGTCCAGTCCCTGGACCCATTATGTACCTCTAATCTTTTAACTACCACCCCAGGATGGGTCTGGGGTGCATAATAAAGATATTAAACTAACTAAACAGCCCCTGCCCACGGGACTGTGTGTGTATGGATCTCTGTTAGTTTATGCACAGATTTGCGCTGTTGTTGAATCGTGGGCTATGCTTTTGTGAGCAACAGAGCGAGTGTAGCATCGACTCTAAAGATCGCTGGACTGTTTAGTGTGTCAACTGTAAGCCACGTGAGGGTGGCTGACTACTATGACATGTGAACTGTGACTCAAAGCTACGAGCCCTGTGCGGGCGGCTGTGAGGTCATGGCCATCAACACACACCCCATACCCATTCTGTGGACAGTAGTCATAAAAGATTAGAGGTACATAATGGGTTCCAAAGTTTTGATAACTGAACAAGTTACATAGGAAATGAACCATTCACACGTCCACACCCGACCACAGTTGCAAAGAGTTATTAATGCAAATATTAGCTTTATTTACAATGAGCAAAGTCAGGGTATTCTTCCAGAATGGTTTGTAATATACCACTCTGGATAAAGTACTTTGACATATCTTGAACATTTCTGAGTGAGTTGTATCTGAATTCATTAATTTTATCTCACTCCAGTACATAATGATGCAGGGTGTGACAATAGTCCATCTGGTAAAGTTTACATTTCATTTGGTCTACATCTGGTGGTGGTGACTTAACCTCCCTAAGATACTTGTAACCCAGCCGGAGCCGAGCGATAGTGACATCCAAGAGTCGGCTTATTTTGTTGGATGCACCATAGACATGTGACTCCTCCTGCATGATAGAAAGATGATAAACTCTCTCTTAAAGCTCAGTTGAAGCTCTTGTCGTATTATTCTCAAACTGCTAACTGACAACTCAAGACTGTAATCTACTCCCTCTTTGAGAGAGCATAACTTATCCAATTCATCAGTTCTATCATGTATCTGGAGACCAATGTGATACGGAATCCACAGCATGTGCACTCTGACTCCACTGTCTAAAATCCTACCATACCTGAGTCTGGCTTCTGACACAAGCATGCCACAATTTATACTTAATGATTTGAGAACATTTATGGATGACAGAGAATCAATTACAATTACAGTGTCAGCCTTAGATACATGGACACATTTGAGTGCAAGGAGTATGGCAAGCAGTTCTGTTTGAAGGGTAGAAGCCCAGTTATTGATGTGTGCTCCAATTTCTTTATTAGAGCCATCATTCTGCAAGACAACAGCAGTACTACCAAATGCACCAGTGGATTGGTGAACACAACCATCAACATAAATAATTTGTGACAGTGTGTAGTGTAGTGTAGTATGATTAAGTTATCAATACAGCTTAAGGCATCCTGTTAGAGGAGGGAGAAATGGTGGGATGGTAGTTTGGAATGGGGTAATATCCCATGGAGCGGGGAAGTGCCGCTGTTGCCTTACTTGACATAGACAATGTATCCGGCTCATATGGAGGTCAGTTCCAATTTTCTCGATCCATATGGAGGGGTGTTCACCAGTGCTGAGGAAAGTTTGGAGGGCTTCTGTGCAAGTTTTTGAATGGGATTGCATCATATTGACCCCATTGAGGGCATTTCTTTCAGTAACACGATCTCTGATACTTGGAATATCAAGTTCTTTCCACATATTTAAAATTTTGAAGTACGACGGCATCCTAGGGTGAACCTCATTGCTTCGTTCTGCAGTTTTTCCAGCCCTCCAAGCTTCCAGTCAGACGCAACAGCAAGTAGTGGCGTAGCATAATCAACCAATGATCTACTATAAGCAAAATACATCATATTCACAATTTTAATATACCCGGGATGAAAACTTACCATAGCTCTAAGTGCTCTCAGCCTTTCTTTGTATTGGCGACAGTCTCGTTACAACAGATCCAAGTAATGGGACATCAAGGCCTAGATACTCATATATGGTTGCATATTCTAGTCATGACCCATTATGCAACCGGATCTGGGGAACTGTGCCTCTGTCGAGGACGCCTGTTGAGTATCTTTTTCTCAGTAGAGATAATCAACCCCAGATCCTGACACGAGGCTAGTACATGGTTAAGGATGTTTTGGGTGTTGGAGAATCCGGTGGTGTGAATCATTATATCATCAGCAAAACTAATCATATAATGATCGGCCTGGCTAGGCATTTATTAGAATATTGAATAGGATTGGACTGAGCACACCACCCTACCTGGAGGGTATTCAGAGGATCAACGCCCCCGTGGCCCGGTCCATGACCAAGCCTCCCGGTGGATCAGGGCCTGATCAACGAGGCTGCTACGGCTGGCCGCACGTAGTCCAGCGTTCATAATTCAGTCTTTAGTTACTCTTCTAGCCTTTAATCCAGATGAGAGTCCGTCCTCCAACATCCATTCTGGCAAGTTCACTAATGATTACATGTCGGTTGACTATATCAAAAGCAGATTTAAGGTCAAGGAAGGTTGTGTATGAGCTGTCAGTGTGCAGGATGAGAAAGGTGGCTATGCAATGATGCACGCTCCTTCCATGCATGAAACCATACAAGTGGTGAGATAGAAAATGATTATGTACATGAGACGATTTAGAATCATCCTCTCAAATGTTTTACACAAGCAGCTAGTAAGAGATATTGGGTGAAATGCATTTTGTTGATTGGGTTTTGGAGTGGGAATGATGAGGCTGTCGGTTCAAGATTTGGGGAGCTCCCCAGTTACATAGCTCATGTTATATAATTCAAGTATAGGAATACCTGGTACTCGACACAGCAATCTAAGTACATGTATATTCTAAGTAATGCCATCCTCCCAAGGCGGCGTGGAGTTGGCTTTAGTGCTGCTTTGAGCTCAAAGTTAACACAAGAACATAAGAATGGAGGAACACTGCAGAAGGCCTACTGGTCCATACAAGGAACGTCTTTATCAAAACCACCCCTACCCTAAGCTACCCGTGAATTTACTCCCGTACCCAACGACACCAATCAGACCCAGCCCCTCCCACTCATATATTTGTCCAATCTCATTTTGAAGCTACCCAAGGTCCCAGCTTGCGTGCAGCTAGCAGTAACAACCTGGTTAATCAGACCCTGATCCACCATGAGGCCTGGTCTCAGACCGGGCCGCGGGGGCGTTGACCCCCGAAACCCTCTCCAGATAAACTCCAGGTAAATGCTACTCGGAATATTGTTCCACGCATCCACAACTGTTCGAAAACCAATATTTACCTATGTCCTTTCTGAATCTAAATTTATCCAACTTCAATTCATTATTTCTGGTTCTTACCTGGTTCGACACCCTCAGTACTTTATTATCACCTTTGTTTATGCCCATCATCCACTTATACACTTCAATGACATCTCCCCTCATTCTATGTCTCTCCAGAGAGTGGAGATTCAAGGCTCTAAGTCTATCCTCATACGGGAGATTCCTTATACAGTATATCATTTTAGTCATTCTTCTCTGTATGTTCTCTAATGAGTCTATATCCATCCTGTAGTAAGGGGACCAAAACTGAGCAGCATAATCTAAATGAGGCCTCACTAGTGATGTATAGAGCTGTAAAATAACTTTTGGACTTCTGTTACTTATACTTCTTGAAATAAATCCTAGTAATCTGTTAGCCTTGTTGTGCACACTAAGGCACTGCTGTCTTGGCTTTAGATTTCTGCTTACCATGACTCCCAAGTTTTTTTTTTTTTCACATTCTGTATGATAAAGCTCTACTTCACCTAGTTTATAATTTCGAGGGTTATTTTCATAACCAAGGACTAGTACTTTACACTTGTCCACATTGAACTTCATCTGCCATTTTTCAGACTAAGACATTAATTTGTCCAAATCCTGGAGTTCATTGGTATCCTCCTCAGAATGAATCATACGGCCTATTTTTGTATCATCAGCAAATTTGGTCATGTCACTTGTAATTCTTTCATCAAGGTCATTAATGTTAATTATGAACAAGAGAGAGCCTAAAACTGATCCATGTGGAATGCCACTAGTGACTAATCCCCATTCAGATTCGACCCCACTAATGGAAACACTCTGCTTTCTACTGGTAAGCCATGCCTCTATCCATGCTAGAACTATCTCCTATTCCATGAGCTGCCACTTTTAAGAGTCTCTTGTGAGGTACTCTATGGAAGGATTTACTAAAATCCAAATAAACAATATCGTATACTTTATCACTGTCTACTGCCTCAAATGTTCTATTGAAGAACGTCAGCAAATTTGTAAGGCAGGAACGACCCCTCGGGAAGCCATGCTGAGATTCATTAATCAAATTATGCTCTTCAAGGTGATTTCTAATAATGTCATCTATAAGTGATTCTAATAATTTGCCTACTATAGACGTCAGGCTTATTGGACGGTAATTTGAAGGAGTGGACTTATCCCCTGATTTGGATGTAGGAACCACATTAGCCATCTTCCACAACTCTGGCACAACAACAGTAAGGATGGACGCATTGCACACTCGTTAATGGCTGACTAAGTTCTATCTTGCATTCTTTAAATACCCTGGAAAACAACTCGTCGGGTCCTGGGGACTTATTTTGCTTCAGTTTATCTGTTTGATAACTATATCCCTTGTGACAGTAATATTAGTTAATTTGAATTCATCAGGAACTGAATAAATGTTAATTTCTGGAATCTCATTTACGTCTTCTGTAGACATGGTTACATATTACTGCAAATTTATTAGGAATTTCTCCTTAATTTTGGAACCATTGTATGAGTAATTGAAAAATAGGGCGGCATTTGAGTGGTCTTCGGTGGAAGAGGGGGGCTGTTCGAAGGAATGAAAAAGCTTAGAGTTCTGCCTTGTTAAGTAATTTTTCAGGAGAGCATTCATTAATTGTTGAGGCTAATTCTTCCTATGTAGGTGTAGAATGTGCATTAATCCAGAAAGTAAATGGCCAGGAAGCACTGTGAATCTTACTAGTGAGAAAGTTTCTCCAGCAGAACGTTCAACATTATGAAAATCTTTTAAAGGGTGCTAAGAAGAAATATACCTAGCCACTTAGATACCCAACAATTGCACAACCCAGTCCAACATGGGTTTAGAACTGGTCACTTCTGCCTCTCACAACTATTGGACTTCTACAACATGATCTTGGATGCACTGGAGGACAAATAGAATGCAGATGTAGTATATACAAACTTAGGAAAAGCCTTTGACAAGTAGGATCAGAGAGTAATAGCATACATAAAAACATTTGATAAAGAAATAACAAGAAAAATGGACATGGATGTTTAATTTCCTAACCAATGGAACACAAAAAATGATAATAAACACAGCAAAGTCAGAGGTGGCTACAGCGGAATGCCTTGATCCACAAGGTATAGTACCCTCCACATTCTTTTCTTCACATCTGACAAAGAAATAAGCCATAACACCGTGTCTTCTTTTGCTGACGATACCAGAATTTGATGTTATCCATTGAGGATACGGCAAATCTCTAAGAGGACATTATCCAAATCTTCAAACACGCCACAGAAAACAATATGTTGTTCACTGAGGACAGATTTCAGTTATTCCGCTATGGAAAGTTCGAGAAAATAAAAACTGGATCAGAGTATAAAACAAACTCTAACCATACAATAGAGTGAAAAACATATGTGAAGGAACTGGGAGTGATAATGTCAGTAAATCTCACTTTTAAAGATCACAACAATGTCTACCACATCTGCTAGGAAAATGTTAGGATAGATATTGGGAACCTACAGATCTAAGGATGCAAAGCCAATGATGATTCTCTTCATATCACTCGTTCATTCTCGGCGGAGTACTGTAGTACACAACGGCCCCTTTCAAGTTAGGCAAAAATGAAGATCTGGTGAATATACAGCTCTTGCTTCATACAGCGAGAATCTGGGTTCGATTCCCAGCCAGGGCAGAAACATTGGGTGTTTCTTTACACCTGTTGTCTATGTTCACCCATCAGTCAATGAGAACCTGGGTGTTAGTGGACTGGTGTGGGTCGCATTCTGGCGTGGGTCGCATTCTGGCACACTGACCTAATTTGCGGGAATGGTCAGCATAACAAGCGGCTTTCTATATAGTATTATATCATTGATGTCAGCTATGGTCTGTATACCTTGTACATGTATTTGTAGTAAATAAAGATATTATATTATTATTATTAACGTATAAGCACAACAAAGCACTTCATTAACCGGTAATGGCTGAAGTCTTCTTGGCTTATACTTCTTGGAACTTAGGCGAAAGAGATACATTATTTCAGCATGGAAAATCCAAGAGGGTTTAATCCCAAATCAGCACACAGAAATCACTCCCTACAAAAGGAAAAGACTCGACAGGTGGTGCAACATTTCCTAATCGAACAACAAGGGCGCCATGAATAAACTAAGATAAAACACAATAAGTATGATGGACCCAAGACTGCTTAACTGCCTCCCAGCATACATAACAGAGCTTAGCAAAAGACCCCAAGCTCTCTTCAAGAGGGATCTGGACATACACCTAAAGCCAGTACCTGTGAAAATTTGTGTGGACTGCCTCCAAGTGAGTCGCCTACCCTGGCAAACTCTGTTGACACCGAGCTCTGAGGTCGGTACCTCAGCCTCACAAGTGGCTTATAGGACAGATTTTCACAAATGATTGATGTTGCAGAAAACTCGCCTGCATGCACGTATAAAGGACTAACTTACTTGGTGTTGCAGCATATATCCTGATCTTCAACTTCCCTAAGCTTAGCCTTAGCCCCTCTGGACTTCCCCTCAGAAACCACGTGCAACCGAGAGCCTTAATTCCTGCAACATTCAATCGTTATTAGTGTCCTGCCTGCACCTCAGAAATTCCTATATCCAAGAGGGTAGGTATCCCCTAGTATAACTATGCAGACATGGACACTAGCTTCCAGACTGCCTTGAGACACTGGTACTTACTGGGCATGCACTGCCTGTTGCACACCGGGCCCACAGATCAAACTCACTCACAATTCTCCCCAGACACTGGCCAGAAATCTACGAGATAAAGTGGAGGTCTTGTCTTACTGTATGGGCCTGACGGAGGTCATCTACGGTACATCGAGGTGCCTCTACCAGATTTCTCCAGGTCTCAAATGTGAAGACACGTGGGGGTGCCGTCTGCTGATTACGGCACGTCTTGTCCAGTTGGTGTCTGTCTTAAGAAGAACGAGCTGGTCTCTCTTCCAGACCCTCGTCTCTTCGTTCAAACTAGGGCTGCCAGTTCTCCCTAGCTAACTTATCCTCCACCACTCATCTCACCCATAGAACCTCCCGTACCCGAGACCTAAGCTTCAACTTGCATAAATGATGCCAGATATCTCCCCACCCATACATGGGGTATATCCCCTCCACCAGCACCACCACCCAGCTTCCAATCAATCGTGCCAACACCCCTATGTGGATCTTGCCAGGCTTCCATAGAACCATGAGGGCATGCAGCACTGCCTCACATTCCCTCAATTCTGCACCCCTATACCACCTCTTCACTTCCTCATGCAAAAGCTCCAAAACCCCCCTCCCGCACCCCCCGACATGCACGAACTCCCGTCGTAAGTAAACACATTTTACCCAACACCACAGATTCAGTAACCCTAACCCCCCCTGATGTTCCAGCAGTATTATCACCTCCTTCCTCAGCCAATCACACCCCAATCTCCATATAAGTTTGAACACCCTCTTTAAGATTCTTGCAGTTCCTTCCCCATTATGGGGTATACCACAGCCATGTGTCAGACCTTACTAAATAGTAACGTGTTTACCACAATGGCCCTCTGCAATAATGTCAAATGGTATGGTTGCAAACTCCCCAATTTATGCTCCACCAATTCCATAATATGCTCAGAGTTCACCTCTCTCATCTGCTCTTGATCCTCCATATACACTATTCCACATATGTTTAAGCTATCCACCACCCTCCACTTCACTCCAGCATCCCACTCTCCCTGCCAGTTTCAATTCCCCAGCCTTTAAGCACGATTTCTCCACATTTACCCTCATCCCCGGAGCTATCCCCAACATACGAATGACCTCTCCACCTTTCTCAAACTCTCTCCCTCCCACACAAGAACCATCATGTTGTTGATATTTCTCACGAACCTCAGCCAACACCTCAACTCCCCCATCCCCACCCCCTCCACAGATACAGGCCTCAACGAGACTGCAAAACAGGTCCTGAACACAGGCAAACAGCATTTGCGAAAGTGGACATCCTTGCCTGAGGCCCTGCCCCATACACACCCCTTCCCCTAGGTGACTATTGATTTGCATATGCACCCACACCCCTCGATACAATGTCTCCACCCACTCCACAACTTCCTCCCCAAATCCCTGCCGAAGAAGAATCTGCCACAATGCCTCCCGTTCCACACGGTCATATGCCCCCTGCCAATCCAAGGCAAGTAAACCCCCCCCCTTTGCTCCCAAACCCTCCACAAACCCCTTAATAGGCCCATGGCCCTCAACCATAGACCTGCCAGGAAACCCGTATTGCCCTCCCGATATGACATACCCCATGACACATTTCAGGCAATTTCCCAATATTTTTGCAAACAATTTATAATCTACACATAGTAAAGATAGCACCCGATAATCCTTCAGGGTACTCTTGGCCTCTCCCTTTGGGACCAGAACAACCACTGCTGTGGCTTGTAACTTCCCCCAAGGTGTTCATCAACTTCACCAAGAACCCACTCATTAACTGCCAGTGCCGCAGGTAGAATTCACATGGCAGTCCATCTATCCCCGGTGCCTTTCCCATACACATATCTGCCAACGCCTGCCAAACCTCACCTTCATCTATCTCCCCACCCAGTGCTACCCGATCACCACGCCCCAATGAACATGGCACTAGCTCGCAGATGCTATGTAAAGCCTTTCCTCCCACTGTACTACTCCCCAAATACTGCTCATATCATGCATCCGCATAACACTCATTTTAGTTTAATATGTTTATTATGCACCCCATACCCATCCTGTGGGCGGTAGTCAAAAGATTACAGAGGTACATAATTGGTCCAGGGACTGGACTCCAAAGTTTTGATAGCTGAGCAAGTTACACTCATCCCCCCATCATCCGCAACACTTGCCCCTCATGATAACCCCCCACTTCCAAGTAAACGACTTACTTCAGTGGCTTTCCATCAGCTCTGCTTTCCTCGGAAGACACACACTGATGGTCGATCACCCCAAAGCACATCCTCAACCCCCATTGCACACACACCACATCAAAACGCTTATTTTGCAGCTCACGAATCCTTCCCTTCAACATTTCTATATCCTCCACAGGATATACCCCCCTGTGCCCACCCCTCCTATAACAAGCCCTCAACCTACCCTCTAAATACTGAAGGAGCCCATACAACTCTTGCATAATGCATTTCCCTTCCCTCACATAAAACTGACATATCCTTCCCTTAGCCACCCTATCCTACCACCCCAGCAAATTCTCCACACCCTGCCCTTCCACACTGAGCTCTGCCCTCAATTTCTCAAATCCCCCCTGTCCCTCATCACCCAGGATCCTTGTATTTAGCTTCCAATAGCTTTTACACCTCCTGGCCAACCCATCCCACCCTAAGTCTATCACAACCGCCCTATGATCAGGATACTCCACCTCCACCATATGCAATGACTCCTCTCTTACCCACTTCATGATGAACACCCGATCTAGCCTCACTGCATAACCACACGTCTGATGAAAGTGTGCTCCACCTACCAAGACCCACCCCAAACACGTCATAAACACACACCCCTCAGAAGATCTTCTGAGCAGACATTGAGCCCCATGGCTCAATGTCTGCCCTACGAATAATACAATTCCAATCCCCTCCCACGACAGCAACAGGTGGTAATGAATGGAAATAATAAACGAGCTCATCCCTTACAAAATCCACTTTCACATGACCATCACTCTCCACAGGCACACACACACATACTAACACCACTCACCCATCCACCACCCATCCACTCTCATGATATGCCCCTCCCCCCCTTCACTTCTACTAACCACAAACGGGCTTACCTCCCAGAGTAGGACTCCCACCCCTCCTTTCAAGTGCCCCATCTGCATCACAAAAGCCCTGTAGCCATCCACCTCCAATACATGCCCCATCTTGATATTATGCTCTTGCACAAATAAGACATCCACTCTATGTTAGCACAAGAAACTAGCAAACCACACATGCTTCACATCCTGACACAAACCATTAATGTTAACTGTCATACACCTTAGGCCAGCTGTGGTTTCTTCCCCCTCTGCTTTGACACCTTCACAACACCACCATGCCCTTTTGGACCTCTTTTACTCCTGTCTATACTGGCAGCTCCAACCCTCCTCGACCACCTCCGGGCCCAGAGTCCCCGAGGAACTACCTCCACCTGCTTCCACCACCACCACCTTCCCAGTCCTCTGTGCTGGGGTCAGGACATCCTCTGAATCTGATGTCATGGCCTCATGCTTGTGCATGACCACACCTGTCACCATCTCCATCTCCTGTGATTCTTCACAGTGAACTTCCACCTCCACCATATGTCCAACCCCACTGCCATCTGGGCACATCACCCCTCGAGACACCACCAATTCACTGGGCTCCTCGCGCTGCCCACACTGGTCAACAGTATTCCTCACACCAGCCTTCGCTGCCGAATCGCCCTCCCCATCTGACTGGGTAAACAGTGAATTGATCACCGTCTCTAGGATCTCATCGATGGCCTCCACAACCGAACCAGGCTGTCCCCTATCATCAGACAAAAGGAGTCTCACAGGGCCCCCAGCCACAGGGGCCTTCAGGTCCTTGGCCTCCATCACTTCCATCTGGGTCACCTCCTCACTCCACAGACGTCCAGGCCCATGTCCTTCCTATAAGTCCAGGGCACGTCTGACTTGCCCAGATTCCTCTGCGGCATTGCGTCCTAGACCATGGAGTCAAAACTGTTGCTTACAGTATGCAACCATGTGATCAAACGCACCACAACGCCTGCAAGTCCTTCGTTGCCCAGCATAAGACACCATGACCTTTGTACTAAAGGCTTCCAATGTCACGGATGACGATATGGGATGCTGTAACATTTTCAGCGAGAATGTGCTCTCTGGGAGCCCAGCATATGCACCTTCCACCCACTTGCCTGGCTGGGCCAGTAGTCTTCGAAAACATTGCATAGGTCAGTTTCATCCACCTCAAATGGTACATTTCGCACTCGAACCCAAGTATAGTGCCTGGAGACATCATGAAGGTGGATGCTTACCATAGAATTGACGTCCACTTGTACATCCTGGTATTTCTCCACCACATTTCTCGCATTTCTCCACCACCTAGCTGCCAGGGAGTGTGGACATGCCTCACACCTCTCTGCTGACAATCTAGCAAGTTATCAAGTGACGTCATGGTATTTAGCATGAGGCGGGTGAATACCATTGGTATAGAACTTATTCGGGGGAGGGGGGATTATGCCTGAAACTGCACAAGTATTGCTACCCATGATTATCTGTGACACTTATGGCATTGAGGACAAGGATTTGTACAGTGTGGCTTAAAATGGAACCTACTGGATATTTGTGAAACTACTCAAGGGGCCAGGGTATGAAGAACTGGTTGAGTAATTCCAAGATATTGCATATATGTGTCCCTTGTGTGTGTTCGTATGGTGGATAACTCACGACAATACACGTGGGTGAAACTGTGCAATGTGCCCATCGTGGCCGATGCAATGGATCTCTGTCGTGTTTTCAGAAGCTATGGAGTGGTACACATGACAAAACTAGGCAAGTGGGTGGCTGGGGCGTATGCTGGTCTTCCCATAGGTACATTTACCCTTAAGATGTCTCTACACCAGGCCATACCATCGCATGTGTAAATTGATGACTTCCACACACAGGTGATGGTGTCATATGCTGGACAACGACAGACATGCTGCCTCTGCAGTGACTATGATCATATGGTGGCAGTGTGTGGGCAGCATGGGCAGGCCAGGAGGCCGGCCGGTGGAGCAACAAATGTCAATGAGCAGGAAGCTCCCGTACCTAGATGACAAGGAGATGGTGGGCGTGGTCGTCTTTGGAGTGAGGAGACTGAAGTGCCAGTGGTGGAGTCAGAACTGGAGCTGACGTCTCCTGAGTTACCTGCACCACTGGTGGTACAGCAGGCTTTTGAGGAGGACCAGGTGATGGCAGAAGTCGTGGAATTCGATGCAAGAATAGCATCGGTATTGCACACCATGTTCCCGTCTATGGATGTGGTCTCCCTGGCTGTGCCATTGGCCAGTCCGGAGCTTGTGTCTGTGGCAGTCAAGCAGCAGGAGGTGGTTGTTGGTGCTGGTGAGGCTGGCGGGGACATGATGACCCCTGGTCAGGAGGCCTCGACGACTGTGGTGGTGGAGGTTCATCGTGTGGACACCCCGGCCCCTTTGGGGAGGAAGGGGGCGTTTGGGGAAAAGGAAAAAAGAAGGGCACAATTTTCCCGATACCCCCCCCCAAAATGGGGCTCCCGGTCGGGAAGGCCCGTGGGGGCTTGTGCTGTGGGGAGTACCACCAGGGGGGGTTTGGGTGGTGAGGGGGGGGATGGTTGGGGGCCCCCCAGGGGAGGGGGTTATCCAAATGTGGCCCCCCCCCCTCAGGGGGGAGCAAAAGGAAAGGGGGCAGGGGGGGGTTTTGGAAACCCCTAAGGTAAAGGTGGAAAGGGGTTTGGAAAAGGGGGGAACGTCCCGGGGTGGGGCGGCAAAAGGGGGGCCAGGGGCCAAAGTTAGGGGTTGTCTGGGGAAAAGGCCAAATTTGGGGGGCCCAGGGGGGTGCCAAGGAAAGGGGGGGCCCAGGGGTAAAAACCTTATTGGGTGGCTTTTTGGGTGGGGGGGGAAACGTGGGGGAAGGGGTGTGGGGTCCCCCCTTCATGAGGGGAGCGGCCTTTTCCTTTTGGGGGGCCAAAAGGTTAGCTGGTGTGGGAAAAGGGGGGGCCCATTTTTTTCGGGTGAAAATTTTGGGCTATATGTGTGTTGATTTCCGAATGAGGGGGGGTTGGGTGGGGTTGACCCGGGGGAATGGTTTGGTTTGGTTTTGTTGTGGAAATTTTGTTTGGTGGGGTTGAGGGGGCATTTTGGGGTTCCCATAAAATTTTTGGGTCTTTTGGGGAATGTATAAAAATACATAGGTATTTAAACGGGGGATTTTTAATGTTTTTTGGGGAATTTTTGTTGAGGGGTTGAGGGCCCCCTTTTTTTAAAACATTGAAAAACCCCCCGGGGGAAAAAGGTAATTAACTTGTTTGTAAATTTTCTTTTAAAATAATGTATTAATTGGGGGGTGCAAAAAGGGGCCTTTTGTATATACATGTAAAACCCCTTAAAAAAAGAGGTTTTTAAATTTTTTAATTTTTTTAAGGTTTTTGGGTATTTTGGGGTGAGAAAAGGGAAATAAGGTTTTCCCCCCTTTAGGGGTTTGGGAAAAGAATTTTAAATTTAGGTTTTTTTGTTTTTTGAAAATTATTTTTTGGGGGAAATGAATTTCCCCCCTTTTGGGGGGAAATTTTGGAATGGATTTTTCCTGAGTTTTTCCCAAAACCTAAAGGGTATTTCCTTTGTCAAGTTTGTATTTGATATATATCCAAAACAAATGGAAGACTTGAAAAGTTTGTTTTATATAATATATTTATATAATAACAATTAAATTTTATATATTAATTATATATATTAAATATATATAATATATATATATATATAAAATTAATATTTTAATAAATATATATATAATATATATATAAAAAAATTTATTGGTTTTATATATAAATAAAAATAAATAATAAAAAAAATTAAAAAAACCCCCGGGTAAACCCCAGGTAATTTAAAATAAATAAAAAAATTGAAAAAAAAACCCCAAAGGTTTTTGTAATTCCCAAATATCAAAAAACCCAAATTTAAAGTGAGAATTCCAAAGCCTTTTTTCCTATTTTTTCAATTTTTTAAAGGGAATTTTATAATTTTGATATAAAATTAATTTTTATTTTAATTTTTTTATATAAAAATAAATAAATATAAATATATATATAATATATAAAATAAAAAATTTTATAAATAAAAATATTATTTTATATATATATATAAATATAATATAAATTTTTAATATTTTAATATTATATATATATATTATATATATAATATTTATATATATAAAATTATAAAATTAAATTATATATTTTATTTAAAAAATAAATAAAAATATAAAAAAATTATAATATAAAATATTATAAAAAAAATTTTATAAATTATAAAATTAAAAAATATATATATATATATATTAATAATATATATATAAATATATATATAAATATATAATATATATAATATAATAAAAATATATATATTATATTATAATATATATATTTTATATATATATATATAAAAATATAAATATTATAAAAATATATATATATTTTTATATTTTAAAAAATATATATTATATATAATATAATATATATAAAAATATATATAATATATTAATATATATATATTTTTTAATATATATATATATATATAATTTTAAAAATATTATATATAATATATAAAAATATATATATAAAAATAATAATATAATATTAATAAATAAATAAAATTTATATATAATAATATTTTATATAATATATAAATTTTTATATAAAAAATTATATATTTTAAAAATTAATTTTAATTATAAATATATATAAATATATTATATATAAAATTAAAATATTTAAAATTTAATTATATAAAAAATATTTAAAAAAAATTTTATACTTATATTAAAATATAAATAAAATATATATATATATAAAATCTTTAAAAAATTAAATTATATATATTTTATATAATAAAAAATATATAAAAAATATTTAAAAAAAATATTTTATATATATATAAATAATTAAAAAATAAAATATAAATAAAATAAATAAAAATAATTATATTTTTAATAATAAAAAAAAATTTTTTAAAAATAAAAATCAAAAATTTTATTTTTAAAAATATTATAAAAATATATAAAATATATAAAAAATATAATAAATAAATAAAAAATATAATGTCGTCCCGAATAGCCAAACTTGCGATCTTGGTTTTAAATAGCAACTTTTCATTTTCCCAATAGGAAACAAATAAAATTTTTGTGTATGCAAAAAATTTGGGCCAAATCATTCGGACCTAACGAAAAAAAAAATTTTTCCCACGGTTTTTTTTTAGTTTTTAAATTATTGAAAACAAAATCAAAAATATGTTTAGTTGGGTTAACAAAAAAACTGTTCTTATAAAAAGGTTAGGTAAGTTTTCAAGATTCTTTTGGGCAAAAATTAAAATTTTTTACATTTAAAATTAAAAAAAAAAAAATACTTTAAACCCTATAAGGAAAATTTTAGAAAGTATTTAATTTTAAATGAGTTCTTGCTAAATTTACCATTTTTTTCTATTTGGCACGACATTTAAATTTTAAAATATATAAAAAATATATATAAAATATAATTTAAAATATATATATATATAATTATATAATATATTATATATATATATATATATATAAAATATATATAATTTAAACTTTTTTATATATAATATAAAAAATAAAATTTTAAAAAATATATATAATATTTTATATATATAAATTAATCAAAAAATATATATATAAAATATATAAAATATATATATCTATATATAATTTTATATATATAATTTAAACTATAAATATATAATAAAAAATATATATAAATATATAAATAAAATATATAAATAATATAAATTAAACTATATATATATATATAAAATATAAAATATTTTATATTATAAAATTTTAATAAATATATATATATATATATATATTAAAATTATTTTAAAATATATAAAATTTTATAATAAATATATAATATATATAATTTTAAAAAAATATATTTTATTTTTATTTTATATATATATAAATATAAAATATATATATATATTTATATAAATTATATTATAATATAAATATAAAATTTTATATGCAAAAAAACCACCTCTGAAAAAATAGAGAAATTCCAACGCTTTCTGACTACTCACATTTTCAAAAGTTCCCTTTAAATGGGGGGTAGTCACCAAAAACCCCTTGGAATTTTCTTATTTTTTTAGAGTGGTTTTTTTTGCAAATTCCCGAAAATTTCCTGTTACTGGGATTTTTATTGCCCTATATTTTTTTATTTAAATTTTTTTATCAAAACTGGGCCATTCCCCCAAGGCAGGGTGGGGCCCCAAAAAGTAAAATTTCCCCATCAATTTACTCCTCCCTGTCTTGGGCCCGAAAGGGGGCTTTACACTACATTTTTAAAAATGCCCAAAATTAAACCCCCTCCTTCAAGTGCAAGGGAAATGTTTCTTCCCATCCCAGGACTCAATCCGGCCTGCCGGGTTTTTTGAACCCCTTCATAAATTTTTACTTTGCTCACACTCCAACAAACGGTTTAAATAATTAAAAAAACCTTTTTCCCCCCATTTCCCCTCCCACCAAAAACCCCCCCCACGCCTGCCTGCTGGAAGTCCCAAACCCCCGCAAACAAAACCTCCTTTAAACCCCCCTCTCTAAACCCTTTCCCGGCCCAACCCCCACCCCCCCCTTCCTTCCCCCTACAGCTGATTTCACTCTTGAAGTCATTCTGTTTCGTCCCCCTTCTCCTTTCAGGGCTGAACCACCTCAAAAACCCTTCCTCAGCCCTCTGGACAACATTTTGGGAATCCGCACCTCCCCTAACTTCCAAACTAAAGAATTTTTCTGCAATTTTTAAATTTAAAACCACACATTGCTGGCCCCCAGACATGACATCTCCCCGCCTCCAGCCTTCCCTCGCTGGGACATTCATCCCCATGGGGTTCACCCCCCATATAAGAGCGTTGGTAAAACTTTTACTCTCCCAAAAATTCCCCTCTTTGCCTCCAAGGACAAAATTCTTTTTCTCCACAACCCCCTAAAATGCAAACCCCTCACTCTTTTTCCCCTCATCAATTCTATGATTCACCTCATCTTTTATAGAAACCCTCGCTGACCCCGTCCATCCCAAATATCTGAATACAAATTTCCCCCTCCCTACTCCTTTTCCCCCCCAACAAAATTCATTTTTTTTCATCACCTAATCTTTTTTTTTATCCTCATAACCTTACTCTTTCCGTTTCCCCCTTTAATTTTCTTCTTTTTGGGACACCCTAACCCCAAAATTTTAAACCAAACCCAAACCCGCCCAAATTCTCTCCAAATCCCCCCAAAAAGCAAAAGTGTCATCCCGCAAAAAGCACCCGGACAACCCCACTTTGTGGGGGATTCTTTATCTTTTAAAATCCACGCTCTTGCCAAAACACTTTGAATTTTTCTTCTCTTGCAACCCCCTCTATAAATTATTAAAAAAACCATGGTTTACAAACACACATCCTTTTCTAAGGCCTTTTTACGGGAAATAATTTCCCCTTTCCCACATACTCTAACTTGAGCCTCACTATCCTCGAAAAAAACCCTTTACTGCTTTTAGTAAAAAACTTCCTACACCCTACACTTTCAACATCGCCCCCAATTTGGGCCCCCCATTTCCCCCCTGTCATAAACCCCTTTTTCCCCAAAACCCTAAATCACAAAGACCCCCTTTAGGGCCCTTTTCAAAAAACTGTTCACTATTAAAGGTTTACTGTAAACACCTGGTCCACCAAAAAACCCCCTACCTTTCCCCAAAACCTCCTGTTTTTATCCCGCAAACCTATTCTCCGTCCCTTTTTCCCCTTAAATTCTTTCAATATTTAAATCTAAAAATACACTTTACCCTATAAATCCCGCAGACTTTTCCCCCCATAAATTTTTGCACTCTCTTTTATTTCCCCTTTTGCCTTTATACAAAGGGAAAAAAAGCATGCCCCTTTTGCCAATCCCAAAGGGGCCTTTAAAAATCTTTCCCAAAAATTTATTAAATAATTGCACCAAAACCCCTCCAAAAAATTTTCCCCCCCGGGGTTTTTAAAATTTCATCTTTACCCATCAATCCCCGGGTGCCCTTTAAACCCCCTTTCATTTTTCCCTGCCTCACAAAACTTTCCCCCCCACTCACTACTGGGCCCCCCTCACTCCTACAAAAATGTTTTTTCCCTCCTTTTCCTATAAAACCCAAAAACCAGCTTCCCTATCTTCATCAACATTATATATAAAAATATATAATTATATATAATATATTAATAAAAATAAAATATATAACTAATAATATAATAAAATAATATAATATATATATATATATATATATATAAAATAAATATAATATATATATAATGCGTGCCCAATATGTAAAACTGGTCAATTAGCAAAACTCATTTTTTTTTTAAATTTAAATTTCCTTTTTTTAAAAAATTTTCTCTTTTTAAAGTTTTAAAAATAAAATTTTTTTTCATTAAATTTAAAAGTAAAAATTTAAATTTTTTGCATCAAAAAATTTTAGGGAAAAATTACCTAACCTTAAATTTTAAAAAAGATCAATTTATTTTTTGCCAACCCAACAAATATATTTTAGATTGTTTTTAGTAAATTTTAAAAACAAACCCAAAAACAAAAGGGTATGGTTAAATTTTTTTTGTTAGGTTTAAAAAGATTTTTGCGGGAAAATTTTTTCCTACACAAATTTTTTCTTGTCCCATATGGGAAGAAGATGGGTTTTCTATTTAAGCCAAGATCGCAAGTTCGCCTATTTCGGCACGAAAATAAAAATATAATATAAATATATATATATATATATATATAATAAAAATTTGTTTTTAAATATAATATAAATTATATATAAATATAAATAATATGGGAAGAAAAATTTGCAAGAGCAAAGGGGAAATATACACAAACAAAATGGGGAAAACTCTGGCGAAGGAGCTTTGAAACCCTTTCGAAACCCTTTGGGAAAAAGGTTTCACAGTGCTTTTCCAACCCACCCCAACGGACCAAAACCTTGTAAATCCCCCGCTTGGGGCAAAACTTTGAAACCAAGGCAGCCAAACTTTCAGGGAAGGCTTGGGGTCAAAGCCTGCAAAAAGCTGGGCTCCAAGGGATTGGGGCCAGTGTGGGGTAGATTGGTTTAAAACACGCGTAAACCCTTTAAGATTTAGACACTTTTGCAGCATAAAAGGGGAAAAATTTTTTCAGGAAAAAGTTTTGCCACACAGGGCTTCATTTACCAATTTCAAAAAAAAGGGAAAGGGGTAAAGGGGAAGGGGGAAATGAGGTAATCCCGGCCCTCAAACCCTTTCATCACAACTGCGTACCTTGTTTTCCCAAAGGGTTTGTAGGTTCGAGTCCCCCTTCAGCCAAGATCAGTGTTACCCTAATAAAGGCATATGTAAAAATATAAATTTTAATATATATATATATAATATAAAAATATATACATAAAAAATATATATAAATAAATATATATATAATATATTATATTAAAAATATATAATATAAAAAATAAAATATAATATAAAATATATTATATAAAAAATGATAAATAATATAAAATATATATATAAAATAATATTTTAAATAAGCATTAGAAATGGACAAAATTCCAATGCTCTATTTATTCATGTAAGAGATTTTACCATCCAATTTATTTTCAAAAAAATTGAGAAAGGAGTACAAAACAAGTCCATGGGCGACAAGGGAAAATAATTGAATCTTGTTTCAAAAAAAAGCAGTTTTGAAAAAAAATGAAAATTTTCCCTTTGGGTTTTTATAAATTTTGATCCATTTTTAAAATTTAATAGAATTGGGGGAATTTTTAAAAAACACGGAAAAAAAAAATAATTTTTTTAAATTTTTTTTGGGGAGAAAAGTTTTGTGGGGGAGTTTTTTGCAAAGGAACCGCCATTGGGCCGGCGCGCGTCAGGGGGTTTTTTAAACCCTTGTGGGATCTGATGTGGGGTTCTGGCCAGACCCCTTGTATAGCTTCCAGGGATGCTTTACTTTATTTTCCCTTTGATAATGTGAGTAGTCACAAAAAGCGCTTGGAATTTCTCTTTTCTTTCAGATGGTTGTTTTGCATATTCGAAATCCCTGTTTACTGTGATCTTTTGCATATATATAATAATATATATTTTAATAATATATATATATATATATAAATAATATTATATATTATATTATAAAAATTTATATAATAATTGCAGGTTTAAAGCATGTTCTGGGGAAAAAACCCTTTTGATTTAGAATCGGGGGGGTTAAGGGGGGGCGGGGCCACATGGGGTTTGTGGTGGTGAATTATTAGGCAGGGAAGGTCTTACTCTTTTCCCCGGATAGGTCCGTATTTTGTTGTTTATTTACTGTTTTGTAAGTTTTAATAAAATATAATAATTAAAATTTTCCCCCCCTCTCATAGACACTGGCATTCGCAACTTTAGGAACCCCTGTATGCCCATCGAGTGTACCCAAAAAATTCCCCCATCCTTTATTTCCCTATGTATTGGATGATTATTGGCAAACAGCCGGAAGCACTTGTGGGAAATCACCCCGTGAACCAGCCGATACCCACAGTATTTACTTTTCCTCAACCCAGTGCCATATTGGGAAAAAAAGGGAAGTTTCCCAATCGCTGAGAGGGAGCAGTAGGCACACGTCCATTCACTCCAAAAGACAAGCAGCGAATGATGCATCGTATCAAGAAAGTCACTTGACTCTAAATTTCCATTCACTGCCTGACTGTGGTAGAGTGCAGTTGTGCTCTACACACCTCTGCTGTTCCTTCAGGCTAGCCACCTTGTATCAACATGGCGCTCAGTGTGAGGTGTCGCGTAAACACCATTGGATTGAGCTGGTCTGTGGGGCAATTTCGCCCACATCTGCACAAGTGTTACTTCTGGGCATCATAAGGGAGGCATATGGAATCCTGAACAAGGAGGTTTATGGTGTAGCCCTGAATAGGGTGTACAGAATTTTCTTGAAATTGAATTCAACATCTGTGTATGAGTCATTGGTGACTCGGTCTCAAGACGTGAGTATAGGTACTACACCGGCTGTGCAAGTGAGACTGACATCTCACAGCACTTCACATGGGTAAAGCTCTGTAACGTACCATTTGAAGCGGATGAAGCAGACATAAGGAGTGTTTATGAGGCTTACAGGACCGTACATCTGGCACAACAAGGCAAGTGGGCAGCGGGTGCTTACATGGGCTGTCTGGATGGAACATTTTCCCTGAAGATGACTCTGCAGCATCCCATCTCGTACTATGTTGTTTTGGAGGATTTCAAGACAGGTCCTCGTGTCGTATGCTGGGCAGTGACATAGCTGCCGCCTATGTGGGGCGTATGATTATATGGCGGCAATGTGTGTGAAGCAGAGGCAGGCACCTGCACAGTCTGGTAAGGCCCCCGTTCTTGTGTTGGCTGTAGTCGTTGAGGGCTCAAGGCACGAGCAAGGGCATGATCGTTTGTGGAGTGAGGTGGAGAAGGACCCTGTCACTGAGACTTGCATGAGTGAGGCATGCTGGGACTTGCCTGGACCCACGACTTTGATGGAGGCAAGTGCAGAGGTGCACGTACAGGAGGAAGTGCTGGCGCTTGAAGAAGGGCTGTTGGAGGTGTTGCGGACATTGTCACGACCTGAGGAGGAGGATGCACCCAAGATGGTGCATGGACACAGGTTGAAGGCATTGACAAGTGCAAGGCAGGAGCACAGTTGGGACAACGAGCCCAGCAGTGAGCAAGAGATGTCGCCGTCTTTAGTGGAACAATGCATGGTGGAGGTTGAGGTACACTGTGAGGCCTCCTTGGACAATGACATGGAGGAGATCAACACGAGGAAGAGAGCAGCGGCGTCAGACTCAGATGATGATCTGATGCCGGCACAGAGGCCTGTGAGTCAGGTAAGGAATTGTAGTGGCGGCCATGAAAAGCAGCATTGAAAGAAGGCGGGAGGGAGGGAAGGTGGTGTGAAGACCAGTGGTGCCCTAGGTGCAGGAGGACCTGGGAAGAATGGAGAGAAGAGGCAGGGTTGGAAACTATAAGCAGCCTCAGGTGTATGACTTTGAATGTGAATTCGTTTGTGTAATAGTGTAAAAAGAGAATGGTTTAGGATGTTTCTGCATAAATCTAGAGTGGATGTTGTGTTTCTCCAGGAGCACAATTTTCGGGAGGGGAGAGTGGTGGAGGTGGCAGGGTTTCAGGTGGTGACTGCCATCTGCCTGTCTGAAAGGAGGTGTGGGTATCATGATTAAGGAGGCGAGCCTGTTTGTTTTAAGAAGCGAGGGGGGAGGAGGAGGGAGGGTGTTGCATGTGGATGTGGTGAATGGGGAAGAGGATATCTTTTGTAAGTGTGTATCTGCCTGCAGAATATGATGTGAAAATGAAGAGGGATTTTGTGTGTGATCTATTTTTCTTAGTTTACCAGCTGTAGCAATTGTAGGAGGGGACTGGAACTGTATTATTCAAAGGGCAGACATGGAACTAAAAGGGGCGGGATATGTGTCTGTGGCCTTGCATGACCTCTTAAGGGGTATTCAGTTAAGGGATGCATTTGGAGGGGGGTCGTGGGAGGGTGAGCACACATTCGTGAGGAGGGGGTATGCGGCTCGTTTAGACAGATTGTATCTCCCTCAAGAGGTCTTAGTCAAAAATTTTCATACATTAGAGGTTGTTTATTCAGATCATCGGGCAGTAGTAGTGGAGGTGGGCTGGGAGTCACTTGCGGGTATCTATAGGGGTTACTGGAAGTTAAGCACAAGCATGTTAGGTGACGAGGAAGGGTTGGAGAGGCTTACAACACTGTGGGAGGGTCTTAGTGGGGAAGTAAATGGGGTGGAGGATGTGGTGACATGGTGGGATTGTGTGGGTAAAGAAAGGATTAGGCAACATTATGTGAGGGAAGGGAAATGGATCAATAACTTGAAGTATGGACTTGCCAACTATTTGGAGGATAGGCTAAGGGGTTATGCAAGGGGGGCAGTGGTGGGTAATTATCCCATGGATAACATTATTGCTATTAAGGAGAGACTGCGCGAGTTACAGGACGAGAGGTTTCAAGCGGTGAGGGTACAGGTGGGGGTGGAAGAGGTGTTATGGGGCTACAGGCCATCGGCGTGCATCTTGCATAGACAGAAGCAATGGCAGCAGGCTACTGCTATTCCATGGCTAGAGGTACACGAGTCGGTGGGAGGTTATAGGGAGTGGCAGGTGTTACAGACCATGAATGGAATGTGTGCATATGCCGGCAAATGGTACGAGGGGTATTGGCAAAGTGGTGGGGTTGGGGTTGAGGTTTTATAGCAGGTGTGTGTGTGCCTTGCAATTTGAGGAGCAGTGATAGGGAGGCATTGGGCGGGGTAATAACAGAGGAGGAAATATGGAGGGCTTTAAGTGGGATGCATAATGGTAAAGCTCCAGGAATCGATGGTCTCCTGGCGGAGTTTTATTTACAGCATTGGGAGCAGATAAGGTTTTTTTTTTTTGGTAAGGTTATTGAATTCAATGAAGGAGAGTGAAGCAGGCAACTGCCGTGGTGGTGTTGATTCCAAAGGGAAAGGGGCAGTACACCCTTAGGGACTATTGGGCTATCTTGTTAATATGCATGGATTATAAGTTGTTTGCCAATGTTTTGGGGAATAGGGTTCAGTGCATAGTAGGGCGGGTGGTATCGAAAACTCAGTTTGGGTTGCCAGGGAGGTCTATGGTTGAGGGGCATGGGATACTTAGGGGATTCGTGGAATCAAAGGGGAGAGGGGGCGGCATTGGCATTAGATTGGCAGGGGGCATATGATAGGGTGGAAAGAGGAGCATTGGGAGCTATCCTCAGGAGACAGGGTTTTGGGGATGAAATTGTGGGTTGGGTAGATGCATTGTACCGGGGTGCCATGGCGAGGGTCCAGATAAATGGATGCTTGGGGAGGAGATTGTAATGGGGAGGGGGACTTGGGCAGGGGTGTCCTATGTCACAATTATTGTTTGCGTGTGTACAGGACCCCTTTTATCAAAGGTAGAGCAATGCATGTGCACTGGGAGGGGGGGAGGGATTGGGGTAGGGAGGGTTTAGCTGGGTGTGATTGGTTATGTTGATGCAACTGTCTTGGTAAGGGAGGGGATGTCGATGGGGGCTTTAGATGAGGTTGTGCAATTGTTAGGAGGCACAACTGGGATGAAAGTGAATGAGGAAAAGTCCATGATCATGGGGTTGGGGGATTGGTGAGAAGGGTAGCATGGGGATGTACCACCAGTAAGTGGCAGGTGGACTCTTTGAAAATATGTGGCATCATCTATGCAGATGACCTGGGTACAGCACAAGAGTATAACTCAAATGGACTGATGGATCGAATCCAGGGTCACCTGGGAGCATTACGGCTATATCACCTGACCCTTGTGCAACGGGCTATCGTCATTAACGTTTTAACATATAGTAAGGTGTGGTATGTGGCGGCAGTGTTCCCATTAACAGGGACGGCGATATCAGGCATTCTGAGGATGGTATTTAAATTCTTGTGGGGTTCAGGTTGTGATTAGCTTAAGAGAGAGGTTGTCATGTTACCAGTGCGTCAGGAGGGGGGGAGGGGTTGGGATTGCTGGACCCGAAACGGAGGGTAAAATGTGTCTTCTTTAAGAGGGAGGTGATGCGGGAGGGTGTGTGGGGGTGAGGGTTGGACAGGATACATGATAGGTTGAAAGGCATGTATAACGGGGTGGAGTTGTGTGAGTGTGACACGTTTTGCGGGCTCTGGTGTTGGCACGGGAACCAGGGAAAGCAAAAATAGGGGGGTTGTGTAGGTTGTTAGTGGGGAGGGTTGTGGCACCAGTTGAGGGTTTTTTCCCTATGTATGCATGGGGGATTATCTGGGGTAGGTTTAGTAAGTCGAGTTTACAACCTAGAGCGACGGCATTTTGCTGTCGGTTGTGGTTCTATGGGATAGCCGGGTGGTTGAGGGGAAAGGTGTGTGCAATATGTGGAGGTGAGGAGTCTGCGTTTCATGTAGTATATTTTTGCGAGGAGTTGGGAGAGGTCAGGGGTTTGTTGCGTAGGGTGATCCTTAGGATCAGGGGTAAATAGATTTCTGTCTTGAGAGCGTTAAGTCTAGACGTGGGAGGGTTTGATGAGGATATCATTAGGGCTCTGGGGTACATCATGGTAGACTATATATACATATTGTGGGGATTGCGGAAAAGGGGGTTAGCGAGGTGAGGAGGGGGGTTTTAGCAGTTATATTTCATCGAACATTGTGTCGTAACAGGGAAATTTATGGGAGGAGGTGGGAGCGGGCTTTTTCAGAGGGATATAGAGAGCTTACGTTAGGGGTTTTATTAGACTTGTAAATCAAGAGGGAGGTGCAGGGGCAGGATAGTAAATGCTTCTGTGGGAAGGGATGTCAGGGGTAGAAATGGGGTCGCCTCCTGGAGGATGGACAGTTGTAATGTGAGTATGGGACTGTGGCAAATGAGACGGAATAGTGTATCGTTAAAAATGTGTATGCAACTGTGGCGCATGAGATGTGTTAGGTCATTCACCAAGTTGTGGCTGCCTGCGCCTGCGTGCACCTTGGATACGCCGATGTGGATGAGCATGGTGTTTGTAATGGATGTGAATTTTATGGAATTCCGGCCTGTTATGTCTTGTATTATGAGATTGTCATATTGAGGAGTTCCCGGCAATTTAGTTAATGTGTTTTGGCGGATTATTTACTGCTGGAATCGTGACCTAGTTCATATTTATATACTGTGTTGCAATGTTAGGTTTTACATGGTAAGATAATTGTATATACGTAGCCTTTGGGATTTGTTGGAATCATCGATACCATGCCTAACCCTTCTAGGGTAGGGTAGGTGCCTGAGCCCGAGCCTTTAGCTCATAAGACTGTCATTCCCATTTGCCCCCTTGGGGAGGGGATGGCATACCAGAGAGGCCTAGCTTGTGGCTAGGCCTGGGGACAGTTGGTCCTAAAGATGAGGAGGTACTTTTGCCTCCTCCCATGGGAGACTTAGGTCTCAAACACTCCCTAAAGAGGGAGCCAAGGCCGGGCCACCACTTGGAAAAGGCCCGGGCCGGGAGAATACCGGCTAATCGTTAATAATAATAATAATAATTAATTTGTTGGAATGCTTTGTTGCTATGCTCTTAGAAATATTCATCACTTAAAGTGTAATTTCTTAATCCTGTTTGAGGTGTCACTGTGTTAAGGAATGGCATGCAGACCATTTGTTAATATTGTTATTAATATGTTTTGTGTCTTTTGTGTTCGTTTCACCAATGCTTGAATACTTACTAATTATGCTTCTTCATTAATGTCATGTTAAGATGTGAGCCTTCAGGTTCGAT
Source organism: Cherax quadricarinatus (assembly GCF_026875155.1). Taxonomy (NCBI): domain Eukaryota; kingdom Metazoa; phylum Arthropoda; class Malacostraca; order Decapoda; family Parastacidae; genus Cherax; species Cherax quadricarinatus. The sequence goes on from NC_069413.1 coordinate 1,522,040, forward strand.
TTATTATTATTATTATTATAATCAAGGGGAAGCGCTAAACCCGTAGGATTATACAGCGCCTGGGGGGGGGGAATGTGGAAGGCATTCAGGCTTAATTCGGGGAACTGGAGCACAGATCCAATTCCCTAAATCAAGAACCCCTCACCAACATCAAGGAACCTTCCCTGAGGGGCCTTCAGGTTGGAGATTGAGGTTTAATATTATTTTGGGGTGCAGGTGAGATGAGGGGTGGGAAATGGCCCCTACCACTGGGTAGAGTGAGGCAATGGCGTAGCACCTTTAGGCGCAAGTTCTGGCCGGGGGCAGTGTATGATGTGAATTGTCATGTTACTAACGAACATAGCATATACATATTATTTTGTAATGGCGGAAGATGTAACCGCATAAAGGTCAGTCATAGAATGTTAGGTTTCCATGGTAAGATAACTGTACATAAGTTGCCTTTGGTAATTGTTGACAATCATTGTTGCAACCCTCTTAGGAATATTAATTTCTTGAAGTGTATTTTCTTTAACCTGGTTGAGGTGACACTGTGTTAAGTAATGTCATGTAACCCTATTGTTAATATTGTTATTAGTAAGTTTATGTCTTTGGTGTTATTGTTTCACCCACGCTCGTATAATTACTAATTATGTTTCTTCATTAATGTCAAGTTAAGATGTGAGCCTTCAGGGTGTTGATAAAGGTTATATATTATTTTGGGGTGCGGGTGGGAGGGGGAGAAATAGTGGCAAAAGTTTGTCATTAAAGGTAATATCATTTTTGTATAACACTGGGTGTAGAATGGTGTGTGGAGTGACAGGGTGTCAGACCACTTTTATGTATGGAGTGGTTAATTTTGTGTAAGGGGTTAACCCTTAAACGGTCCAAACAGATCGACGTTCAAATTTTTTTTTTTTTTTTATTCGCCGGTACTCTCCCGCCCCGGGTCTTTTCCAAGTAGTGGTGACCCGGCCTTGGCTCCCTATCTGGGGAGTGTCTCGAGACCTAAGTCTCCCATGGGAGGAGGTACAGGTACCCCCCTCATCTTTTGGACCAAGTGTCCCCAGGCCTAGCCACATTCCCCGCCCTCACGAGGCTCGTAGGGAGAAGCTAGGCCTCTGGTCTGCCATCTGCCCCGCCCCAAAGGGGCTCGTGGGGATGGCAGTCTCAAATTCGTAGTGCTACAAAAGTAGCATTTTCAAATATAACAAAAAAAATGTAGATAAAAGTTTTTTTACATTTTTAAAATGTAAAACAAAAAAGATCTACATTTTTTTACAAAACTTTCAGATGTTAAAAAAAAACGTATATATACGTTTGGGGTTTCTTTGATTTAACTCATTTGTCCTTTTTTTGTATATATCCCATTGTATGGAAATTTTTTTTTAAATAAAAAAAAAAAAAAAGCAACTTCCCGTCAAACGCCCCAGTCAATTTGTCAAAAAGTTGAAATCTCACATTAACAAACATTTTCATTTAAGTCCTTCAAATTTTTTCCCATATACGTTACATGTTTATCTACATACAGTGTATTGGGAACCTGGGTAACCCCAAAAATGACAGTGGATTGCTTGCGCCCGGCTGTAACAGCCGGTTGATCACCCCCTGATCCCCCAGAGGCAAGGCGGGGCGTTGACCCCGGACCACCCTCCAGGCATACCAGATGCTCGTGAATGAAAAAAACCCTGCACTCCCATGACAAAAAACGTTAAGGGAAACTTGGAAGCGTTGTCACCTACCAATAGGTGGCGTAGTTAAAGAAACTTTTTTTTAAAACCCTATTTAAAATTTTTATTATTAAAGTTGGGCCGGTATTCTCCCGGCGCAGTCCTTTTCCAATGGTGGCCCGGCCTTGGCCCCCTGTCGGGGAGGTCTGAGACCTAAGTTGCCATAGGAGGGGGATAAGTCCCCCCTCACTTTTGGACCAACTGCCCTAGGCCTACCACTTTTCCTCGCCCCCGGGGTTTTTGGGGAGAAGCTAGGCCTCTTGGTTGCCACCCCCGCCCCAAGAAGGCAAGGGGAATGACAGCTTGTGTGCGAAAGCTCGGGCACCTCCCCCCACCCTAGAAGACTAGGCACTTTTTTTTTTTTTTTTTTTTTTTTTTTTTTTTTATTCGCCGGGTATTCTCCCGGCCTGGGTCTTTCATTTTTGGGGGACCAACTGTCCCTAGGCCTAGCCCAAGTAGGCCCCTCGGGCCGCCCCCCCCAAAAAAGGGGGGTAAATGGGATTACAGTCTTTGAGCACAAGCTCGGCTCAGGCACCTACCCCTTCCCAGAAGGGCTGGGAAAAAAAATTTCAAAATTTCCCTTTTTGCATAATTTTTAAAAGCTAATATTTTATGTAATTTAAAAATTAATAAAAATTTTAAAAAAAATTTTTTCTTCCTTTTGAAATGTTTTTTAACTTCAAAAAAAAGCTTTGGGGTAAAAAAAACCGATCTTTTAAATTTTTTTTAAATTTACTTTATCACTTAATCTTAAATACATTTTGAATCAGTTACTAAAATATCATTATATTATTTCGACGGGGAAATTTTGAGACCGTTGTCAGACATGTTCTGTTAGTCTGGTAAAGATCCAATCATTTAACCCCCTGCGAAAATAAGAAAAGTTATTTTTTTGAAAAAGGTTTAATGGTTAGTAGACAACAATTAACATTACATCTTGGGAAAAGGAAGCCAACTTTTTGGAACGAAAAAAAAATTTGTAAAGGGTAAATTTTTTTATGTTCATGAAATAAAAAACCCATTCAGGCTCTTACGCGGGCCCTCACGTAGCCCAAATGTACAACCACCCCAGCGACCCCTGCACCTACTTAAGAATCTGCCAGTTCCCTCTTGAAAGCAGCCAGGGGCTATTGGTAATTCCCCTTAAGCCGATGGGAGGCTGTTAAAACGTTTTTGGGCCCCGGACCTTATGGTGTTTTCTTTAGTATCCCAATAGCGCCTTACTTTTTTGATTCGCGGGTACTCTTCCGGGCCCCGGGGCCTTTTTCCCAAAGTGGGCCCGGCCAGGCCCCTGTCTGGGGAGTATCTCAGATTAATTCTGGAGTTTACCGGAGTTTACCGAAGAGTGTTCCGGGGGGCAACGCCCCCCCGGGCCCGGGCCGTACCAGGCCTCCTGGGGTCAGAGCCTGATCAACCAGGGTGTTGTGTGCTGCACGCAAACCACGTACGAGCCACAGCCCGGCTGGTCAGGAACCGACTTTAGGTCTTGTCCCGTGCCACTTGAAGACTGCCAGGGGGCTGTTGGTAAAACCCCCTTTTGATGCGGGAGGCAGTTGACGTCTCGGGCCCCCACATTATTGTATGGTCTCTTAACGTGCTAGTGACACCCCCGCTTTCATTGGGGGAGTTGCATCGTCCCCCAAATCTTTTGTTTGAGGATGATTTTCGTGTGAAAGTTCGGGACTAGTCCCCCTTGGGTTTTTCCCGGTGTATAAATCATGTATCTCTCCCCCCGCGTTCCAGGGAATAAGGGTTTAGGGAACCCAAGCGCTCCCAGTAATTGAGGTGTTTTATCTCCGTTATGCGCACTGTGAAGGTTCCTGTACATTTTCTTTTGGGCACAATTTCACCCGCCTTTGAAAGGTGCTGTTAGTGTGCAGCAATATTTCCGCCTAATGAACAAGTGACCAAAAAAAGGGCTCATGGGTTGGCCTCCCTAGTTTTTTAAGGTTTTCATTGCTCCATGGGGGAGTACAATTTCCTCCTCATCGTTGGGACCAAAGTCCCCAGGGCCAGCCACATTCCCCCCCCTCAGGGGTCGAGGGGAAATAGGGCCCCTCTGGTCTGCCATCTCCCCCCCCCAAGGGGGGTAATGAGGGGGGGCAGTCTTGTGGGTGCAAGCTCGGTTCAGGCCCACCCACCCTGTCCTAGAAAGTGGGTGGGTGTTGGCCCCCCATTGGGGGGATTTTTGCTGCCTCCAAGTCGTAGGGAGGATTTTAGTGCAATTCAGGACCCTCCCCTTTCCCGGATTTTTTCCCAAATTTTAATTTTTTTATATATATTTTTTTTGAAAACTTATATTACAACATAAAAAAATAATAGAAAACCCCCCCGTCTATTATGAAAAGGGTAAAACAAAATAGAATTCATAAGAGAGTACACCATACAAAATTTCAAAGGCATTCACACAGTCGCTATATACACTTCGAGCCTCTGAATATTCATAATCCAAAAAAAGTAAATTTTCAGATTAAGCTTTGTGGCCCAAATGTTCCTGCCACAAAAATACACCAAAAACAACTATAATAAATCATAACCCCTACCTCAATAAATTTATCCAACTAGGTATATTTCTACACCATAGGAAGGTTAGCATAGGCACCACTGTGACCACAAATGCAAGTTTTTACAGACGAATCTCCAGCTAGCGTGGCCGTGACGAACTCTAGCTCAAGTCCCTTCACTGCCGTCAACAGCTAACCTTCCTATGGTGTAGAAATATACCTAGTTGGATGAATCTTATTGTGGCTAGCTGGTCTAGTGGCTAACGCGACGGGCTGGAGTTTTGAGACCCCTACCTCCTTCACAATAAATCCCAAATAATCACATAGCTCGATCTATAGCATGTGTGTTTAGGAACATATTTTATAATACTTAAAACATTATGACAAATAATATTTCAAAACATCAATACACAAATAATATAAGTACCATTCAAACATGTATCCTTATACCTGGACTAAACTTTTTCCGTGCATCGTAAATTTCACAGAATGATATGATAATACACCAGGTCCAATGAACCCTCTATCCCAGCCATCCTACAACACATTGGTCCGTTTTATACAATTCGCCACTAAACTTCCACCACCTTGACCCCTCCCCCCAATGCCTTTCACTCAAGGCTTCCTAACCATAACATTGTCACTTACGGCGTACATTACATAATAATGACTGTATTCATACCAAATCTATCAATACAAACATAGGTATTTAACGAAGTGTCACATAACACTGGAGAACCAACCTTTTCACCTTACGTCACAATACAACTTGTACCTCTAGTGCCTGGACACACACATGACTGTGCCCTCACCTACACATTACCCACCCCACACCCTTGTTTGTGGAATCCATACCCAAGCTGCACTCCATGCACACCAAACACGCTCATGTGCCTAAGGCCAGTGCCCACACACAAGATTGTACAAACGCACACATCATACACCCAACACCGCCCACACCTGGCCCCCGCTCTGGAAACCTCACCCTCCACCCCTTCCACCCTCCCCCCTTTTCCACCCTCCCCCCTCTTCCACCCTCCCCCCCCCTTTCCACCCTCCCCCCCTTCCACCCTCCCCCCCTTCACACCCTCTCCCCTTCAAACATTTACCACTTTAGTGAAAAACTGGTAAACATGATTATTGATGCACACATGAATAAAGACCACCTATTACTAACAGGAGATTTCAGCATACTACACGACCACTACCCACAAGTAACCGAATTCACAAACACAATGAGTAACTGCTTGTTGCTACCAGCAATATCTAAACCTACAAGAATCACCGAGACAAGCATCTCCTTAATAGACCACATCTGGACAAACACCATATCCCCTTTAAAATCAGGCATTATCACAGACAACACTACAGACCACTACCCAACCTTTCTCATAACTCAGACTACATAACGAGACAGCAGTTAACAACTTTACAGCAGCTATGAACAACATCGATTGGCAAAATGAGCTTGAAACATACACAGATATGAATGAATGTATAAATAATTTTCTAAAAAAAAAAGCCCAAAGCCTCTGTAACAAACATTGCCCCAAAAAACTAAACAGATCACAGCAAAGAGACTGAATAATCCCTGGCTAACACCAAGCATCCTCAAATTCATTAACACAAAGCATAAATATGAAAAACAGTATAGAATGGGTCAAACAACTAGAGAACAGTCGAACCGTTACTCGTCAACACTTACCATCCTGATAAGATCTAAAAAGTTGTATTATGAAAATAGATTAAACATAACATCAAAGGTGATATGAGAAAAACTTGGAAAACTCTATCTGAAATTCTTGGAACTAAAAGGCTATCCAAAAACAAAACAAAATCAAACTAGCAAAATCAGATGAACCCCTACTCACACCTACTGAAACGGCAAACAGACTCAGTTTTCTTCTCCACCATAGGAAAAAATCAAGCAAACAAAATACCAAGTGCAAACACTCGTCCATCAGACTACCTCATAGGTACCTACCCAGATATGCTGTTCCTAGCTCCAACCAACCCCATAGAAGATACGCTCATCATAAACACCCTTAAAAACAAGGCAGGAGACATAAACAACTTGCCTGCTTTTATGTACAAAAAAGCTTCTCAAGTATTGTCACCAATTATTGCAACGCTCTTTAACAAATACATTGAATCATCTACCTTCCCAACAATCCTCAAAATAGCGAGGGTCACTCCGATCCATAAAGGAGGTGACCAAGCTGACTTGAATAACTATAGACCAATATCTAACTTACGACTGCTCTCTAAAAACTTTGAAAAATTAATTCATAGACGGATCTATTCCTACCTCGTCTCACACAATATATTAAACCCTTGTCAGTTTGGATTCAGGAATAATAAAAGCACAAATGATGCCATCATACACATGCTAGAACTAATATATATCGCACTCGAAAAGTAAGAAGTCCCGCTGGGCATTTTCACTGATTTACGTAAAGCTTTTGATACAGTCGACCACGAACTGCTGTACTCCAAACTAACGCACTATGGTATCAGAGGCCACTCCCTCAACAACTTCTCACCAACCTAAACAGAACACATGACCACAACACAAGACACAGATCTCTCTTTGATATACCTCGTGTCCATATCACACTGTGTAAAAACTCTATGCACACACATACTCACTTATGTTCTCCCACATGATAACTTCAACAATCACTTTGAACCTTTTATCCATTGTTGAAAGGAATATAATTGAATCATTTTCACAAAAATTTTTGAATTTATGAATATATCTTTTGTCTTATACAAATTAGATTCATTTATAATTAATAATCTACTGTACAACTATGAAATAATTACTATCCTACTGTACAACTATGATATAATCCTTAGTGTTAAGTAGTCTGTAAGCCGGTAATGTTAAGTTGGCCCATAATGCCTAGGCATAATAGAGGGCTCTCTTGGATTACAACCCTATTTGGCCGGAAAAAACAAAAGTTTAATGAAATGTTTCCCCAAAGATAGTAAATAAATATACGTAGTGTATTTCCCACACATCCCTTTAAATGAAAACCCCCTACGGTCTGAAATTTGGGAAAACAGAAAAAATAAAACCCCAAGCGAAACCCTAGCCCCACTTTGGAAATCAGGGGGTAGGTGGAAATTTTCCCCTTTAAAAAATACAGAGACTCGACAGCTTTCCAAAAGGGTGACTTTTTAAAATAACTTTCCCAAAAACCACGTAAGAGGTTTAAATTTTTTTAAAAATATACAAAAAACATACAGCTTAAAAAAGAGAGCTCCATTTTACACTTACCCACAACCAGGTTTACCCCTTTTTCCCCCCAATTTTAAAAACATTAAGGGAAATTTTTTTCTGTAAAAACCAAGGGGACATCCCCCTTTTACCCCCCCAACACCTAACACCCGCACCCTTTGCTCCCCAAATGAAATCACCAACACCTGAAAAATTCCTCAAAAAGCCAGTTTTCTTTTCCCCCCTTAAAGCCCTGTAATCCCCTTTAAGTCCTAATGGAAGCTACGTTTATCCCCCCAAAAATCTAAAAATACCATTTTTCCCCGGTGATGTCCTTTTCCCCCGTTGCGCCCCATAAAATTTAATCCGGGGCCCCCGGGTCCCCTGATTCCCCCCTTACCGCCCGGCACCTTTGAACCCACAAAGGGTAAAACGAAGTCGTGAAAAGATAAAACCCATTGCATTTGCCCCAGCACCCCCACCCCCCCCACCCCTAAGTTTTAATGCCCTTAAAACACTAACCCCAACTCCCCCCCACTACACGTAAAATCCTCCCAAAACCACTAAATTCATTGATTCCAACTTATAAAAAGAATGTAACGCATGAAAAAAGGTCCCAAAATATCCCCACACTCAAAAAAACCCCCTCCCCCCTGCACTTTGGACTTTACCCAACACTTCTCCAGACAGCAAATATTTTTTTTTGAAAAAAATTTTGAACATTATCCCCACTCCCCCAAAAGCCTTAAATCGAAAACCCCTTTCAAGCACCCCCATTGTAAATTTCCGGGGGGGGGGATACATAGGAAATATCCCCTTCCCAACCCCTTTGCAACCACCTCCCCACCCCCCACCGGGAGCCAGTCTTCCTTTTTGGGACACTGCAGGGTTTCCTTGCAAAAATCAAAACCTCAACATTCCCCCCACACCCGGGAATCCCTCCCCCTCACCCAAATTTGCCCCAAATCCCTTCTCCCCCCATGCCAAAGCCTTTTGCCTGAAACCCAAACCCCTCCTCAAATAAACGGGTTTTTAACGTACATATCCAACAATCTTTGATGTAGCGCCTTTAAACCCCGCCCCCCCTGGGGTACGGGTAGATACACAAAATCTTCCCACAACCGTTTTACAGCCCAAAACCCCAAATAATCAATACGTTCAGCAGAAAATTTTCTCACAGGTTTCCAAGGGGTATATACCTTTCCACATTCCACAGCTTACCAAAAAAAATCCAACACCACAAAAGGGATTCATTTTTAGGGGCCCAAACCCCCCTTAAACCCAAACCTTCAAAACCCCCCCCCCAAAACCCCCAAAAAATCCCAAAACACCCCCTTTTCCTCCTAAAACCCCCTTAACCCCCCCCCCCCTTTTTACTTACCAGGGGCCCCCCCCCCTCCCTAAAAACCCCCACCCACCCCCCCTCCAACCCCCCCCCAAAAAACCCCCCCCCAAAAAGAAAAAAAATTCCCCCCCCCCCCCCCCCCCCCCCCTTCCCTTAAACCCCCCCCCCCAAAAAATTCCTTTTCCCCCAAATTTTCCCGTTGCCATGCCCCAAAACTTCCACCAACTCGCCCACCCTTTGTAAATTTCCCCAGACTTTTGAAAAGAACCATGGTATCATTACGTTAACCCCTGATCCCTGGTTTCCCCAGACACCCCCTCCCTCTTCACTCCATCCCTTTCCCCCCTTGCAACCCGGGGAAAAATAAACGGGCCCCCCCCAGCAATGCAAAAAAAGGAAACTGTGAACAGGGGGTCCCTGTCCAAGGGCCTTTATTCTGTTCTAACAAGTTTTCCTAGCCTTGAAACCCCTTTCCCTAGTGCTTTATAAAACCTTAGCCCAAATGACGAAATTTTCCCTCCCAAACCCCCGCCATTGCATTTTCTTTCCCAAAAGGGCCCCAGTTCCCACAGTTTATATGCCACATGCCAATCTAACAATAATACCCCAAACCCTTATTTCCTTTCCCCCCCCTTTCATTTTTAAAAACCCGTGTATTTTTCCCTTTTCCCCCACCCCACCTGTTTTTTGCCCGGCCCCCATATTGACCCTCCTCCAAAACTCTGGTCAAGGAAAAATTCATCCCGTTTTCCCAACACTTTAAAAAAAGATCGGGAATCACCACCATTTTAAAGGGAAACGATTCCGGGAATCATGCACATATTCACACGACTTTTTTTTAGGGGGTCATGACCCACCAAACCTTTTTTTTGCTGTTCCCCCCCCTGCCCATGGTTTTTTATGGTATTAAAAAAAATCGTAAAAATTTTACAAAAGCGTTTCGGTTTTCCTTATAAAAATCGCAATGGATTTTCCCTCCCAAAACGGCGATTTTCCCCCTACTCATCCCTTCCACTTTCCTTTCCTTAAAATTTCCTTTCCCCACTTTTAGGGTCAATCAAAAATTCCCAACCCAATCCCTTTTGCCTAAAATTACAACATACCCCCTTTTAAACCCCTTTACCTTTGGCCTCACAATTAACCCCCACCTTTTAACCATTTCATTTCCCCCATAAACCCCATCCCCGTTTGGGGCATAAGCACCCGCCCCTGACGGGGGACCTCCCAATTGCTCCTGAACCCCCAAGCTCCCCTCTTGCCCTTTCCCTTTTTGCCATTTTTCCCCCCCCCTCTTTCAAGACAAAACGCCGATGGGCGTCACCCCATAAGAAACCCTTTTCCAAAATCCTTTCCCCCAAAAATGCGCTGCATTTAAGATTTCAATTTTGAATATCCTAATAAGTTGTTTCAGCCCTCAATCTCACCCACCAGATACACTCCCCCCTCCCATATAGCATTCCTGTAGTCGACCTTCAAGGTAATGTAAAACCCCATATTGAAACTGCTGCTCTTCCCTTCCCTGTTTCTGATAAAAATCCCTCATCTTCCCTTTACCAACCTTGTCCCACCACCCAAGGACATCAACCCCTCCCTCAGCTGTCAGTCCACCACCTCCTCCAAGCACTCTCAAAAGATTCCTTTCATCCCCCCTTTGTGCAATAATCCAACGTTCACCTAATAACCCTTGAAATGCTTTGGCAATCCCTCCCAATTCAATTCCACCATAACCCCTCTATGATCAGAGAAACTCACATTCAGTGCACACATACTGCCCACCCTCACCCCGCTCACATAGATATGATCAAGCCTTGCCACATAATCGCACTTAATAAACGTATGCATCACCCCACCCACATCCACTACATTCACACCTCGCAACAGATTCCCTAAAAACCCCAAGAAAACCTCCCTCTGGGTTCTACATATTACGTCATATTACAAAGCCAAAAAGATGTGATATGTGCCTTCAGCACAATACTACTGTACATGAGAGAAGTGTAGGAACTTGTATCCTATATTATATTCAAATGATTACTTTAATTTACTTTGATAATATATGCCTAGACAACTTTATTGATATTAATAAACTTATTAAATTTTAATTTCTTTAGTTAGTAACCTACCAGTTGTAATCCTGAAGCACTATTGAATCTTACTAAATTCTAATGGATAATTGGACCAGGATATTGACTACTTGTTACAAAAACCCACTAACAGGTTGGATGCTAGAAGGGCAGTCCTTTCTAGTATTCACTGGAGATCTCTAACATTATTAGATACCGCATTTTTTGTAACAAATGGGGGCCTGTCCGGGAGGCTCTTGATCCAAGGTGTTGGAGAAATTGTCCAGTTTGACACACTAGTAACTCTACTTGGAGTTTACCTGGAGAGAGTTCCGGGGGTCAACGCCCCCGCGGCCCGGTCTGTGACCAGGTCTCCTGGTGTATCACAGCCTGATCAGACAGGCTGTTATTGCTGGCTGCATGCAAACCAACGTATGAGCCACAGCCCGGCTGGTCAGGAACCGACTTTAGGTGCTTGACCAATGCCAGCTTGAAGACTGCCAGGGGTCTGTTCGTAATCCCCCTTATGTATGCTGGGAGGCAGTTGAACAGTCTCGGACCCCTGACACTTACTGTATGGTCTCTTAACGTGCTAGTGACACCCATGCTTTTCATTGGGGGGATGTTGCATCGTCTGCCAAGTCTTTTGCTTTCGTAGTGAGTGATTTTTGTGTGCAAGTTCGGTTCTAGTCCCTCTAGGATTTTCCAGGTGTATATAATCATGTATCTCTCCTGCCTGCATTCCAGGGAATACAGGTTCAGGAACCTCAAGCGCTCCCAGTAATTGAGGCGTTTTATCTCAGTTATGCGCGCCGTGAAGGTTCTCTGTACATTTTCTAGGTGAGCAATTTCACCTGCCTTGAAAGGTGCTGTTAGTGTGCAGCAATATTCCAGCCTAGATAGAATAAGTGACCGGAAGAGTGTCATCATGGGCTTGGCTTCCCTAGTTTTGAAGGTTCTCATTATCCATCCTGCCATTTTTCTAGCAGATGCAATTGACACAATGTTATGGTCCTTGAAGGTAAGATCCTCCGACATGATCACTCCCAGGTCTTTGATGTTGGTGTTTCGCTCTATTTTGTGGCCAGAATTTGTTTTGTACTCTGATGAAGATTTAATTTCCTCGTGTTTACCATATCTGAGTAATGAAATTTCTCATCGTTGAACTTCATATTGTTTTCTGCAGCCCTCTGAAAGATTTGGTTGATGTCCGCCTGGAGCCTTGCTGTGTCTGCAATGGAAGACACTTTTCATGCAGATTCGGGTGTCATCTGCAAAGGAAGACAGGGTGCTGGGGCTGACATCCTTGTCTATGTCAGATATGAGGATGAGGAACAAGATGGGAGCGAGTACTGTTGCCTTGTGGAACAGAGCTTTTCACTGTAGCTGCCTCGGACTTTACTCTTTTTGATACTACTCTCTGTGTTTCTGTTAGTGAGGAAATTATAGATCCATCAAACCAACTTTTCCTGTTATTCCTATAGCACGCATTTTGTGCGCTATTACGCCTGGTCAAACTTGTCGAAGGCTTTTGCAAAGTCTGTATATATTACATCTGCATTCTTTTTGTTTTCTAGTCTCTAGGACCTTGTCGTAGTGATCCAATAGTTGAGACAGACAGGAGCGACTGTTCTAAATCCATGTTGGCCCTGGGTTGTGCAATTGATGGGTTTCTAGATGGGTCGTGATCTTTCTTCTTAGGACCCTTTCAAAGATTTTTATGATATGGGATGTTAGTGCTATCGGTCTGTAGTTTTTTGCTATTGCTTTACTGCCCCTTTGTGGAGTGGGGCTATGTCTGTTGTTTTTAGTAACTGTGGGACGACCCCCGTGTCCATGCTCCCTTTTCCATAGTATAGTAAAAGCTCGTGTAGGGGCTTCTTGCAGTTCTTGATGAACACGGAGTTCCATGAGTCTGGCCCTGGGGCAGAGTGTATGGGCATGTCATTTATCGCCTGTTTCGAAGTCATTTGGCGTCAGGATAACATCCCGGAAGGCTTGTGTTAACCAAATTCTGTGGCTTTTCTCATAAATTCATTTTGATCTTCGACTCTCAGTTTGGTTAGCGGCTTGCTAAAAAACTGAGTGTACTAGGACTTGAGTAGCTCACTCATTTCCTTGCTGTCATCTGGTAGGACCCATCTTGTTTAAGTAGGGCCCAATAAATGGACGTTGTTCTCGACTTTGCTTTGGCATTGGAAAATAAATACTTTGGGTTTCTTTTTGATTTAATTTATGGCTTTTAGTTCTCTGAGGATTTCCTGACTCCTATAAGATTTTCCCTTTTGCTTAAGTTCGATGCTTGCTATTTCTCTGACCAGTGACTCCCTACGCATTTCAGATATATTGACCTCTATTAGCCGCTCTGTTATTCTTTTCCGTCGCCTGTAAAGGGAGCGCCTGTCTCTTTCTATTTTACATCTACTCCTCCTTTTTCTTAGAGGAATAAGCCTTGTGCATACATCAAGTGCCACCGAGTTAATCTGTTCTAGGCATAAGTTTGGGTCTGTGTTGCTTAGTATATCTTCCCAGCTTATATCGGTTAGGACTTGGTTTACTTGGTCCCACTTTGTTTTTGTTGTTTAAGTTGAATTTGGTGAATGCTCCCTCATTACTAACCTCATTATGTCGGTCTGGGGCTCCGCACATACATGTCTGAACCTCAATTATGTTGTGATCTGAGTATATTGTTTTTGATATGGTGACATTTCGTATCAGATCATCATTGTTAGTGAAGATGATGTCTAGTGTATTCTCCAGTCTAGTAGGCTCTATTATTTGCTGGTTTAAATTGAATTTTGTGCAGAGATTTAAAAGCTCGTGTGTGTGTGAGTTCTCATCAGAGCTGCCTCCTGGTGTTATTACTACAACAACATTATTTGCTATATTCCTCCATTTTAGGTGCCTTAAGTTGAAATCCCCCAGGAGCAAGATGTTGGGGGCAGGAGCTGGCAGATTTTCCAGACTTGTCAATTTTTAACAGCTGTTCCTGGAATTGCTGGGATGTTGCATCCGGAGGCTTGTAGACTACCACAATGACTAGTTTTTGGTTATCGATCTTTACTGCTAAAACTTCCACTACATCATTTGAGGCATTAAGCAGTTCTGTGCAAACAAGTGACTCTGCGATGTACAGGCCAACCCGCCCCCCCCCCTTTTTGCCTGTTCACTCTGTCGCATCTGTATAGGTTGTAACCTGGGATCCATATTTCGTTGTCCAAGTGATCCTTTATGTGGGCCTCAGTGAAAGCTGCGAACATTGCATTTGCCTCTGCAAACAGTCCACGGATGAAAGGTATTTTGTTGTTTGTTGCTGGCTTTACACCCAGCATATTTGCAAAGAAGAATGTCATCGGACTGGTGGTATTGTTGGTACTGGGGGGGATTTTTTTTCCTGCATTAGTATCTGTATCTGTTGGTTTGGAGTGGAGGCCATCGACTGTGCTCCACTCCAGGAATGACTGGATTTGGTGTACGATTTCTTCCATTTCCTGCCAGTTATTTTTTCCTTCCTGGCACTAAAAAACCTCTCCCTCTTGAGTGGCTGTGGCTACCCAGGTTTTCCCATGGCCTGGATGTTTTGTATCTTTTTGTCCCCTTTAGATGGTGTGCCTGGCAATTTAAGTTATAGCACAGTCTTTTCTGTACTGAAGAGGTACACATTTCAGGGTGAAAAAGCTTACTGGAAGGGAGTTTGCATTTTCCTGTTGTCATATGGGCACGGCATTATCTAGGGTGGTCATAGTTTCACGTCCCATCTGTTTTTCCAGATTTCCCATGCCTACAGATACCAAGTGCATAATATGTGCACAGGCTTGGTTTCCGTTTGCCTTGGGTTTCTGTGACTGTATTCCCTGTTGGTGCATGTTTACGTGTCTTATTCCTATCCTCACTAGCACCAACAATGGAGCTCTCGCCAGTTGTTTTTGGTAATATATCCTCACTATTGCTAGTGGAGTCCTCTTGTTTGCTATTTCCTGTGGTATTACTAGTTTGCAATATTGGTTTTATCTTATCTCTATGGTCAAACTCTGAGTACTTTCCTAATCTGAAGACTTTGAGTTTAGTCTTGTACAACATAATACTTGGATGAATGTACTTGACTTAGTCTCTTGATCCAAGGAGATGGAAATACTGTTTATGAGCTCTAGCTCTAAGACAACCAACACTAAAATTCCTATTAGGATTATAGTTTCCCATAATCACTCTCTCATAGTTCACTTGTTTTTGTGATGTATATCAAAGTGAAACAGTTAATTGATACTCTGACTTTGTCTGAGTTGAGTACCTTAAAACTTCTGGCGTGTTGGTGAGTAGCCAAATATCTCGGTGTGACGTATAACAGGAATTACACCGCAGAAATTGTCAAAGCGTTAATTAAAGATATATTGTTTCCTGCTCGTGCAGAGATGTCTGATTATGATTCAGATACAGAGAGCATAGTGTCTCTATTAGGAAGTATGACTATTTGTTGGCTTAGAAGAGAAAGCAACTACAGCAGAAGTGTCTGAGCCTAGTGTAACTCCGTCCACGCTCACACCTTCCCGCCTGACTAACACAATAGTACAGAGTGTAGCTGGTAGTATGACTCAGCCTCATACTAGTACCGTGTACGCTACACCTGTATTTCCTTATCCTAGACCAGATCTAGACTCTGTAGGGAAGACTGGATAAGGTGTCTGACCTAAGGACCATCAAGACTCATTCGTTAGATTCCGTACTCCTCCGTTACCCACTTGTCCTATCTCTGAGGAACAATTTGAGAGGATGGAGTGCCTCATTATGTTGCAAGCTGCACAAATAGAGGCACAGAGGAAATTGAACGAAGAAGATTTCCAGAGAGAAAATGTTCGTCTTGGAAGACAACAAACTAATAGATCTGACAAAGTTGATAAACCTGTTAGTACAACATAGGACACATTTAATGTGCAGAAAGCTGCCTCAATGATTCCTAAGTTTTTTGAGAGTGACTTAGACACCTATTTTGATGTGTTTGAGAACCAGGCACGTGCTGTGAACTGGCCACGTAAGCACTGGGCTAACTTGTTGCACACAGCTTTGACAGGAAGAGCTCAAACTTGTACTGCTGCTTTACCATTTGCCAAGTACATTAGTTATGACACGGTCAACGAAACTATTCTAGAGACACATAACTTGGTACCTGTAAGTTATTAACGTGCATTTCTTACGTTACAACGACGACTAGATCAAACTTGTGTAGAGTTTGCTCGTGAGAAAAAAGTTGCATTTGAGAGGTGGTGCAGAGCTGCTAAGTGCAATAATTATGACAGTCTGGTTCAGTTGTTACTTCACGAAGAGTTTTACAACTGTATGTCTGCTGACATACAAGAATATCTGATCTATCATACTGCCTTGGATATTCTGGAAACTGCAGCATCAGTAGACAATTACGAGATTTCTCACAAACTTGTACATACTAAAACACAGAGAAACAAGGTAACTAAAAATTGTCCTAGAAGTTGGCAACCTAAATCAGCTGATCAGTGCCGGCCTGATGTAGCTGCTACTGTAACTTCTCATACCTTTACCAGGAATACTCACAATCCTGAATCTGTCTCTGTGATTAGACAGAAATCGAGAAGAAAGTTAAATGTACCTATTGTAACAGAAAAGGACATGCTAGAGAGTATTGCTATAAGTTAGAAAGAGATACGAGAAGCGGTCGTGGGGCTGGCGCACCCACACAAGCCGTATCCTCTTCCATGCAACAAAGGCACCAAAATCCTAGTAATACCTCTGATCCTACTGTTTTAGATAATATTACTCAGAATAGATGACTAGCATCAGAAAGTGTATCTGACGAAAAGATTCATTCAGCGATGAGTCCTTACTTATCGAGAGGCAAAGTAGGACTTGACGAATCACGTCTGACTGAGATAATTACTTTCAGAGACACTGGCAGTTATCTCACGTTATTGAGAGAAGATGTACTGCCCATAACTGATGATACCTATTGCAAGATGTATTGTTAGAAGCCTATGGTGGGGCTGTTATAAAAGTACCTCTACACAAAGTTTACATTGAAACAAGCTATTATACTGGTTATATTTCAGTGGGTATATCCAGTTGTGTATTTCCCATCAGGTCAGTGGACCTGTTGGTAGGGAAGGATATCCTTCATGCTGGTATATGTAAGGAACCACTTGTGATTGATATTAACACTGATGATAATTATGCCATTGAAGCTTGTAGAGAAAAGCCCATTTTATTTCCTCTCAGTGCAATTACTAGAGCTATGTCAAAGATAAAACAACCATCCTTTTCTCCTCTTGAGTTAGTTGATGACAATGATTTGGGCTTGAATATGTTGTTTAGTGATGCTCTGCGCCCAGGATCATTAACACTGACTACCCCTGGTCATCAGCCTATTCAGGACACAACTGACGTTAAATTTCTAACTCATGATGATTTAATCAAGGATCAGTTTGTTGATCAGTTTCTGGAAAGACTGAGAGATATAGCAGTTACTGAGAGTGAAGCAAAGGATCTCGATAATTGTTATCGAGTGTATTGTAATGGTGTATTGATGAAGAAAAATACATGTAAGTTGTCAGCTGATAGTGTTTCCACCACCGTCAAGCATCTCATAGTGCTACCAGTTACATTTCGTGAGCAAGCCATTGATTTTGCTCACAGTAGTCCCATTAGAGGACATTTAGGTGTCAAGAAGACACTTGGTAAACTGGCAAAACATTTTACTTGGCCAAAAATGAAGGAAACAGTAGCTGATCATGTGCGACGTTGCCATGTGTGTCAAGTGACAGGCAAGCCAGCACATACACCTCCACCTGCACCTCTCTTTCCTATCACCATGGATGGTGAACGATTCTCACGTCTTATTGATTATGTTGGTCCTTTGCCTAGAACCAAACTGGAGAACCAATACTTATTTACTATTATGGATTCCTGTGAGAAAAATTAATTCATGTGCTATTGTGAGAGCGCTGATGAAATTTTTCTCCCAGGTTGGATTGCCACGAGAGATACAATCAGATCAGGGATCTAACTTCACTTCTAAGATCTTTCGAGAAGCATTATCCCACCTAGGAATAAAGTCTGTACCTTCAATCAGTTACCATCCACAGTCACAAAGTGTTTTAGAGAGATTTCACCAGACATTGAAGTCCATGATGAGAGCTTATTGTGAACATTTTTCTAGAGACTGGGATGAGGGTATACCTTTTCTTCTGTTTGCTATGAGAGAAAATGAGCAAAAAAGTCTCGGGTTTAGTCCGTTTAAGTTAATATTCGGACACCAAGTGCGTTGTCCTCTCGCAGTGTTAAAAGACGTGTGGATCGAAAAATCAAATCCATCATTGAGCACATCACCTTCATTAATGCTGCAACATTTGACAGCTGCTAGAGAGCTAGCTTCGAAAAACCTAGTTTCAGCCCAAGCTAGAATGAAGCAACATTATGACAAGCATGCTGTCTCTCGCTCTTTTAAAGAGGAGATAAGGTGATGGCTCAGAAATTAGTACCAGGTCATGCTCTACAAGCCAGGTATGGTGGTCCCTTGGAAGTAGTGAAAAAGATTAGCAACGTAAATTATTTAGTACGTACGCCTGGGAATAAGAAATCAAATCATGTGTGCCATGTTAACCAGCTTAAGAGCGACATAAGCAAGTTTGCCGATGACACCAAAATAGGCCGTCGAATTCATTCTGACGAGGACATTAGAGCACTCCAGGAAGATTTGAATAGACTGATGCAGTGGTCGGAGAAGAGGCAGATGCTGTTTAATACAGACAAATGCAAAGTTCTAGATGTTGGACAGCAAAATAACCATGCCACATATAAACTAAATAATGTAGATGTTAATATTACGGATTGCGAAAAAGATTTACCTCAATCCCAGTCTCCTGCTCCTTGTGACTCTCCTCATTAGGCTGTAACATATCCTTTAACACAGTCGCCAACTCCTGCTCTATAGCCATCACTTTGGCGCACACCTGCACCTCCTCGCTTAATGACTGTACTGACGATGGGCTGGTTAATCCCTGGGGCTCCACGGCCTCTCCCGTTTCCACAGGAGGAACCACTTCCTCACTCCTTGTACGACCATGCCCTCCTTGACTTCGTTCTTTCTCAGGCACCGCCCTCTCATGTGCAGATGTTCCGCCTCTTGCCGGCCCAGGAGCCCATTTCTTCTTGCCACACACTGCCGACATATGGTCATATGCACTACACAGGCAGTACGTATGCCTCTGCCCGGCATATGCCACCATTACCTAAGTTTTAAACTCCTCAAGATATACATATGAGGGTATAGGATATCTCACCATCATTTTAAGATTAAAGGTGCCTTCCAAAAGTCCTGCATAGGCCCCTGTCACCCACTTTCCAGGTTGGGCCAGATGAGCAGTTCCATATCTTTCGAAGACACGTCGGATGTCCGCTTCGTCAGCTTCAAAAGGCACTGTGAGGGAAAAGTTCAATAGATAGGAGTAGAGAGGGAGTATATAGTAACAATAGTTTCATTGCCGGCTACTTGTTAAGGTAGGGTAAGTCAAGCTCCCACTATTCCCGCCTTTTTTCCCCTCCCCGAAAGTGATAGTTTGACTGCCGGCTGCTTGTTAAGGTAGGGTCAGTCTAGCTCCCGCTATCCCTTCCCCTCCTTCTTCCCCCCCCCCCCCCCGAAAGGTGACGTGTGGGGCTCTGGTCAAACAGTAAATCACTCGACTCACACCTCCCAGCACTACTGTAAGTACATGTCTGCCTTGTATTCTAGTGGATTTATTGGTTGAAAGCTTCACTTTTGACCAATAAACTTAGTCCTTTCAGTCTTGCTCTAGGTTGACTGTTGTAATAATCACCACATCTTTTAGGTATTGTACTTATCATGGAGAGTGATTTCTTAAGCAGTGGGTAACCTGTCTATCTTTCCAGCTTGGAAGACAGAGAGGGTCACCTGCCAATCAACGAGCAGAACTGATGGAGATGGACTAACGTCCTGAGACTTCCCCTTTTTGGATTTAATTACCTGTGCACCTGTATGAAAGTGCAGGACGTAACCCCTCATCATTGCAGAGGTAAAGAACCTGCTTTTCTGTCATCGGGATAGAATACTCACGGCGATACTCTGTGAAGAACGAGCCGGTGGTGGTCACCAGCACATGCGACCCCCCCCACATCAGCAACGGCTACGATTTCAACAACACTCAGTGTCATCAACACCAGACACCCCTATATATATTAGCGTTGAATTCAGTTATCATTTATATTTTTCATTTTTCATTTTCTTTAATGTAGGATTAATATTTCATATTTAAGTGTTTTATATTTTCTATATAATAAAGTGTTTGTTTGTTATTATTTCTTTTTCTATTCACTAATTTTCCTGAGGAGCCAGCCAGCCTTGGTAATACTGTCTGAAGTTGTTACCTTGCCAGGATCAACTCTACTGAATGAAGATTCAATTCCATCTCGAATCTACCATTGGAACTTCAACGCCGCATACCACAGACGGTTACCACCAGCCATGAGTAATCATTCTCTATGGTAGGATTACAGTACAGGTATTTAAAAGATTTGGTGATTGTTATAGTCTCAATTTATTTAAGTTTTTAAGTCAAGGCAGGAATACTAGTTAATTCTGCCTTCTATTTTTTTGGGGGA
>NC_069413.1:1543022-1562103 GCF_026875155.1 Cherax quadricarinatus
CGTTTTCGCATGGGATCCCCCCGTTGTGAGATACACGAAACAACAGGTTGTAGGGGTGGGGGTGGGTATCTGTGGGGGGATGAGACAGCGTTCCATGTAGTTTACTTTTGTGAAGGGCAGAGGAGGTTAGGTGCTGGTTAAGTAGGTTGGTAAGAGGGTGGGTGGCCATGGGTGTCGTTTTCCCTGCTTTAAGTCTAGATATGGGTGGGTTAGACGAGGGTGTCATAAGGCTTTATATTATATCATGGTAGATTATATATGTCGTGGGTGATGAGGGGGAGAGGGGATAGTGAGGAGAGAAGAAAGGTTCTTGCGGTAACGTTCTATCTACGATGTGTCGTAACAGAGTTTTGTATGGGAGGAGGTGGGATCAGGTTTTCTCAGAGGGGTATAGAATGCTAACGTTAGGGATTCTCGTAAGTCTGTGATTGATAATGAGTGAGTTGAAGGGGTTTTCATAGGTTGGAGGGAGTCAGGGGGTCCCAGCGGGCTCGCCTCCTTGGGGGGGGGGGGGGTCGTGAGAGTGTTGTGAATGGGGGTTTTGGGAAAAGGGTTTTTCCTGGTTTTCATTGAGACTTTATGGCAGCCAAGTAAATGGAATATTTATTTTCAATAAAATTTTATATAATGCATTTAAATTCTTCAAATTCTAAGATTTTTTCAATTTTTTAATAATTTTAAATAAATTACATAAAACTTTTTAATTTTAGAAATATTTCAAATATTAGTAAATAAATAATAACAAATAACTGGTGTTAGTCCTTTATATGCAATTACAACCTTTAAGTGGTTTCCATTAATATGATTTAATTACAAATTAACAATAGGTAATAATAACGTTAAAAATAAGGAACATTATTCTAATATATTATTGAAAGTTGCAGGAGCTTTCCCTTCCCGAGTATCATGGTAAAAACAAGGGGGTCCCACCGGGGGTCAGCGCCCCCGCAGCTCAGTCTTCAGGCCGGTGCCCCCTTTTTTTGTATACCATTATAGTACTCATAAGGAAAAAATCTTGCAATTCGGGCGAATAATATGTTATTTGGAATAATGTTCCCTAATAGTTATCTAGTACATAATTTGTAATTAAAACATTTATTAAACTTTCACAAGGTTGCAAAAATTCGAAAATGCAATTGCATATAAAGGGCAAGAAGAATTTATTTTTGATTAATTATTAAATAATATTTAAATTTTTTTTAAAATTAGAAGTTTTTTTGTTTAAATATTTTAAATCGTTTATAGATTACAAAATTTATATTTATTTTGAGAAACTTAAAAAAAACTTTATAAAATTTTATATTAAATTAATATTTTATTTAAATTTTTGTCGGATTTATTTTTATCAATCAATACAGTATAATATTTTTATGAATTAGTTACCCAATAAAACAAAAATTTTAATTACATTGACGTCAAAAAATGAAGACCCTTCAGGAATGAAAGAATTTATTAATAAGAAACATTATCAATATCAACAGTATTACCCTTCACCATTAATATCTCAAGTGCACTTCCATTATGGGGCGGGAAATTACGGAGTGAGATTTACAGGTACATTCCTGAGTCATTTCATCCACATAATTTACGAGGTGGTACAACAACTCAGTATTATTATTATTATAATCCCAAAGGGGAAGCGCTAAAACCCGTAGGATTATACGGGCCCTGTGGGTTTTGGGGATTCCGGTCTAACCCCCGGGGATTAAACCAGATCCAATTCCTAATCAACCCCTTTCCCCAAACATCAAGGAACCCTTCCCTGAGGGGAACAACTCGCAACAATTTATTATGGGATTTTAGAGGGACTAGGCCCACCATACCTCTTCCTTCGAGACCCAAACACTCTCCCAAAACCCCCACGTCGGGATTATAAAGATTTGATAAGCATTAATACGTACCGTAACGCTGTGGACTGCATATATTATTTGTGACTTGAGTATCGAGTCCACTATAAATTTTTTTCTTTATAAATGGTTGTTAAAATTATAAAGATAAGATAAGATTTCGTTCGGATTTTTAACCCCGGAGGGGTTTGCCACCAGGATAACCCAAGAAATCAGTGCGTCATCGAGGACTGTCTAACTTATTTCCATTGGGGTCCTTAATCTTGTCCCCAGGATGCGACCCACACCAGTCGACTAACACCCAGGTGGTACCTATTTGCTGCTAAGGTGAACAGGACAACAGGTTTGTAAGGAGGAAAACGTTGTACGAATTGTTTCCACACGCCGGGAATCGAACCCGGGCCCCTTCCGTGTGTGAAGCGGGAGCTTTAGCACCGGCCACCGGGCTTGGTGGCTCCCACTAGGCTGGTGGCTAGAACACCACCTATGGAAAAATTTCTATAGGGGGTTACCTGTATGTGTACTCAACATTACATTCATACAAGTAATCTCATTGGGAAGGAGACAACATAATGTTTACCGTAGTCACCCAGTTATAGACTTGGTGAGAAAACTTAGCCCCACCCTGGTCACAGCAAGTACCTGGAAGAGAGGATCGGACACCATGCCTAAACCCTTCTAGGTTAGGGTCTAGGTGCCTGAGCCCGAGCCTCTCTTAGCTCAAAGAATTCGTCATTCCATTTGCCTCCTTGGGGCGGGGGATGGCAGACAGAGAGGTAGTTTGGTGGGCTAGCGCCTGGGGACAGTTCGGTCCCAAAGATGAGGAGGTACTAGTGCTTCTCCCATGAGGACTTAGGTCTCAGGACACTCCCTAAAGAGGGAGCCAAGGCGGGCCACCACTTGGACAAGGCCTGGGCCGGGAGAATACCGGCAATCTTTAAACTAACAACTGGAGAGAGGTCCGTCGACCTCACATTTTACCCAATATCTATCCAAGACCAGTCATGGAATTAGATAGCACCCACAAGTACGGCGTACTAATTAATTGTGGATCTTGTATAGATTATTATTAGTTTATCTGAATGAAGGGGGCGGGGGGGCGGTGGTAAGTTTAAGTTACACATGGATATATCCATCAAGGAAAAACACTTATACGTATATAATACCACTACTTACCAGATATTCTCTGGTCCATCGACATCATGCCTAACCCTTCTAGGGTAGGGTAGGTGCCTGAGCCCGAGCCTTTAGCTCATAAGACTGTCACTTTCCCATTGCCCCTTGTGCGGGGATGGCAGACCAGAGAGCCCCGCCTAGCTTGTTGGCTAGGGCTGGGGACAGTTGGTCCCAAAGATTGAGTAGGTACTTATGCCTCCTCCCATGGGAGACTTAGGTCTCAGACACTCCCTAAAGAGGGAGCCAAGGCCGGGCCACCACTTGGAAAAGGCCCGGGCCGGGAGAATACCGGCTAATCTTTAACTAACTTCTCTGGTCACTTGATGTAGCTGGATCACCCACAACCTATCCAATTACAACATACCTAACTGGCCAGTATCAGTCTGCTATAACTAGAAGGGTTACTTAACTGTAGGTGATTGATGCTCCTTATTTCCTCCATTCACCATCTCATTTCAACGTCCTGCTACACCGACACGGTTCTTATTCCAGCAGGACGAGGTATCCGTTGGTTTGTCCCGGTTTAGAGTCGTGACTCCATAAAATCTTCCACTGTCCTCGGACCAGGAAACCACGAGTTTACATGTGCTTCACTCGGAGCAATGCGACTTATTTACTTCACGCATTTCTTAGCTTAGTGTTTATCACTGATTAGATTTGCAATTCACAAGACGATTAATGTATCCTAAATTATTATCGCAACATTAGAGAGGTCACTCCATTAAGATTCCGTGACCGATGAGTGATGATTAAATCACGGGTATTTTCCCTGGACACTCCAGGCCGCGCAACCAGTCACCAACGGTCCTCCCATTATTCATAATTTTACCCACTATTACGGTGGTCCCGTATAAATCACTTCCCTCACTCTCACCAGGAACAGTTTACGGACACTTCCTATTATGAAGTGAGTGAGGCCTATATTAATCCTTAGGCCGTCGTGGGGAATGCACAATTTCCTGCCGGGCCATGCTTTCCCAACCTTTAACTCCATTCAAAACACTTCCGCTCCGATGCTCTGTCTTCGACCTTCCCTGGCCATCAGCGCACGGGAACAAGGAGCTTCCCTGTTCAAATTCAAATCAAAATTCAAAGTTTATTCTCTATAAGGATTACAATGCTGAGTTTACAAAATGTGGTTCATTGTGTGGGTTTTACATGTAGTTAAAATAGTGATTACAGAGTTGTACACCTAGAACGCTTAGCATGGTAGGCATTTCGGGCCAGACTTAGTTTTATTCTTAATTGTTAAATATTAAAATTTATGAGGGTAGGTAAGTTGGTATTATGGCTACAGTTGACTAAAATACTAGTTTGTGAGTTCAGGTTTAGCAATGTAAATGCTTTTTGTTTTTGGCACCAGTACATTGTTTCAGTATTGGAGTATCAAGGATTCATTATATTATTATTGAGATTAATATTTCTGTTTATGGTCAAATGAGTCAGTGAGTTGTAAGTGGAACCACAGGTGGTCATTCGTGTAGGTTAGTTGACAGGGTGTATCAAGGAGATGTTTTTTTTCTAATGGTAGTTCTTGAAGGTGATGAATGTGTCTGCAGTTCTAGAGTTCTCAGGTCAGGGTATTCCAGTTTTAGGGCCTTAGACATACATTTGAAGTTTTGTAAGGTTTAGTCGGACACATGGGGAAATTGTCGTAGTTCGTAGAGATGTTTGTGTCTGGTGTTATGGCATGTGGGTTCTGGTCACAACTATCAAGAAGGAAAGTGTTTTTAGGTACCAAGGTTGATATTGGAGTTTAAGGCTTGTAGATGTAAGATTGCACAGTAAGTAAGTGTGGTTGTAATGAACAGGGAGTAAGTTTAGGTCTATGAAGAGGGGGGGGGGTGTGGCCAGGGAGGGGATTTAGTGATTATTTTTACTGCAGCTTTTTGTTGGGGTTATTATTGGCTTTAGGTGTGTTGCTGTAGTTGATCCCCAAGCAAAAATTAGCGTAGGTGAGGTATGGATAAATGATTTGGTATAATGTGAGAAGGGCATTTTGCGGCACGTAGTATCGTATCTTGGAGAGGATCCCAACCGTTTTGGGATACTTCTTTGGTTATATGCGGGATAGGGTGCTGAAATTCAGGTTGTTGTCAAGGGTATAACCTGGGAAATTTTGCCCAATTATTTCTGGTAATTAGAGTGTTGTCAATCTTAATTTTAAATTTGTGCATCTTCCTGCTCTGCTACCAAACATAATATAGTAGGTTTTGTCAGTGTTAAGCGTAAGTTATTGGCTGTCATCCAAGTCGATATATTTTGATCAGCTTCCTCATTCACAGTGGTGTTGGGGGGGTGGCAAGATTGGGGTTTGATGAAAATGACATAAGTCGTGTCGTCAACAAAGAGAATGGGTTTTTCAGGTGTTGGGATACGTTTGGAAGGTCATTGATGTATATAAAGGAAGAGCAGGGGACCAAGGACATTTTCCCTGCGGAACTCCAGTATCAAGTGGCCTTTTGTTGCTGATGCTGTGTCTTTAATGGTGACATTACTGATACCTATTAGTAATGTAAGATTTGAAATATGCAAACGCATGCCTCTTATACTGTAATGATCAAGTTTGTGGAGTAGGATGTCGTGGTCTACTGTGTTTAAAATCTTTTCTTAGGTCAATAAAAATTCCTATGGATTATTCCCCTTTTTTTCCCAAAGCTGTTTAAAGCAGATCTAGCATTTTTATGATTGCATCATTAGTGCTTTTTTTTTTTCCTGAATCCAAGTTGGCAGGGGTTAAGTATGTTTTGAGCCGTTTAAAGAATCGTTCCTGTCACGGTTTCTCAAAGATTTTGGATAGCAAGGGTAAGTTGATTTTGGGCCCTATAGTTGTTTAAGTCTGGGGTCCCCCCCTTTATGTATTGGTGTAACCCTTGCCATCTTGAGTAGTTTGGGGAAGGTGCTATCTCTAGTGACTTTTTTTAAAGAGTAAGAAATAGCATGGAAAGACAGGGCCGCTCGCTTGTAAGTAATGGTTTGGGACATGAACAGACCCCCCTAGTTTTTTTTTAAGTGCTAAATCTCGGGATTTCCGTGGGCTCATTGGGTGCAAGAAAAAGGAATTAGGAAATTCCCCATCAGGTAGTCCCCGGCAGGGGCATTGGTATGTGGGATTTTACGGCGATTTTATGTTGGTTTTCAAGTCCATTTTCAAATACATTTTTTGACCCAATCAACACATTAAACACCTATTGGCACTATGCTGGGGAAAATTAAATTTTTCCACAACCCCTAACGAAAAGAAATTTTTGGGGCCCACATAAAAACTACCAAAATTTAAAGGTAAAAGTTACTTACCAAGGCGTGCTGCGGGGAAGCCATCGGTTCTTTTTTTCCATTGTTTCCACTCTATTATAGAGGTTTAGGGAACATTAGGCAGGAGGGAAACCTAGTGAAGGAAGGAGATATTGGGGGACGAGGATTAGGACTCTGTATTAGTTTCGCACTATTTATGCAGTGTTTTTTTAAAAGGGGTATGCGTTCGTGCCCTTTATGGCGAGTAAAAGTGTAGCATCGATTCTAATGATCGAAAGAAGTGTTTTAGTATATCAGCTTTGAGCAAGTGAGGGTGCCTAAGGGCTCAGACCGGGGCACTGTGCCCCGTGTGGGCACCCTATCCAGTCACAGAAACAGTTGTGGTTCTGCCCCCGACCACATTCACCTAAAGGCCCGGGGGAAGCCAAAATGGAAAGGGAAATGTGGAAATCGGAACAACGTGGGGCAGGGGGAGCCCCCCCAAAGAAGGCCAAGGCGCGTGGAAACTCTGTATCTGCCATTTCGCCACTAGTTCAACAGCAGCTGCTGCCCTGGAACTTGGTAGGGGCATGACCATCAGGGCACTGC
This sequence comes from Cherax quadricarinatus, assembly GCF_026875155.1. Lineage (NCBI taxonomy): Eukaryota > Metazoa > Arthropoda > Malacostraca > Decapoda > Parastacidae > Cherax > Cherax quadricarinatus. The sequence continues at coordinate 1,549,889 of NC_069413.1, forward strand.
CCCTCAGTGCACAATCAGCTCCCCTAGATGGACATGGGTACATGGGAGGAAAACCAGGAGGCTGGCTACTCCTCAACTGGCGGGAGGGGGCCATAAGTACCCCCCAGTAGCTCGGCCACCATGAGGATGGGAATGGCTTACTCCAGTGAAAGAAAAAATTCCCCTGCCTTCAAAAAATTCTTTTCCTGTTTACGGGTTTGTGAGATCTGAACATTTACCTTAAAAATTAAATCGTGGTTCTTGAGATCTGCTAAAGACAATTTCAAAAAGAAAAGAAAGAGGAGAGGTAAACTAGAGAGAGACTTTTCCCTATACAACAAAGGCTAAGAGCACAGAGTTGCTGAGTGGGGCCCCAATATATCTGAAATGCGAAGGGGGGGGCACTGCTAAAAAATTTACAAATATAAAAACTTAATTTTGAAGAATTTTAAAGGGAGACGAATCACAGGAAGAACTACAATCATAAGGAAATTAAAAAAAAAAAAAAAATACTTCTTCTTTATGCTAAATCAAAGGGGGAAAAAAATATCCAGTTTGCCCCCTTTCATAGGTAGGATGGGAATACACAGATACACCCCGAGAAATGATGAGATACTAAAGTCCCAATATGACCAGTGTTCAACGACCATGCCCAACAAAGGTCGACAATCCAAATAAATTTCTTATAACGAACCCAAAAAAATCGGGTCATCTCAAAAATCTCGGATATTATTCTAACTCTACAAGACTAAAGGGGCAATTAATGATTCCCAGCACTCTCCCCCGGGCCCCCAGACTTGGAAATTTTTCGTGTTCATCAAAAATTTGCATGAAACCCCTTTTGTTCCTTCAGCATTTTATGGGGGGGGCATGGACACGGGCATTCCACACACACTAAAAAAACAGACATGCTCCACCCCACAAAGGGGGCAAAAAGCAATTCAAAGAATACAGGCCGATACACTAACACCCCATAAAAAAAATCTTTAAAGGGGGTTCTAAGAAGCATGATACCAACCACCTAGATACCCTCAATTACACACCCAGGGAAACATGGTTTTAGAGCAGTCGCTCCGCCTTCCAGCTCTGGCCCCAATGACAAGGTCCTGGATGCTGAAAAGGGATAAAAAAAACAGATGTATGTACACAGACTTTGAAAAGCTTTTGACAAGTTGACCATGTTAATAGCCCACAAAAGTGTTAAAGGGTACGAAAAATTTGTTAGGTGGATCTCAACTTCCCGACAAATAGAACACAAAGAGAATAGTAAAAGGGAAAGTTCCCCGGCAGCCACGGAAAAAACTCTGTTCCACAAGGCACAGTACTTCCATTCTATTCCCCCATCCTCATTTCTGACACAGAATGTAAGCTACATTCTGTATCTTCCCTTTTGATACACCTGGATTACCATGGCAGTGACCTCCCTCGAAGACACCGTGAGACTCCAAACAACATCAACCAAATCTTTAGTGGGCCACCAAAAAAATATAAGTTCAACGAGGAGAAAATTTTAACTACTCAGATATGGAAACTTTAAAAAATTAAAAAGTGTCAGGGTATACAACAAATTCTAACCCAACAATAAACGGAAAAGTTGTGAAGGGCCGGGAGGGATAATGTCAAGGGTCCGCCTTCCCAAAAACCACAAACAATGATTACCCCATCCGCTAGGAAAAAACTAGGATGGATAAGAAACCTTCAAAACTGGGGGCCAAGCCCATGTATTTCTTCAAATCGCTTTTGCCCTTTTTTAAACTGGAAAACTGCTGTACACTAATGGGCCCCCCTTTAAGGCGAACGGCATGCAACCTGGGGGAGTGTATAAAGAACTTTCACCCCCCATAATCGATAAGGGACCTAAAAATACTGGGGAAAGGTTTTAAGGGCCTTTAAACTGTATTCCCCCCGAAGCAGGTGAAGAGACCATGAAATATGCCTTGAAGGCCTGGAGGGGTTGGGGACCCCAACCCGCCCCACAAAAATCACTCCCCATAAATTAAAAGACCAGCAGGAGATGCAACATTCATTTGCCCCCCAGCATACATAAGGGGGATTCGGAAAATAGCTACTGAATCCCCTGTATAGTATAGCTTACGGTACCATAGTACCATCCATATGTTTTACATACACGACCCCTTTGCTAGGGCCTAGTGACGGTTTGTAACATCACGGAAGCGGCGTGAGTGATTTGGGTGTCTACCTTCTCTCAGTCCACCCTAGGTCTAGCAGGGAACACACGCAGGGTTGGGGTCCCCTTTTTCCCCACATGCAATATAGTTTACCACCAACAAGTGTGTTTACTTTAATCTTTTATATCTCCCTTCGAACCCCCACGACAAATGGGGAAGAGGAGGCCTGTAATTCGACGATTACAGTGATTTCTGGGGAAAAAATTTCTACTGAACCGTCGCCTCTTGGACGTTAGGCCCGCCAGTGGGGGGACTCAACAACCCAACCAGCTACCCCAAGCAAGCCCCCAGCCCATTGCTTTACTTACTGGGCCCTCCTGTGTATTTTCATTTTATTTGCTTCTTTGCATTACTTTGGGGGTTGACCCAGGTTTCAAAGTAAGCCAAACCACCAACCGTCTGTGGGGGGGAGTCCAGCCCCCCCCTAACCCTCCGCTTTGCCCCTAAACTTTCCACCCCTGCTGTCTCATCGTTACAATTTATCAAACCCGTCTATGTGAAGGGGTTTAACCAGCCAGCCCGCAACTAACCCAGTATCAAACAAACCACGTGGGACGTCTTCTTCATCGCTTTGTGCTTCCGTTCTAGCTGTTCTGAGTGCTTTACATCCCTGTGATGTGTGGTATTTTTTGGGGTTTTTTTAAATCAGCCTGGCTTAGATATTTTTTTTCCCAGGCGGGGGTCCCCCAAATGGCTTTCGCGCCACCCATAGGCCCATCACCATCGGGGTTTTTGATGTGGCTGCCCCCAAACACTCACCCACCCACCCCCCACCACTGTTTTTTTTTTTTTAACCCTTATCATGGGTTCTAGCACCATATTTTACAGATCACATAGGGGGTCAATAGACAAGAGTATTCCTTCGACCCTGTGCACCATCGTAAAAGCCTCTGTGTGTGGTCCATGTCGATTTAAGCGCAAATTCATCGAGCGGTCAACGCCGCCAGGGATCGCCGCCAGCCACCAGACTCCAACTTCTGCCTTCACCACCATCTCTCTCATTCTCCACCAACGTCGTTACAGTGATCATATAGACACATTGCGAGTGATGAGGCAATTTTCTGACTGATTTCTTAGTGACATTCAGTGACTCTTGATCAGTGTTCATTATATCCTGTTTGCAATATTTTTTTTCTCTTTCTTCAGTGTTAATTTTCGTGCTTTATGTCTGTTGTGTTGTGTTAATTTTTTATATACTTAAAGTAAGTACTTTAATGTTTTTCCTTGTTGTGTGCAATATATAAGCATTAAACCTTTGTGTTTACACCTCACAATTGTTTTGTTCACAGTGTATTATGTTCCTTGCCTAGTAATATATACAGTGAAGTAATTCAGTAACTTATCTTATATTCTGCATCACAACTCAGTGTTGTCTCAGTTACTATTTTTTCTCCCAGCATTTGTGTATTCTTGCCGTTTGGTTTTCATTCATTTGCTATTTTTTTCTTCTGTGTGTTGAACATTCTTATGTTAATTCTTTTCATTTAGCCAGTGTCTAATTTGTCTTATCTCCACAGACAATAGTGCCATTATTTTGTTGAAGCAAGACAATTATTTTCCAATTTTTCACACTCCAAGCTCATTGCAAGAAAATTCTCATAGTATTGTGCATATATTGATGTGTTTTGTTCCTGCATCTGGAGTTTACCTGGAGAGAGTTCCGGGGGTCAACGCCCGCGCAGCCCGGTCTGTGACCAGGCCTCCTGGTGGATCAGAGCCTGATCAACCAGTCTGTTGCTGCTGGCTGCACGCAAACCAACGTACGAGCCACAGCCCGGCTGGTCAAGAACCGACTTTAGGTGCTTGTCCAGTGCCAGCTTGAAGACTGCCAGGGGTCTGTTGGTAATCCCCCTTATGTATGCTGGGAGGCAGTTGAACAGTCTTGGGCCCCTGACACTTATTGTATGGTCTCTTAACGTGCTAGTGACACCCCTGCTTTTCATTTGGGGGATGTTGCATCGTCTGCCAAGTCTTTTGCTTTCGTAGTGAGTGATTTTCGTGTGCAAGTTCGGTACTAGTCCCTCTAGGATTTTCCAGGTGGATGTAATTATGTCTCTCTCCCGCCTGCATTCCAGGGAATACAGGTTTAGGAACCTCAAGCGCTCTCAGTAATTGAGGTGTTTTATCTCTGTTATGCGTGCCGTGAAGGTTCTCTGTACATTTTCTAGGTCAGCAATTTCACCTGCCTTGAAAGGTGCTGTTAGTGTGCAGCAATATTCCAGCCTAGATAGAACAAGTGACCTGAAGAGTGTCATCATGGGCTTGGCCTCCCTAGTTTTGAAGGTTCTCATTATCCATCCTGTCATTTTTCTAGCAGATGCGATTGATACAATGTTATGGTCCTTGAAGGTGAGATCCTCTGACATGATCACTCCCAGGTCTTTGACGTTGGTGTTTCGCTCTATTTTGTGGCCAGAATTTGTTTTGTACTCTGATGAAGATTTAATTTCCTCGTGTTTACCATATCTGAGTAATTGAAATTTCTCATCGTTGAACTTCATATTGTTTTCTGCAGCCCACTGAAAGATTTGGTTGATGTTTGCCTGGAGCATTGCAGTGTGTGCAATGGAAGACACTGTCATGCAGATTCGGGTGTCATCTGCAAAGGAAGACACGGTGCTGTCGGTGTCTATATTGGATATGAGGATGAGGAACAAGATGGGAGTGAGTACTGTGCCTTGTGGAACAGAGCTTTTCACCGTAGCTGCCTCGGACTTTACTCTGTTGACGACTACTCTCTGTGTTCTGTTAGTGAGGAAATTATAGATCCATCGACTGACTTTTCCTGTTATTCCTTTAGCACGCATTTTGTGCGCTATTACGCCATGGTCACACTTGTCGAAGGCTTTTGCAAAGTCTGTACATATTACATCTGCATTTTTTTTTGTCTTCTAGGACCTTGTCGTAGTGATCCAATAGTTGAGACAGACAGGAGCAACCTGTTCTAAACCCATGTTGCCCTGGGTTGTGTAACTGATGGGTTTCTAGATGGGTGGTGATCTTGCTTCTTAGGACCCTTTCAAAGATTTTTATGATATGGGATGTTAGTGCTATTGGTCTGTAGTTCTTTGCTGCCCCCTTTGTGGAGTGGGGCTATGTCTGTTGTTTTTAGTAACTGTGGAACGACCCCTGTGTCCATGCTCCCTCTCCATAGGATGGAAAAGGCTCGTGATAGGGGCTTCTTGCAGTTCTTGATGAACACGGAGTTCCATGAGTCTGGCCCTGGGGCAGAGTGCATGGGCATGTCATTTATCGCCTGTTCGAAGTCATTTGGTGTCAGGATAACATCGGAAAGGCTTCTATTAACCAAATTCTGTGGCTCTCATAAAAAATTAATTTTGATCTTCGACTCTCAGTCTGGTTAGTGGCTTGCTAAAAACTGAGTCATATTGGGACTTGAGTAACTCACTCATTTCCTTGCTGTCATCTGTGTAGGACCCATCTTGTTTAAGTAGGGGCCCAATGCTGGACGTTGTTCTCGACTTTTATTTGGCATAGGAGAAGAAATACTTTGGGTTTCTTTCGATTTCATTTATGGCTTTTAGTTCTTCCCGCGATTCCTGACTCCTATAAGATCCCTTTAGCTTAAGTTCGATGCTTGCTATTTCTCTGACCAGTGTCTCCCTACGCATTTCAGATATATTGACCTCTTTTAGCTGCTCTGTTATTCTTTTCCGTCGCCTGTCTTTTTCTATTTTACATCTACTCCTCCTTTTTCTTAGAGGAATAAGCCTTATGTATACATCGAGTGCCACCAAGTTAATCAGTTCTAGGCATAAGTTGGGGTCTGTGTTGCTTAGTGTATCTTCCCAGCTTATATCGGTTAGGACTTGGTTTACTTGGTCCCACTTTATGTTTTTGTTATTGAAGTTGAATTTGGTGAATGCTCCCTCGTGACTAGTCTCATTATGTTGGTCTGGGGCTCCACGCATACATGTCTGAACCTCAATTATGTTGTGATCTGAGTATATTGTTTTTGATATGGTGACATTTCTTATCAGATCATCATTGTTAGTGAAGATGAGGTCTAGTGTATTCTCCAGTCTAGTAGGCTCTATTATTTGCTGGTTTAAATTGAATTTTGTGCAGAGATTTAAAAGCTCGTGTGAGTGTGAGTTTTCATCAAGCGCCTCCTGGTGTTATTACTGAAAACAATATTATTTCCTATATTCCTTCATTTTAGGTGCCTTAAGTTGAAATCCCCCAGGAGCAAGATGTTGGGTGCAGGAGCTGGAAAATTTTCCAGACAGTGGTCAATTTTTAACAGCTGTTCCTGGAATTACTGGGATGTTGCATCCAGAGGCTTGTAGACTTCCACAGTGACTAGGTTTTGGTTCTCGACCTTTACTGCTAAAACTTCCACTACATCATTTGAGGCATTAAGCAATTCTGTGCAAAAAAGTGACTCTGCCATGTACAGGCCAACCCCCCCCCCCCTTTTGCCTGTTCACTCTGTCACATCTGTATAGGTTGTAACCTGGGATCGCTGTAAGTGTTCAAACCTTTTCCCTGTTTTGTGTTTTTACATCTATTTTTTTTTCATATTTCATTGAACAAATTCACTCTTAGTGCAATTTTTGCCTACTTTTTAAAGTAAAACATTCTTTTGCTTGTTCAGTAAGTGTTTGCTTAAGCTGCAATTAAGAGTTGAAGTGTTCAATCAGATCATTCCTTTTTTTGATGCTTTTGTCAACTGCATTTTTTATGTGTTTTTTTATTGCAATATTGACTCATTTTGCAATAATTCTTGTGTAAACATTGTGCTACCATTAAAATTTTTTTTTGAGAAATTTTTATGTAGTGTTGTGCAGTACTTTTGATTAGAAATTATTTGGAATATTGCTACAGTTTATTTCAGTGCAATATTCTGTGATTTCAGTTTTACATTTCTTGTTCTGTGCATAATATTTTATTCTTAATGTGTCATTTTATTTTATTTTTAGTGAATTGCTTTCCCAGTGTGAAAATTTGTCTGGACTGCCTCCAAGTGAGTCGCCTACCCTGGCAAACTCTGTTGACACCGAGCTCTGAGGTCGGTACCTCAGCCTCACAAGTGGCTTATAGGACAGATTTTCACAAATGATTGATGTTGCAAGAAATTCACCTGCATGCACGTATAAAGGACTAACTTGCTTGGTGTTGCAGCATATATCCTGATGTTCAACCTTCCTAAGCTTAGCCCCTTTGGACTTCCCCTCAGAAATCACGTGCAACCGGGAGCTTCAATTCCTGCAATATTCAATCAATATTAGTGACCTGCCTGCACCTCAGAAATTCCTATATCCAAGAGGGTGTGTATCCCCTAGTACAGCTATGCAGACACGGACACTAGCTTCTAGACTGACAAAAGATGCTGGTACGTACTGGACATGCACTGCCAGCTACACACAGGCCTACAGATCAACTCACAATTTTCCCCAGACACTGGCCAGAAATCCTAAGAGAAAGTGGAGGTTTTGTCTTACTGTATGGGCCTGACGGAGGAGGTCATCTACGGTACATCGAGGTGCCTCTACCAGATTTCCCCAGGTCTCATATGTGAAGACACGTGGGGGGCGCCGTCTGCTGATCACGGCACGTCTTGTCCAGGTGGTGTATGGTCATAGAAGGACGCTATTGTGTCTTTGAGACCCGCGCCTTGTAGTTCAAACTAGGGCTGCCAGTTCTCCCTAGCTAACTTAACCTAGTGTTTTCCTACATTATCGGCCTATTACTACCTATGTTAAGGTCTTAGGTCTACATTGTTATTATCTACAGTTGCCTCAATAATCTTAATATTAGTGTACTAACAGTAAACTACCTACTTCTTCCCTGAAGGGTAAATCTATAAATCAATAAGTGCCTACCATCCACGCCAACTCGGGAGAGAACGCTTTTGTTTGGGTGGGTTTAAGGGCCACCCAGCTCAGCCGTTCCATTACGGCCTTGCTGGGATCCCTTGGTACGCCGTATCTGTCCTGTGGAACTTTAGGGACCAAATAAATTTCCACACCCAGTTTGTTTTAATTTTGCACAAGATTTACTGATCCCATTTTATCATTTATTGTTGAATTTCTTTATTGTATTGAGAGTAAAGACAATTCACTGTGCCATTAATTCACTTTAAAGTAAATTTGAGTAAATTTGATTTGAGTAAAGTACAATTTCTACTGATTTTCAGTGTTGCTTATCCAGCTGAGTATTTTTTTATTTTTTTTTCATGTGAGTTTTCCTTGCTTACAATGTGACTTGTCAATTTTTATTTACTTATGCAGAATAGTTAAGCATTTACTTCCCATTTAAGTCTTTTGTGTTGTGTGTTCCTCAGTTATATTTTCTTTTATTTCTCAAAACTCTTGTTTCACATTTTGCAAGCATGTCTCAAGTCTTCTCTAGTGATACCTCAGCACACACTGCTAGTCCAAGCAATAATGCGTCAGTCGAAAATTCCAGTAATTCTTTATCAAACATTACACACACTCAGACTTCGAGCCTTCGCAATTTTAGTCGTGATTCTTTTGACGCTATGCCGTTGGTTTCGATGGGAATCCAGACAACCTGGAAGTGTGGTTTACCACTGTTCGGGGCTAGGGCAAATGCCTCAGTGGATGGCCTTTCCCTCAGAGAGTTGTATAATTAGTATCAGAAAAGGGAAAATTTAGCTTGTTCAAACCCGCTGCTTTGAATGTCTTTAATTTAATCTGGATGACGGACTTTCAGGGTCTAACCAAATGGCAGATTATGAGCAATTAATAAATAACTATCTTGACCCAGTGAGAGTCACTGATCCTTTTGTTGTTCTTAAGGAATTAGTGTGTAAAAGCTCCGAGCCAGAGGAACCTTAATGAGTTTGCTCTTTCGTTTAAATACCTCATGACCTCATTCGTTAAGGCCGGTCAAAGTACCAAGTACCTTGCAGACGATGATAAACGAGCTCTTGAGGGGTTTTGCCAAATTAGCAGCATTTGGCGTTATTAAACAGTTAATGCTTCCATCAGCAAGTATGTGTATAATTCCAGTCCACTAACTGCCACAATGGGACCGCTTTGCAGCCCTTATCCATGTGTGTGACTTGTGTCCCGAGGGAACCTTCCCCTATCGAAGGTCTACATCAACTGGGTTTGGGCTAATCCCATACCTCCTCTTGTTTGTGCACAAACCAAAACTCCCGATCGAAATTTAATCGCGACGTAAACCAAAGCTATGTCAAGAGTTATCCATTCCGTAGCCTGGGAAGTATGTACAGTACCCATACCAAGAAATTGCTATAATTGTGGTTACCATGGACATATGGCAGTAAATTGTCCTGATAGTCGATTCTAAAAGGCATCGAAATACTGATGGGCACCAGTCCGATTGCCTTAATGTAATTATCACAGAATTCTGGCCATGACACTCCTAGGCAATGGTCTCTATAACGTCCAGTACTCTAGATCCTTCCGTGGCCGTTCCACCACAGAGTCAGGAGAGGGAAATAGAGGTCGGGGTTCTCAGAATAACTAGAACCAGCCTCATTCTTCCAATTCAGGAATCCAAGCGCCCCGGGCAACCCGTTCCCGTGTTTACAGTAGGTGATAACGAGTACACCATTTCCCCGTTCACAATTCCTTTGAAGCCTTAAGCAGTCTTGAGAATGGGCAATCCCGCGGTTGATGTTTGCTTCACACGTCTCTGAACGTAGGGTGAATTTGGGGATGAAGTGGAACATGCCTTCTCTGATGACAGCCCACCTTTTTTTGCACATAACTCCCAATGAAACGATAGGTCCTCTAGTGCAAGCATCTAACTCATAATGTGCCTGTTCATGTATTCATGGGCTCTGGAGCACAAGTTAATATCATCAGGTCTAGTTTGTTTAAAGATAAGCATTAGATGTTTTTCCTCGTAAAAACCAACTATTTAAACCTCCCTAGTGGGGTAGCGGTTCCCCTTCTGCTGCCCGGGGTCAGACTTCACTCACCTTTCAACCAAAGGTAGAGACTTTACGCTTCTTTCCATGTTACCAGATTATTTTTCCCTGGTGACCTTCTACTGGGATTTTGCTTCTAAGAATTTACGTATTGTCTTGACCCTTACCGATGGCATGTCCAAATTGACGATTGATCGTTCCCTTTTGGGGGGGGGGTTCCACTTGATCAGAGATCTCCATACGCCGCAGAGTACGATGTTCAGATTGCCTTAAACCGGGTGTGTTTTCCATAGTGTACCCTAGGGGTCAGGCACAGTAACCTGCACTCCCATCGTGTTCCACCAAAACCTTCAACATGCAAGCAGTGTATTGCCTCAAGTGTAAAGGGTGCTCGACTCCCTTTGATGCTCAGCCCTCCGGTTTCTGCTAGCCCAAAGTAGTATTTCTCCACAGGACGCCATGCGAAAAACGTTACTTGAGATAGAAATCCTCTCTTGTTGATGTCACATGCGTTGCAAAAAGACCCCCCTCTGTTGGGGCTAGTGTTTCCACTAAGTGCTGTTGTTGCCCTTTTATGTTCCAATGGTGAAACGTCCAGTTGACAGTGATTTCTCCCAAGGTCAAGGGTTTATTTGTTAAAACCTTTCCCTTACATGTTTTAAGAACAGTAAGATCCATTATTCCTTGCAACACTTGGGGGTCACAGTTTTCGTCTCAGAGCAAATACCAATCCGTTGCCCCGGGTTCCTATCCTTACCCCTTCAAGACAGATGCTTCCACCGACCAGGGGTCGGGCTATTTCAAAAGGGAAAACCTCATCAACTCCACGGGATCAATCCATTCCCCCCAGTTGAGGAGAAAGTTTTGCTCCCACTGACTTCCAAGAGGTCAAGCTTTTGTTGCCCAAAAGAAAAAGCATCGAAAAACCATTTAAATTACCATAAAAGAGGGGTAAACGAACTTTTGTCCCTCATATTCCCCTTGAACCTGGTCTAGACCCATTTACCCATATAGAATGCCTCATTCCCAATTTCGTCACAAAAAATTGCAATTAGATGCTCGAATGGGGTTATTGCACCAGCAATTCACCCGGAAGAGCCCTTATCCTAGTACCCAAAAGGGCGTACTTTGGGGCCCAGTAAATTTAAATTTAGGAAGTTTAAAGTGAAAACTTTCCAGATCGCTTCCACTTCCTTACTTGGGGATATTTACTAAAATCGGAGATAAAGTCTTTTCACCCTGCTTTTACAAGGGGTTTGGCAAGTCCCTCTTTCCCGGGGCACCAAGAGTTAACCGCGTTCTCCATCCAACCCTCTAAAGGGACAAAAATACAAAACATCCAGGGCCCTGGGAAAACCGGGGACCCAGCCACTCAAGAGAGAGTTTTTTTAGTGCCAGGAAGGAAAAAAAAATAGCAGAAAAGGCGAAATCGTACACCAAATCCCTCATTCCGGGGAACCACAGTCGATGGCCTCCACTCCCAAACCCCAAAAAACAATACTAATGCCGGAAAAAAAACCCCCCCCATTTCCCAAAGTACCCCATCCGATACATTCTTCTTTGCAAATATACAGGGGCTAAAGCCGCAACAAACAAATACCTTTTATCCATGGAGCTTGCAGAGGCAAAGGCAATTTTGCAGCTTTCACTGAGACCCACAAAAAAAGGATCACTTGGACAACGAAAAATGGATCCCAGGTTTCAACCTATACAGATGGACAAGTGAACAGGCAAAAGGGGGGGGGGGTTGTCCTGTACATTGCAGATCACTTGTTTGCAAAACTGCTTAATGCCTCAAATGATTATGGAAGTTTAGCAGAAAGGTGAAACCAAAACCTATCATTGTGTACCCCCAAGCCTCCGGATGCAACATCCCAGCAAATTTCCAGATCAGCTGTTAAAAATTTACCACTGTCTGGGAAAATCTTCCAGCTTCTGCACACAACTCTTGTTTCCCGGGGGGTTTTAACTTAAGGGAACTAAAATGGAGGAATATAGCAAAAAATATTTTTGCAGTAAGACCCAGGGGACAGCTCTGATGAAAACTCCACTCACACAGCTTTTTTAAATCTCTGCACAAAAAACAATTTTAAAACCCGCAAATATAAGCCTACTAGACTGGAGAATACACAGACCTCATCTTCACAACAAGATGATCT
>NC_069413.1:1562603-1657454 GCF_026875155.1 Cherax quadricarinatus
CAAAAATATACCTGGTGAGGACCGCTGAATTTTTGTCTCGAGGTTTTTTTATAAAATTTTTGCAAATGCTGTATCATGGTTTAAAGAACCGAGTTGGTTGGTAAAAAGTTAATTGGCCTGTACAAAAGGCGTTTATTGCTCCTGTTGAAATTACTGTGACCACCGCTCCAATAGTTTGTCCCTCCTCAGCCTTTGATATAAATAGGTATTCTTCTTTGCTCAAAGCAATCAATGTAACAAAGTTGGTGTTTAAATTTCTAAACAAAATGAATCTCACAATTTTTCACATCCTCTTGAATATTGGATACAGAGGGTACAAGAAGAAATCTATGGAGATGAGATTAAATTAATGATGGAAAGAAAAATTGTGAAGGGTTCCATAATAGAGAAATTGGGGCTGTATTAAGAGAATAATGTAATTAGGTGCAGAGGTAGGTTACAAAATGCTGAATTGGGTGAATATGCTAAACACCCTATCTTACTGCCCAAAACCCATCATCTAACAATTTTTGTTTTAAATGCCCATAAAATTGTAAGGCATGGTGGGGTACAAGATACCTTAAATTGTATTAGGGAAACGTTCTGAATTCCACAAGGATGGCAAAGTGTAAAAAGGGTTATTAAATTTTGTGTAATATGTCACCGTGTGGATGCCAGATCCTATATGTACCCAAATCCTCCACCATTGCCAAAGGAGTGTGTACAATTAGTGAAACCATTTGATGTAACATGTGTAGACTATAGTGGTCCAATCATTTTAACAGGTACTTCAGATGGTGTTCCACTGAAAATGTATTTATATTTGTTCACTTGTACTGCTACTAGGGCAGTTCATTTAGAAGTGGCTCAGAACTTGTCTGTAGAACACTTTATACAGCTGTTTCGAAGGTTTGCAGCAAGGAGACAGATAGGCACAGTGAAGAGGTGTCTCCGTAAAGTACTACACAGGAAGAGAATTTGGAGGAATTCCATGCAGTGTTGGTGGAGGCGGAGAATCGGATAAATAATCGCCCTCTGTTGTATATAATGATACACCTGACACAGATGTATTAACACTTTCTCACCTGATATGCAGACAAATTGGAAGCTGCCCCTGTCTATAAAGATTATTCTGAAAAAAGTGATGAAGATTACAATGATGTGGCAGTGTTGTGTGATAAATTCAAGATGTAAAATAAAGTAATTGATCATTGGTCCAATGTGTGTCGTAAAGAATAGCTTCTTACACTACGTGAACACTAATGGTGCGACAGAGGCAGTAAATCAACAGAACATTCAACCAGGTGACATTGTGTTAATTGATTCTGAACAGCAGCGAACATTGTGGCCTCTGGGCAAGGTATCGACAATGTACCCAGATGCACAAGGTGCTGTCCAGAATGTCAAGTGTTGTGTCATGGCCAGGAAAGTTTAAGGATGATTGATTCCCTTGGAATTAAATGGTATTCAATCAAATGTGAAGGAAAATCTAAGGGGTAGTGATACGAGTGATATTGAAGATAGTGCTGACCAAGTGATACAAGAAGATGAAATTGTAGTAAGGCCTACTAGAACAGCCACTCAAGCCAGAACTGGCTGGAATTGCCTCCTAGAGGAAGGAGCAATTCGAGTTGTTTAGGAACGAACTCCGCCCGGCTGCAGTGTGGAAAATGTCGTATATTTCCGAATTTTTAATCAAAAAAGAAGTGCTAAGCCACAAGGGCTATACAGCGCTGCAGGGTTGGGAAGGAAGCAAGGGAATTGGATGGCAGAAGGGAGGGGGATGATCATCAGGTTACAGAAAACAGCAGGGCAGGGGATAGTACGGGGGTAGAGGGTAGCAAGAGATTGAAGTAGAAAGGGCTGAAAGTATCAGAATTTGTGAAGTAAGTCAGTCGTTGTCAAAAAGTCAATTGAGAGAGTCCGGATGAAAGGGTGGGTCCATCAGCGAGAAGGAAGGTAAAGAGAGAGCAGCGGAGCGAAGACGACGACAGAGGTAAATTCTGCGTGCTCGTTGATAAAGTGGCAGCCCAACAGAATGTGGCTGACTGATAATGGAGCTTGGCAATTCTCACAGAGAGGAGAAAGAGGGCCTCTCCATGAGATATCCATGAGTAAGACGAGTATGGCCAATGCGAAGACGGGAGAGAGTAGTCTCCAACCTCGACACTGGTGATAAGAAGATGGCCAGTAACCTATACTCGGTTTAAAAAGACTGAAGTTTGTTGCCGAGCATAGTAGACCAACGTTGTTGCCAACGGGTGTGAGGTGGGAAGATATTACAGCAAAATAGTCCGTAAATGGAATACCCTATAAGAAATGGTAGGTCATGTACTGCTGACCGCGCAGCAGTGTCTGCCTGTTCATTGCCCTGTACGTCAACATGACCAGGGACCAACAAAAAACAATATCTTTATGCTTGGTAAAATCCCGGCGTAGCCAAAGTTGGATACGGAGGACTAAGGGGTGAGGTGTATCAAATTTTTGTATAGCCTGTAAAGCACTAAGGGAGTCTGAGACAACCAAAAAATGATGACACAGGCACAGAATGAAATACGGATAAGTGCTGTAAGGATGGCATATAATTCAGCAGTAAAAATACTAGCCGAAGATAGTAAATGCCCTTGTACGCGCTGTCGGAAACACTGCTGCGAATCCTACGCCGTCAGAAGACTTAGAGCCATCTGTGTACACAGCAATGGCATGAGAATGAGAGTAAAAGTGGTCAAGAAAAAGAGAGCGGGAAGCGGCCCGTAGACAGTTGGGCTTTCGAGCAAGGGGGGGAGAAAGAACAGACTCGAACAGCGGGAAACTTCCCAGGGGGGTAGGGAAAAGTGAGATGCTACATGTACATAGAAAGGTGGTAGTTGAAGAGAAGACAAGAGCAAATAAAGGCGAAGAGAAAAGGGGACGGAGTAAACAGGGTCGGCGAAAAAATAAAGAATGTCTACTAATATCAGTGACCATTCTATAAAGGGAAAAGGATTGCGGAGACCCATGAGAGCGTACATGGTAGCGCAGGCAATGGGCATCATGGCGATCGGATAAGGAGGGAACGTTCGCTTCTGCATAGAGGCTTTCGACAGGGGAAGAGCGAAAAGCACCAAGGCATAAACGTAATCCTTGGTGATGAATGGGGTTAAGGCTAGAGAGAGTAGCAGGAGATGCCGCTGAATAGATCTGGTCACCATAATCAAGTTTCGATAAAATAAGGGTGGAATGTAGGCGAAGGAGGGTTCGACGATCAGCTCCCCACGAAAGATGAGCAAGGGTTTTAAGAAGGTTCAGCCGGCTGTGACAAGTTGCCTTCAGAGAGGTAATGTGAGGTTTTCCCGGGTAACCTACGATCAAAGAGGAGGCCCAGAAACTTGACTGTATCACGTTCAGGGATACGGGAGCCATAGATGACAGAGCGTCTAGTGAAAGTGATTTGGTGGGTTTTAGTGCTGGAAAATTTAAACCCACGTGTGGTGGCCCAATTGGAAAAAACGGTCGACTGCATGTTGGAGAGAAAACTGTAAGGAGGTGACAGTCAGCGCCTGCACAGGCAATAGCGAAGTCATCAACATAGAGTGATGACCAAATATTTGATGGAAGACTAGAGGCCAAATCATTAATAGCAAGGAGAAAAAGTGTTGTGCTCAGAACACGTCCCTGGGGGGACACCTTCAGCTTGGATAAAGTCCGGGGAGAGCACTTAAATTTAAACCCCAACACGGAAATGCCTGTCAGTTAAAAAGTTCTTAAGGAAGGATGGTAATTGCCTCGAAGGCCTAAAGGAGTGGGCTTGGGCTAAAATATTATACCTCCAAGTTGTGTCATTTTGCCTTCTCAAGTCAAAAAATATGGCAATAACTGAGTGGTTATTTGCAAAGGCATTACGAACATACTATCCAAGCGTAGTAAGGGGTCTATGGTTTGAACGTCCCTTACCCAAAGCCATATTGTCGAGTGGAGAGAATGTTGTGTGTCTCTAAATACCACACTAAACGTCTATTACTAGGCGTTCCATTACTTTGCAAACTGCACTGGTAAGAGCAATGGGACGATAGTGGGAGGTTTCATGTCCCCTAGTGCCTGGTTTGCGGAAAGGGAGAACAATGGCGGATTCCACAGCTGTGGAAGAACTCCTTGTGACCAAATAAGATTGTAAAGGCGTAATAGGACTGCAAGACTGACTGATGTAAATGTTTGTAGCATACGAATATGAATGTCGTCGGGCCCAGCTGCCGATGATCGACAAGCTGAGAGTGTTTGCCTCCAGTTCTTGAAGTGTAAAAGGCACATTATACTGTTCTTCACTGAGAGAAGAAAAATCCAAGGGTGCTAAACTCTGGCAGACTTTGAGGAAAGAAATGAAAGGGGCATAGATGGAGTCCCCGAAAAATACGGACCAGATGATTGCCAATTTCATTGGCAACATCTAGTGGGTTTGCTATATCAACACCGGCAACCCGCAGAACAGGAGCCGGGTCAGGAGAAATATTTACCACTCAGTTTTCGTACTTTTTTCCAGACTGCACTCATAGAGGAAGCAGAGGTGATGTGGAGACATAATCTCGCCAGCAAGTGCGTTTAGCGTCACGGATGACACGGCGAGCGATCACACGCTTCTGTTTAAAATCAAGGAGTCGCTCCTGTGGTTTATTGTACCGGTACACTGCCCCATGCAGCGCGTTTCAAATGTACTGCACGAGCACAAGCAGGAGACCACCAAGGCACGCATTTCTGAGAATGCCTGCCCGAAGTTTGGGGTATAGAATGAGAAGCTGCGGTGAAAAACGGAGGACGAGAAGAAGTGTAAAAGCTCATCGATGGAGGACGAAGAAGGAACCTCTTTAAAAACAGTTAGGTGTGAGTAAAGGTTCCAATTTGCTGATTAAATTGCCAGCGTGGGTGCGAAGAGGTGGCGAATATGAAGGGAAGTAAGAATGATTGGGAAATGACCACTTGTCATGTAAGTCCGGGAGAACAGACCAAATGAAGTCTAATGCGGCGGAGGAAGAGCAGATTGAGAGATCGATGCAAGAGAGAGTATGAGTCCGAGGATCAAAATGGGTGTGAGTACCTGTATTTAAAACATGGAGGGGTTGGGTGGCAAGAAAAGCCTCTAACTGAATTCCACGGGAATCACAGTGAGACCCCCCCCCAAGGAAATGGTGGGCATAAAATCACCAAGTAACAGAATCGGTGGCGGTAATGACGAAACAAGGAAGGCAAAATCCAGAATAGATAATGCCCGAGAAGGAGAGAGATATGAAGAACAGAGCATATACCACCTATGTAAGTGGATACGGGCTGCTGTGTAATGCAGCGAAGTATGAACAAATAGCTGATGGTACAGAATATCAGTGCGGAGAAGAAGGGCACTTTCATTAAAGGTCCCATCAGGAAAAGGATCTGAAGAATACAATAAATTATAGCCTGAGATGTGAGAAATAACAGCAGAGTGTAATTTTTGGTTCCTGTAAGCAAACACCAACAGGGGCAAACTGGGAGAGTAACATCTGAAGCTCACCCCGATTACCCCTGAGGCCGCGTATATTCCACTGTAAATAGGCCATGATTGGCAATGATAAAGATACTTGAAATCCGCAGGTAAGGGTTCCTACGGACTAGAAGGGTTAGAAAAGTCCACATGCGGAGGCAGTGGAAAATGTTCAAGCAGCAAAGGAACGGTGCGCTGTGAAGAAAGGAGTTGCGCAGATGGAGCAGAGGAGAGAGAAAGAGCGGAACGTGGATCAGTGTCCATTGATGGTTTGGTCTCTGCAATATATTCAGAGATTGCTTCAAGTGTTTCGGAATTCAGAGATGTCGTATGGGAGACAATATTGGGAATGGTAGGGGGAGGATGAGTAAAGATTGGAACTGTATTGGACTGTACCAAGGTAGGGGGGGGGCGAAAGGGTGGAGGGAACTGGAGAAGCGTGGCAGGGGACAGAAGAGGCAGGAACCTGGGAGGTGCAGAAGAGGAAGAAACTTGGGAGGGAACAGGGAGGAAGGTACATTACGAGGAGGAGGGTGAACCTCTGCACTTGTAACTGAGCCAGTGAGAGGGGAAGAACTAGGGACAGAGACAGGGAGGGTAAAATGAGGAGGTGGAAGATGGGTAGGAGGTGTTACCGGACCTTTTTTTGACTTTTGAGAAGTAGAGGGACGATTGGGAGGAGGTGTCGTACGAGGTCTCGTCGATACTGAGGCTTGTGAGAGAGAACTCGAAGAAGCGAGATTAGACTGAGGCGTTGAAGTAGGGACGTCTGAGCCGAGGACAGCAAAAGGATTAGATACAGGAGTGATTATGGAGAGGTAACCACAGAGGTGGGTGTAGAAGATGGGATACCAGAAGTGGGGGGACGTTTTGAAACACGGGAATAAGAAACACGTGGGAGTCTCCCTTGGAGGCGGAGATGACAAACTGCCATGGCATAAGGGAGACCTTCTGTCTCTTTGAGGTAACGGGTTTCCCGCTCGTTTAAATAGACCTGACAACGGCGAGAGTACGAAGGGTGAGCCTCATGACAGTTAAGGCAAGAGGGAGATCGATTGCAAGACGTATTTGAATGGTCATCGGCACCACAGACTGGGCATTCGGCGATAGATCTGCAATATTTCGCTGGATGGCCAAATCGCCAGCAATTTCTACACTGTTGTGGTGTAGGGATCACCTTTCGAACTTGTAACCGATGTCCTGCTATATATAAACTGAGGATGGAGTTCTCGGCTGTCAAAAGTTAACGAGCCACATTGCTAGGGTATCGTCTCCGCCCACGGGCAGGAAGAACGTAAGTGTCTACCTTGAGGATTGGGAGATCTTGGAGTTCCAGCTGTTCTAGAATGTCAGTGCCACATGTCTGGAAATTTTGTTGAACTATGGTATGGGGCAGAATGACGGTACCACTACAAGAATTGAGGGAATGATGTTTTTCAAGAGTGACAGGAACAGTATCGATATGGGAAAGACGAGAGAGCTCATGAGCCTGGGTAGCATTCTGTACAGTAATGATGCGCGTACCGCTCTTAAGAGCATGAAAAGAAATATCTTTACCAACATGGCGTAGGAGTGCCTTGCAATACTATGGTCAGAAAGATAGGCAGTAGAGGAAGTTGGTCGTAAAGTGAAGAATTTAGTCCACTGTTCAGTCTGAAACTGAGCGTGGAAAGGTAGTGAAGGACGTGTCGATCGTTTCTGAGAAGAACGAGAAGGTGGAGAAGTATCATCAGCAGGTAATTGTCGTTGGTGTTTTAGGTGTGGGGACCAGAGTTGGTCCGACGTGGAACGGGTCGGCGATTTGAAAATGCCGCACCGTAGAGGGAGAGGCCGGAAGCATAGTCAGAGGAGAGCGAAGGTCCGATAAATCGAAGGAGTCAGTCGAGGCCTCAGTACCTGAAGCGGGTGAGGAAACAGCACCGGCAATAGGTACAGAGGCATGAGGAATGTCTGAAGAGTGGTCCAAAGACGAGGCGGGTCAAACGGGGTGCGGTATCAAGAAGGGGCCCGGGGGGGGACCAGGTTCATGGACTAGGGCTGCCATGGTTAGGTTACTTCTTTCTTTTTGTTTTTAAGAAAAAAAAAAAGAAAGAAGAAAAGAAAATAAAAATAAAAAAAAGAAAAAAAAGGGGGGACCGGGGAGGGATAGGTCCTAGGAGGAATGAAAGGGCCAGAAATCTCCCTCCGCGCCCAAGAGGACCTCAGCACCGCAAGTAGCGCAGATGCAGCATGGAACCCGTGCCATACCCTACCCATCATGCTAGTAAACTAACAATCCGGGATAGCAACCTCACATCTGCCGAGCTACCTCGGTGGACAAAAGAGAGGGCGGCCGGATATCCGCCACAAAGCATACCTCCTTCGGCCACCACCCCCAGAATCCGAAAGGTGGCTTCCAGAGATACACTCGTCGCCCGAAAGACCACCAAAGCTACTCCGGGATACCGGAGAGGGATCGGGACATCCCCAGGCGATCCAGATTCCACGGCAAACTACGCCACCGCTAAGAACCTCAACGGAATGGGATGGACCCCGGTATCCTTTCCTCTACCTAGGAACTAGCGCGCCTGTGGGAGAAATCCCAAAGGACAAAAAGAGGAAGGGCAAAAGGGAGGGGTGGGGAGGGGGAGGAGGAAAGGAAAAAGGGGAGGATGGGGAGGATGGGATAGGGGAGGGGAGATTGGGGGTAATTAGGTTCGGTCTGAGGAAGAAGACCGATAGGTCTAATTCCTCAGACCAAGAGCCTCTTCACCACGCCAAGGAGCCCCCCTTGAAGAGGTATATTTCCGAAAATAGTGTATATTGCATGTAAATTAGTGAAATACATTGTATTTAATAAAAATTAATTTGCAAATAAAAAAGGAACTAGCGAGAGTGTTAGCATCACTTGGGGAGTGATGCCATGTTTTGAATGGGGTTAGAAGGAACGCTAGAGAATGGGAAGAATTCTCGTCATTCTGGAGGTTAAAATGTGGTTGAAACCTCTCAAATAGGAACAGAAATTGTTGGAGTTACAGCCCTGCAGAATGTGAGAAACCAACGACTGGAGAGGACTCCGAAATTAGATGGGAAAAGAGATAAGAATTACACTGTCCCCCAGATAAGTAATGTCTTTATATGTTGAAATTTCTGGCCAGTAGTTCTTCATAATTTAGGCAGGGGGTTGTAGATGACACACCAAGTAATCTCCAGTCAAATTAGTGAGTGTTATTAATATAAATTCTCCTTCTGATATATGTGTATATGTATTCATTAACCAAATTTAACATACAGTCCATATAATTTATAATAATAGTTTACCAGAATTACTGGTGATGTATTTCTTTTGGAATTAATATAGGTCCAGAGTGACTTGTGGCAGTATGAGAGTAGTATTATTATAATCAAAAAGAAGCGCTAAGCCACAAGGGCTATACAGCGATATGAGAGTAGTAGGTATTCGAAGTGGGACATTTTTTGCGACCTAGGATTTCCCAAAATTCATACATGTCTCTATACCCCTTGATAAGGAATAATCTTTGTTACCAATTGCTTTTATGTATCTTGTGAGATTCATCCAGGTAATTTTAATATTCCACAACTACCCCTTTTTGGGTTCCCACTTGTTAGGAAAATTTAAAAGATTCCTTTTAATTTTCCAACCCTTTTTCCCGCCATTCCTTAAATTTTGCCCTTTTTGTGCCTATTACAAACCCTGGTCAACTTGTCGAAGGCTTTTGCAAAGTCTCTGTATATTCATCTGGGGTTTTGTCTGTCTTCTAGAGCATCCAGGAAACCCTTTTTCATTGTTGTCCAGGGAGTTATAAAAAATTTAAAAATAATAAAATAATAATAAAAAATAAAAAAAATAAAATAATATCTTTATTTCTACAAGTACATGTAAAAAGGGAAAACAGAAACCCGGGGTGTCATAAGTGACATACTACAAAAGAAAAATCCCTTTTTAAGCTGAGCATTTCCCCAAAAATTTGGTCAGTTTTTTTTCCCCGGATGCGAACCACAACCCGTCCACTAACAAACCCCGGTGCCCTTTTAAAATTTAAATGTTGGGGTAACACAGACAGGGGAGCAGGTTCTTATAAAAAACATCCTGTTTTCCAGCCATAAATAATGATGATAATATGACTAATAAATAATGTTTAAAATTAAAAAAAGACCTTTTGAGAAGGTAGTAGTGTCAAAATGGGGAAATGCACTTTAAAAAATTCATCATTGGGCCTCTTCGGTCTTGACGGGGGGATCGCTGTGGGAGGGCCGCTTCCCCCATTTCCGGCTGCGGTGGGTGACAGGGTTGTCGGCCTCTTTCTGTCAAACCAGAAACTACTTTAAAAATAGAGTGGAAAACCCTATTTCTACAGGGGCATAATTTCAGGGGGGGAAAAGTGGCCAAAAGGTGGGAGGGTTTTTTAAGGGTTTTTACCCCTGCCATCGCACGTTTGAAAGGGGGTGTGGGGGTTTTTTGATAAAGGAGGGGAGCCTTTTGTGTTGAAAAAGAAGTGAGGGGGAGAGAGGGGGAAAGGGGGTTGCCCCGTGGATGGGGGGTGGGTGGGGGAGAGGGGAACCCTTTGTAATTGTTTTGGGGGCCAGCAACAACAATTTAAATAAAAGGGGTTTTGTGTGTGATATCTAGTTTTTTGCTTTCATGGTTTTTCTTGCAGTGGGCCCCGTTGGGGGGGACTGGAATTGTGTAATTAGGAGACTGAAATTTGGGAAAAAACGAGGGGGGGGGACATTTTGGCCCCTTTAAAGAAATCTCTTTTTTTGGGTGTTTTTATTGAGGGGTATGGTAGGGGGGGGAAAGTGGGAGGTTTGAGCACACTTTTTTGGGGGAAAGGGTTTCACCCCGCTAGGTTTAGATAAATTTTTACAATTTCACGGGGGAATTTTCAAAGGTTTTGTCCGACAAAAAGAAGTAAACTTTTTTTTCCCAAACCCTCAGGCGGAATCAGAGGGTTTAGTGGGATCATTACTAATACTCTAGGGGATACTGGGAAATTAAATACGGGGTGTGTTAGAAATTAAAAAAGGGGGGGGAGGGTTTTTTCAAACGCTGTGGGAGGGTTAAATGAAGGTAAAAGGGGGAGAGAATTTGGTGACGTGGTGGGATGGTGGGGGGCTAAGGAATGGAATTTAGCATTATGGGGGAAAAGGAAAAAGGACAATTCTTTTAAAATATGGGTCAAATTTAAATATTTGGAGGACAGTTAAGGGGGTTTTTTATGTACGGGAAAATGGTGGGGGGTACCAAACCTATGGGCACATTATGGAACCCTTTAAGGAAAGGCTGCGGAAAAACCAGGGTGAGAAAATTTTCCCAACAGTGAGGGGTAATGGGGGGGTGGGGGAGGTGATTTTGGGGGGGAAAAGACCGTCAACCCTTTGTTTCCCTACAAAAACAACATCACAGGCCCAAAAGCTTTCCATGGGTTTTGGGGGTTCCATGGGGGGGGGTGTTGGGGAAGGGTGGGTCAAGGGTTTTACAAACTACAGTGGCATGGGGTTGTTTTTCCCGGGTAAGGGGGTATGACAGTATTGGCAAAAAGGAAGGGAGGGAAATTGGGGGTTTAAAAACAGCATGGTGGGAAATTACCTTTTCGGGTTGGGAAAAAGTGATAGGGAAGGCCCCTGGGTGGGGAAATAACGGAAAAATGGGGGACTTTAAAAAAGGGAAAAACATAAAGGCAAAGCACCGGTAATGATAAATTTCCGGGAAGTTTTATTTAACACATTGGGCTAATGGGTTTTTTTGGTAAGGTTTTTTAAATTTGATGAAGGGGAAAGGGGGACGTTGGGGGAAAAGCAGGGAACCTTTTATAGTCCCTTGGGGCCCCAAGGTAAAGGGGAAACATACACTTAGGACCCACAGGGAATAAAATTGGGTTTTGGGACAGATTATTTAAATTTTTTTCAAAAATTTCAGGGAATAGGGTTTTAATGTGTAAATTTGGGTGGGTTTTTAAACGGGAAACCCCCGTTTGGGGTTTCCAGGGAGGGCTATGGGGGTTGCCCTGGGTTTTCCCCATGGGATTTTGTGGGAAATAAAAGGGGGGGGTTTGGGGTTTCACAGAATGGCAAGGAGCATATGATAAAGTGGGGCGAGAACATTGAAGCTATCCTTAGGAAAAAAGGGTTTTGGGGGAAAAATAGTGGGGTTTGGGGAATGCATTATATCGTGGGGGAAAAGGGGAGGGTACGATTAAGGAAGATTGGGGGGAAGGATTTTTAAAAGGGGAGGGGAAATTAGAGAGGGGGGGCCAAAGTCCCCAGCTTTTTTGGTGCTTTCAGGAAACCCCCTTTTTTAGAATGGGGAGCAACAAATGGGCATTAGTAGGGGGGAAAGGGGGTGGGGTTTGGGTGGTTTTGGGCCCGTTTTAATAGGGGAGTAGAATACTAAAAATTCTGGTTTTGGGGGGGGAAGCCCAAAAACGCCTTTGAAAGGGGGATTTTACAACCTTTTCCAGGTGCAACGGGAGAGATGAATTCAAAACCATGCATTGGGGGGGAGGAGCTTTGGGGGGGAGGGTTTTAGTGGGGTACGCAGTTGTACAAAGTGGGTGAAATACGTTAAAAATTTTTTGTCTTAAACTAAAGCAGTGATCTGGGTTTTTCACGGTGGGAAAAATCGGTTTGGTTGTAAAAGGATTCTGGTCCTTGGACATTGCGGGCCCAAAACATTTGAAACCCCTTTTTCCGCTGCCATTTTTATTAAATCTTTTTGTATAGCAAGGGTTTGGGACGGGCAGCCGTGTTCCCTGGGGCGGCAAATTTCAAGTATATTCGATGGTTTTTTTAAAAAATTTTTTGGGGTTCGGGGGTGATTGGGTTAAAAAGGGGTGTGGAAAGGTTTCCGGGGCGCAGGGGGGGGTTTGGGGTTTAAAGAATTTAAACGGGGAAAAAAGTATCTTCATTAAGAGGGGGGTGATGGGGGGGAGTGGGTGGGGGGGGGGGGGGTTGGCAAAATACACCAGAATTTCAACATAATTTTTAAATTTTGGAGTAAGTTTTCATGAGTGGGGAAAATATTTTTAGGGGTCTGGGGTTGGGGTTTAAAATCTAGGGGAAAGGGAAAAAAAAATAGGCTGTTTTAGGATGTTATGGGGAGGGGATGGGGAAACCCGGGGGGGGGAATTTTCCCCCCATGTAAAGTCTTTGGGGAATAATGGAGAAGGTTTTTAAGGGTTTAAAGGGTTTCAACCCCTTTGGGGGAGGTGTTTTTTCGTTTTTTTTTTCCCTGGGATTTTACTGTCGGGGGGTTTTAAAGGATAGACCGGGGGGTTTAGGGGGGGGCCCCCGAAATATGTGGAGGGGGGGTTCTGGGATTCCAATATGTATTTTTTTTAGGGGGTTGGGGGGCAACAGGGGGTTTGGGTTTAGCGGGGGCTGCATAGGATAAGAGGGAAAAACATTTTTTGTTTTTGCGGCATTAAGTCTTTAAAGTGGGGGGGTTTGGGTGAAAAATATTATTAGGGGCCGTGGAGTACATTTTTATTAATTATAAATAATTTAAAGTGGGGGGAAAGAGGGGCAAAGGGGGCATTTAGGTGAAGAGGCGGGGTTTGGGATTACTTTTATAAAACTTGTGCCGTAAAAGAGAAATTTTTTGGGGGAAAAGGGGGAGCGGGCTTTTTTCAAAAAGGGGTTTAAGAACTTTCATTAAGGTTTTTTTAAATTTTTAAATTAGGTGGGAGGGGGAGGGTAGGGAAAGGTAAATCTAATTAGGATGGAATGTCGGGGGAAAACGGGTCCCTCTCCTTGCATAATGTAAGGGCGAAAATTTTAAAGAACCCGTGCCTTAAAGATGTTTACCTGGAGTTTAAACCCGGAAGGGGGTCCGGGGGCCAAACCCCCCCCCAATGGTCAAGCCTGATCAAAAACCCGGGTGTTGCTGCGGCTGCATGCAAACCAACGTAAAACCAAAGCCCGGCTGGTCAGGAACCGACTTTAGGTGCTTGTCCAGTGCCATTTGAAGACTGCCAAGGGTCTGTTGGTAATCCCCCTTATGTATGCTGGGAGGCAGTTGAACAGTCTCGGGCCCCTGACACTTATTGTATGGTCTCTTAACGTGCTAGTGACACCCCTGCTTTTCATTGGGGGGATGTTTCATGGTCTGCCAAGTCTTTTGGTTTCGTAGTGAGTGATTTTCGTGTGCAAGTTCGGTACTAGTCCCTCTAGGATTTTCCAGGTGCATATAATCATGTATCTCTCCCGCCTGCGTTCCAGGGAATACAGGTTTAGGAACCTCAAGCACTCCCAGTAATTGAGGTGTTAATCACAGTCTGCGCCTGTGTGCACCTTAGATGTGCTGATGTGATTAAGGATTGGTTGAACTTCATTAAGCAATGTTCCTGGACTTGTTAAGCACTAGAAGTGTATCTTACCCTGGTTTAAGTGTCAATGTCACTAATACGTTTTCGATTTGATGTTCCTGTATCACCAGTGATTGTAAGACATATTAAATATATTCTTGCTGAATGATAATTCAGGATGTTTCTGTTGATGTGTGTGTGGGGGGGGGGGGAATGTGATGAAATTTTAAGTCACTATCGGAAGTGATACTTTTGTATGATAATGGATGTCGAATGTTGCGTGTGAGAGTAAGACCACTGTAATGTATGGTGAGAGTAAAATACCACTGTAATGTATGGTGTGTGTGAGAGTGTAATACCACTGTAATGTATGGTGTGTGAGAGTAAAATACCACTGTAATGTATGGTGTGTGAGAGTGTAATACCACTGTAATGTATGGTGTGTGAGAGAGTGTAATACCACTGTAATGTATGGTGTGTGAGAGTAAAATACCACTGTAATGTATGGTGTGTGAGAGAGTGTAATACCACTGTAATGTATGGTGTGTGAGAGTGTGTAATACCACTGTAATGTGTATGACTTGGCCATGTTTCCCTTATGTTAATATTTTTATTCATTGTACTGTGTCTTTGGTGTTACTGTTTCACCAATACTTATATAATTACCACTTAGTTTATTCGTATATGTCAAGTTAGGATGTTAAAGTTACCATGTTGGTGATAACGATCATATTCATTTCGGGGTGAAGTGGGGGGGGGGTAATTAATGTGTAATTAAGTCATTACCGGTAATACCAACTTTATTGGTAGTTGTATAAATGTGTTTGAAATGTAATATTTCATATTGTGTTAGTATTATTTAAGGTATTGTGGCATTTTAGTATACTTTATCATCCCTTGTATTTGTAGCAATGTTTTATGTTTTGTGGTAATGTTAGTTTAATTGGTAAATAAACATGTACATAGGTAGCCTTTGAGCTCTGTTGAACTTCAGTGTTACAATGTTCTATGTAATATTAATCGTTTGCATGTATTTAGACTACCTGGTTGAGGTGTCACTGTTTACCTGGAGTTTACCTGGAGAGAGTTCCGGGGGTCAACGCCCCCGCGGCCCGGTCTGAGACCAGGCCTCCTGGTGGATCAGAGCCTGATCAACCAGGCTGTTGCTGCTGGCTGCACGCAAACCAACATACGAGCCACAGCCCGGCTGATCCGGAACTGACTTTAGGTGCTTGTCCAGTGCCAGCTTGAAGACTGCCAGGGGTCTGTTGGTAATCCCCCTTATGTGTGCTGGGAGGCAGTTGAACAGTCTCGGGCCCCTGACACTTATTGTATGGTCTCTTAACGTGCTAGTGACACCCCTGCTTTTCATTGGGGGGATGGTGCATCGTCTGCCAAGTCTTTTGCTTTCGTAGTGGGTGA
The DNA here is from genome assembly GCF_026875155.1 of Cherax quadricarinatus. Classification (NCBI taxonomy): domain Eukaryota; kingdom Metazoa; phylum Arthropoda; class Malacostraca; order Decapoda; family Parastacidae; genus Cherax; species Cherax quadricarinatus. Next base: position 1,577,799 of record NC_069413.1, read on the forward strand.
TTTTCGTGTGCAAGTTCGGTACTAGTCCCTCTAGGATTTTCCAGGTGTATATAATCATGTATCTCTCCCTCCTGCGTTCCAGGGAATACAGGTTTAGGAACCTCAAGCGCTCCCAATAATTGAGGTGTTTTATCTCCGTTATGCGTGTATTAATCTGTTCTGTGTATTTATACCACTTTGTATTTGCATTGCTTTAAATATAATATAAAAAAAAAAAGCTCTGGCTCAGGCACTTACCCTGCCCTAGAAGGGCTGGGCGTGGTGTCGATCTTCACTGAGGTCTCAATCTATCGCCGTCAAGGTAATTAAAATCATTCGCTGCCTGACCACGGTAGAGTGCGGTTGTGCTCTGCACCCCTCTGCGGTTTGTAGGCGAGCTCCCTTGTCAGTTACCTGGCTGCAGCGGTGTGAAGTGGTGCTGTCACGCCTCTGTTAACAACATAGATGCACTGTGATTGTCAAGATGGCGGTTAGTCTGAGACGCCGGATAAATACAGTAGGCATTGAGCTACTTAAAGGAACGATAACGCCTAGTTCTGCGCAAGTCTTATTGCCAAAGATCATCCGGGAGACATATGGCATCAAGATAGTGACTTGTATTTGGGGTAGCATTAAAAAGGAGGCCAAAGAATTTTCGTCAAACTGCTATCAGCTACGTTTATGAATTGTTAGTCACCAGGTTTCAGGATGTAAGTCTTAGCGTCACACCCCGCTGTCAGTGTAAGAATGATAGATGTTTCACGGCATTATACGTGGATCAAGTTACGCAACATTCCCTTTGAGGCGACGAGGCGGATATAAGGAAAGTTTTTGAGACGTATGGGACGGTGCCCTTGCTTTAACAGGTACTGGGCAGCAGGTGCCTATGCTGGTTTTCCAGAGGGTTCTTTCAACCTAAAAATGACTTTGAGGCACCCAATACCGTCCTAGTGTATCTACAAGATTTCAGGACGCAGGTAATGGTAATGTACCCAGGACAATGACGTACATCCACCTATGGGTGAGTATGATCACATAGCGGGGACCTGTGACAAGCAAGACGTGTGCCTGGACCTGTGGTGGACGTCCCCCAGCCCCTGCTTCAAAGGTGGCAGGTGAGAAACAAACATCGGGTGGAGGGCGTGGTGTTTTGTGGAGCAAGATAGTGGATCAGGCACACAAGACTGGCGTGAGTTGGAGTCCCCCCCCCAGCTACCGATCATGTATCGTTCTCCGTGGATAAGGAGGAGCAGCAATTACAGGAAAGGTTTTTGAGATTGAGGAGGAATTGGTGGAGGTGTTGAAGACTTTGTCACCGCCAGAGAGGACGTTACATCTGAGCGTGGTGTCACGGAGAGTCGTCGTTTTCCAAAAGTGGAGACATGATAATTTGGGACTGATGGTGGTTTGGAGTCGTCCCTTGAATCATTAAACCATTCTCAGGTAGAGGTGGAGGTTCATCGAGAGGCGACATCTGACCAAGACATGTGTAACATGACGGTCATGAGAAAGAGGGCGGCTACATTAGATTCTGATGACGTCCTTAAAGCCCACAAAGGCCTGGGAAAAGACTAGGTGAAGTTTGAAGGGATGGTGTAGGGGGTGGTAGCCATGATAGGAGCACTGGAAGGGGGGAGGGAAAGAGAACACTCTGAAGGTGTCAAACTTAAATTCAAGCTCTGGAGTTGTAAAGAGTGATGAGAGGAAGCAGGGGTGGAAACTTTAATAGGCCTTAGGTGTATGTAAATGTTAATGGGTTATGTAGCGGTATGAAGAGAGATTGGTTTCGTAATTTCCTGAATAAATCTAGAGTGAATGTTGTGTTCCTGCAGGAGCACAATTTTAAAGAGGGTAGGGTGTTGGAGGTGGCAGGATTTCGAGTAGTTACCCTGCCATCGCCCCGTCTAAAAGGTGGTGTGGGAATTTTAATAAGGGAGACGAGCCTGTTTGTTTTGCAGAGAAGCGAGGGAGGGTGTGGCGTGTGGATGGGTGGTGGATGAGTAAGCGTTTGTCTTTTGTGAGTGTGTATGCGCCGGCAGAAAATAACATAAAGGTAAAGAATGATTTTGTGTGTGAGGATCTTGTGTTTTTCTTAAGTGCACTGCCAGAGGTGGCAATAGTTGGTGGGACTTGTATAGTGTAATCAGGGTGGCTGATGTGGACCCAAAAGGGGCTGGATATATGTCTGTGGCTCTTAGGGATTTATTAAGGGATGTTAGGTTATTTTAGGTAATAGGTTCAAATGTGTTGTGGGAAGGGTCGTGTCAAAATCTCAGTTTGGGTTGCCGGGAAGGTCGATGATTGAAGGACATGGGATGCTGAGAAGTTTTGTGGAAGCTATGGGTGGGGGTGGAGGGGCAGCTTTGTTGGCTCTAGATTGGCAGGGAGCATATGATAGAGTGGAAAGGGGAGCTTTGCAGGTTATACTAGGAGACAGGGTTTTGGGGAGGAAATAGATGAGTGGGTAAATACGTTATACAAGGGAGCAAAAATGAGGATACAGATTAATGGGTGTATGGGGAGGGATATTGCAATGGGTAGAGGCCTTAGACAGGGATGCCCCATGTCCCAAATATTGTTTGCGTGTTTCCAGGACCCCTTTTATAGAATGGTTGACCGCAGCTTATGTACGCCATGTGAGGGAAGTGTGGGGGGTGGGAGGGCCTGGCCGGGTTTAATAGGATATGTTGATGACTCCACTGTTCTCATTCGTGAAGGGATGTCAATGGGAGTGTTGGACGTGGTTGTGCAATTATTTGGAAGTGCCACGGGTATGCAGGTAAACAGTGCGAAGTCAAGGTGCATGGGGTTGGGTTCTTGGGTGGGGGGTGTGAGGGGGAGATGTAATGTTGTTAAAGAATGGGCGGTGTCTTTACAGATTTGTGGTATTATTTATAAGGATGACATGGTTGCGGCGCGAGAGGAAAACTCGGATAGGTTATTGGAAAGGATCGTGGGGCGTCTAGGTGTTCTGAGACCCCAGCACCTAACTCTTATACAGCGAGTGATAGTTGTAAACATTTTATTGTATAGTAAGATTTGGCATGTTGCAGCTGTGTTCCCAATTACAGGGACAGCGATTGCGGGGCTTCTAAGACAGGTGTACAAATTTTTGTGGGGTTCACGTTGTGATTGGTTACGGAGGGAAGTTGTAATGTTACCTGTAAGTCAGGGTGGGTTGGGGTTGATGGATTTGAGACGGAGGGCTAAATGTGTGTGTATTGAATGGGAAGTGTTGCGTGAGGGTGTGAACGCGGGGCAGTTGGGAATGATACACGACAGGCTGGGTATGTGGTATCGAGGAATGGAGTCGAGGGAATGCAAAATCGTTTTGAGGGCCTTGATGTTGGTTAGGGAGCTGAGAAAGGTTTGTATAAGGGTTTTGTGTAGGTTACTTGTAGGTAGGTGCGTTATCCCAGTTGAGGGTTTGTTCCCCATGTATGCGTGGAAGAGTATTTGGTTTAGATTTAGTAAAATGAAGTTAAACCCTCGGGCGTGTGAGGCAATGTTTCGTTTTCTGCATGGGATCCTTCCGTCTGGTGAGATACTACGAAACAGACAGGTTGTAGAGGGTGGGGGGTGTGGTATCTGTGGAGGGGATGAGACAGCGTTCCATGTAGTTTACTTTTGTGAAGGGCAAGAGGAGGTTAGGTGCTGGTTAAGTAGGTTGGTATAGAGGGTGGGTGGCCATGGGGTGTCGTTTTGCCTGCTTTAAGTCTAGATATGGGTGGGTTAGACGAGGGTGTCATAAGAGCTTTATATTATATCATGGTAGATTATATATGTCGTGGGTGATGAGGGGGAGAGGGGATAGTGAGGAGAGAAGAAAGGTTCTTGCGGTAACGTTCTATCGTACGATGTGTCGTAACAGAGATTTGTATGGGAGGAGGTGGGATCAGGTTTTCTCAGAGGGGTATAGAATGCTAACGTTAGGGATTCTCGTAAGTCTGTGATTGATAATGAGTGAGTGAAGGGGTTTTCATAGGTTGGAGGGAGTCAGGGGGTCCCAGCGGGCTCGCCTCCTTCGGGGGGGGGGAGGGGTCGTGAGAGTGTTGTGAATGTGGGTTTGGAATGGTTTCCTGGTTTTCATTGAGACTTTATGGCAGCCAAGTAAATGGAATATTTATTTTCAATAAAATTTTATATAATGCATTTAAATTCTTCAAATTCTAAGATTTTTTCAATTTTATTAATAATTTTAAATAAATTACATAAAACTTTTTAATTTTAGAAATATTTCAAATATTAGTAAATAAATAATAACAAATAACTGGTGTTAGTCCTTTATATGCAATTACAACCTTGTAAGTGGTTTCCATTAATATGATTTAATTACAAATTAAGCAATAGGTAATAACGCTTAAATAAGGAACATTATTCTAATATATTATTTGACAAGTTGCAGGAGCTTTCTCCTTACCGAGTATCATGGTATACAAGCGGGGTGCACCGGGGGTCAGCGCCCCCGCAGCTCAGTCTTCAGGCCGGTGCCCCCTTCTTGTATACCATTATAGTACTCAGTAAAGGAAAACTCTTGCAATTCGTCGAATAATATGTTATTTGGAATAATGTTCCCTAATAGTTATCTAGTACATAATTTGTAATTAAAACATTTATTAAACCTTTCACAAGGTTGCAAAAAATTCCGAAATGCAATTGCATATAAAGGGGCAGAAGAATTTATTTTTGATTATTTATTAAATAATATTTAAATTATTTTTAAAATTAGAAGTTTTTATGTAAATATTTTAAATCGTTTTATAGATTACAAAATTTATATTTCATTTTGAGAAACTTAAAAATACTTTATAAAATTTTATATTAAATTAATATTTTATTTAAATTTTTGTCGGATTTATTTTCATCAATCAATACAGTATATATATATATGAATTAGTTACCCAATAAAACAAAATTTTAATTACATTGACGTCAAAAAATGAAGACCCTTTCAGGAATGAAAGAACTGATTAAATAAGAAACATTATCAATATCAACAGTATTACCCTTCACCATTAATATCTCAAGTGCACTTCCATTATGGTGGCGGGAAATTACGGAGATGAGACTCACAGGTACATTCCTGAGTCATTTCATCCACATAATTTACGAGGTGGTACAACAACTCAGTATTATTATTATTATAATCAAGGGGAAGCGCTAAACCCGTAGGATTATACAGCGCCTGGGGGGGGGGGAATGTGGAAGGCATTCAGGCTTAATTCGGGGAACTGGAGCACAGATCCAATTCCCTAAATCCGTGGCCTGGTGGCTAAAGCTCCCGCTTCACACACGGAGGGCCCGGGTTCGATTCCCGGCGGGTGGAAACATTCCGACACGTTTCCTTACACCTGTTGTCCTGTTCACCTAGCAGTAAATAGGTACCTGGGTGTTAGTCGACTGGTGTGGGTCGCATCCTGGGGGACAAGATTAAGGACCCCAATGGAAATAAGTTAGACAGTCCTCGATGACGCACTGACTTTCTTGGGTTATCCTGGGTGGCTAACCCTCCGGGGTTAAAAATCCGAACGAAATCTTATCTCTTATCTTATCTTATCTTATCCCCTCACCAACATCAAGGAACCTTCCCTGAGGGGAACAACTCAGCAACAATTTATTATGGGATTTTAGAGGGACTAGGCTCACCATACCTCTTCCTTCGATGACCCAAACACTCTGCCAACCCCCACGTCGGGATTATAAAGATTTGATAAGCATTAATACGTACCAGTAACGCTGTGGACTGCATATATTATTTGTGACTTGAGTTATCGAGTCCACTATATATTTTATCTTTATACATATGGTGTAAAATTATAAAGATAAGATAAGATTTCGTTCGGATTTTTAACCCCGGAGGGTTAGCCACCCAGGATAACCCAAGAAAATCAGTGCGTCATCGAGGACTGTCTAACTTATTTCCATTGAGGTCCTTGATCTTGTCCCCCAGGATGCGACCCACACCAGTCGACTAACATCCAGGTACCTATTTGCTGCTAGGTGAACAGGACAACAGGTGTAAGGAAACGTGTCGAAATGTTTCCTCCCGCCGGGAATCGAACCCGGGCCCTCCGTGTGTGAAGCGGGAGCTTTAGCCACCAGGCCACCGGGCCTGGTGGCTTCCACTTAGGCTGGTAGAACACACCTATGGAAAATTTTATAGGGGGTTACCTGTGTGTGCCTCAACATTACATTCATACAAGTACGTAATCTCATTGGGAGGAGACAACCATATTGTTTACCGTAGTCACCCCGTATAGACATGTGAGAAAACTTAGCCACCCCTGGTCACAGCAGGTACCTGGAGAGAGGTACCGTCGACCTCACAATTTTACCCATATCTATCCAAGACCAGTATGAATTGGATAGCACCCACAAGTACGGCGCTACTAATTAATTGTGGACTGTATAGATTATATTAGTTTAACTGAATGAAGAGAGGGGGGGGGTAAGTTACACATGGATATATCCATCAAGGAAAAACACTTATACGTATATAATACCACCACTTACCAGATATTCTCTGGTGGTCACTTGATGTAGCTGGATCACCCACAACCTATCCAATTACAACATACCTAACTGGCCAGTATCGGTCTGCTATAACTAGAAGGGTTACTTAACTGTAGGTGATTGATGCTCCTTATTTCCTCCATTCACCATCTCATTTCGACGTCCTGCTACACCGACACGGTTCTTATTCCAGCAGGACGAGGTATCCGTTGGTTTGTCCCGGTTTAGAAGTCGTGACTCCATAAAAACTTCACTATCCTCGGGACAGGAACCACGAGTTCTACATGTGTTCACTCGGAGCAATGCGACTTATTTCACTTCACGCATTCTCTTAACTTAGTGTTATTATCACTGATTAGATTACAATTCACAAGACGATTTAATGTCTCATAATTATTATGCACATTAGAGGTCACTCCATTAAGATCTGAGACCGATGAGTGATGATTAAATCACGGGTATTTTCCCCTGGACACTCCATGGCGTCGCACCAGTCACCACCGGTCCTACCATTATTCACTAATTTTACCACTATTACGGTGGTCCCGTAAATCACGTTCCCTCACTCTTCACCAGGAACAGTTACGACACTTCCTATTATGAAGTGAGGCCTATATTAATCCTTAGGCCGTCGTGAATGCCAATTTCCTGGTCCATGCTTTCCCAACCTCTTAACTCCATTCAAAACACTTCCGCTCCCGATGCTCTGTCTCGACCTTCCCCTGGCCATCAGCGCAGGCACAGAGCTTCCCTGTTCAAATTCAAATTCAAAATTCAAAGTTTATTCTCTATAAGGATTACAATGCTGAGTTTACAGAAATTTGGTTATTGTGTGGTTTACATGTAGTAAAATAGTGATTACAGAGTGTACCACTAGAACGCTTAGCATGGCTAGGCATTTCGGGCAGACTTAGTTTTATTCTTAATTGTAAAATATAACAAATTATGAGGTAAGTTGGTATTATGGCTAAGTGACTAAATACTAGTTTGTGAGTTTAGCAATGTAAATGCTTTTGTTTTGGCACAGTACATAGTTTCAGTATTGGAGTATCACAGGATTCATTATTTTAATATTGAGATTAATATTTCTGTTTATGGTCAAATGAGTCAGTGAGTGTAAGTGTGAACCACCAGGTGGTATTCGTGTAGTTAGTTGACAGGGTGTATCAAGGAGATAAGATGTTTTTTTTCTAATGGTAGTTTTGAAGGTGATGAATGTGTCTGCAGTTCTAGAGTTCTCAGGTAGGGTATTCCAGATTTTAGGGCCTTTGACATACATTGAATTTTTGTAAAGGTTTAGTCGGACACGGGGAATGTCGTAGAGATGTTTGTGTCTGGTGTTATGCCTGTGGGTTCTGTCACAACTATCAAGAAAGCGTTTTAGGTCAAGGTTGATATTAGAGTTTAAGGCCCTGTAGATGTAGATTGCACAGTAGTAAGTGTGGATGTACTGAACAGGGAGTAAGTTTAGGTCTATGAAGAGTGAGGGGGTGTGTTGCCAGGGATGGGATTTAGTGATTATTCTTACTGCAGCTTTTTGTTGGGTTATTATTGGCTTTAGGTGTGTTGCTGCAGTTGATCCCCAAGCACAAATAGCATAGGTGAGGTATGGATAAATGAGTGGCATAGTGTGAGAAGGGCATTTTGCGGCACGTAGTATCGTATCTTGGAGAGGATCCCAACCGTTTTGGATACTTTTTTGGTTATATGCTGGATATGGGTGCTGAAATTCAGGTTGTTGTCAAGGTATAAGCCTAGGAATTTGCCCCCATTATTTCTGGTAATTAGAGTGTTGTCAATCTTAATGTTAATTTGTGCATCTCCTGCTCTGCTACCAAACATAATATAGTAGGTTTTGTCATTGTTATGGGGCTATAGGACCCAACATGTATTTATAAGTAACAGTTACTCTGGAATACCTAATTATATTGAATTGATGGGGACTTTGCTCTAAATGTCAGAAGGACTGATCAACCTTATGACTGAGAGGCAGCTGGGTCAAGCCTATTTTTCTCAATATAATAGGTTATACTATAGACACATAAACACACAATTTAAATAAGTAGTTTATAAAGTTGTATTTCTTTTTGTAAAAGTAAAATTAAGGTGTGGTAGAATTGTGGTAACTGGAGAATTGTGCTTGGCAACAGTCTTTTGTTTTGGTGGGAGGAGCTTAGCCTCTCTCTCTCTCTCCCTCTCACTGACTCACTCTCTCTGTGGCTGACCTTCAACCTGGCAGGATCTCTGGGTCCTTCTCCTATCTTTTGGGGCATCATGTGTGCTCCAGGGGTGAGTTTTTATAATTTAAGTTTTGGCCACCATACCCAGGGTGACTAAAGTGTGTCAAAACACTGGTTAGCCCAGAGTTATGTCAGGAAGAGTGAAGGACAAGAGTTGTTGCAACACACCATGTGGAGCACAGGCATGGAGTGTGTAGATTTTGTTTTGAAAATGGAGGCTGTGATTGTATATTCTGTACATATCTATTCAGAATACAGTTATATTTTTATAGTAGTAGTTTACATAACCTGTGAAGAGGGCTGGTGAAAGGGTATCAGAGACACTCAAGATGATCAGCCATGATGTAAGTATTACCCCTAGACAAATAAGGCCATTAAGTAAAAGCTACCCCACACTAGAACATGTAGTGAGAACCTTACCATCAAAGTAATAAGACATACCAACGTAACAGTCATTGTTAAGCGTAAGTTTATTGGCTGTCATCCAAGTCGATATTTTGATCAGCTCCTCATTCGCAGTGGTGTTGAGGGTGGCAAGATTAGGGTGAGAGATGACATAAGTCGTGTCGTCAGCAAAGAGAATGGGTTTCAGGTGTTGGGATACGTTTGGAAGGTCATTGAAGTATATGAGGAAGAGCAGGGGACCAAGGACACTTCCCTGCGGAACTCCAGTATCAAGTGGCCGTGTTGCTGATGCTGTGTCTTTAATGGTGACATACTGATACCTATTAGTAATGTAAGATTTGAAATAAGCAAGCGCATGGCCTCTTATACTGTAATGATCAAGTTTGTGGAGTAGGATGTCGTGGTCTACTGTGTCAAAAACTTTTCTTAGGTCAATAAAAATTCCTAGTGGATATTCCTTATTTTCCAATGCTGTGTAAAGCAGATCTAGCATTTTTATGATTGCATCATTAGTGCTTTTATTTTTCCTGAATCCAAATTGGCAGGGGTTGAGTATGTTTTGAGCCGTTATAAATGAATACAGTCTCCTGTGCACGAGTTTCTCAAAGATTTTGGATAGCAATGGTAAGTTAGATATTGGCCTATAGTTGTTTAAGTCTGTAGGGTCACCACCTTTATGTATTGGTGTAACCCTTGCCATCTTGAGTAGTTTCGGGAAGGTGCTAGTCTCTAGTGACTTGTTAAAGAGTAATGAAATAGCATGCGAAAGGACATGGGCCGCTCGCTTGTACAGTAATGGTGGGACATGAGACAGATTCCCCGAGTTATTTTTAAGTGACTTTATAATCTCGGTGACTTCCGTGGGCTCAGTTGGTGCAAGATAGAAGGAATTAGGGAAATTCCCATCTAGGTAGTCCCCGGCATGGGCATTGGTATGTGGATTTTACTGGCGATTTTACTGTTGGTTCTAATCCATTTTCAAATACATTTTTTGAGCCACATCAACACATTAAACACCTATTAGGCACTATAGCTTCGGAAAATTAAATATTTTCCACAACACCCTAACAGCTAGAAATTATTAGGGCCCACATAAAAACTACCAAGAATTACTGGTAAGAGTTACTTACCTAAGGCGTGCTGCAGGGAAGCCATCGGCTTCTTTCATTTTCCATTGCTACCACTCTATTATAGAGGTTTAGGGAACATTAGGCAGGAGGGAGAACCTAGTGAAGGACAGAGAGATATTGGAGGACGAGGATTAGGACATCTGTATTAGTTTTCGCACATATTTATGCAGTGTTGTTCTTATTGGGCTATGCGTTCGTGCCCATTATGGCGAGTATAAGTGTAGCATCGATTCTAATGATCGTAGAACTGTGTTTAGTATATCAGCTTTGAGCTAAGTGAGGGTGCCTAAGGGCTCAGACCAGGGCACTGTGCCCTGTGTGGGCAGCCCTGAGGTCACAGTCAGCAGCACAGTTGCTGGTTCTGCCCCCATGACCACATTCACCATATAAGGACCAGGAGAGCGGCAAATGTGTAATGGAATGAGTGGAAGAGTCGGAGGACAACGTGGGGCAGATGGGAGCCCCCACCAAGAAGGCCAAGGACGCTGTGGAAACTGCTGTATCTGCCACTCTGCCACTAGTTCAGACAGCAGCTGCTGCCCATGGAGACTTGGTAAGGGCATGACCATCAGGGCACTGCCCCATCAGTGCACACATGCAGCTCCCCTAGATGGACATAGGGTACATGGGAGGCAACCAGGAGGCTGTGGCTACTCCTCAACTGGCGGGGATGGGGCCATACCAGGTACCCTCCCCAGTAGCATCGGCCACCACGAAGGATGGAGAATGGCTGACTCCACGTGAAAGAAAGAATTCCTGCCTTCAACAAATTCAAGGTTCCTGATTACGGGTTTGTGAGGATCTGAACATTTACCTTGAAAAAATGAAATCTGTGGTTCTTGAGATCTGCTCAAGACATATTTCATAAAGAAAAAGAAAGAGATGTAAACTAGAGAGAGACGTTCCCTATACAAAGGCTAAGAGTCACAGAGTTGCTGAGTGGGGCCAATATATCTGAAATGCGAAGGGAGGCACTAGCTAATGAAATTACAAATATCAAACTTAAGTTGAAGGAATCTTACAGGAGACATGAATCACAGGAAGAACTACAAGTCAAAAAGGAAATTAAAAAACAAAAACAAAATACTTCTTCTCTTAAGCTAAATCTAAGAGAAAAACAATATCCAGCATTGAGCCCTTTCATAGGTAGGATGAGACATACACAGATGACAGCCGAGAAATGAGTGAGATACTAAAGTCCCAATATGACTCAGTGTTCAACGAGCCACTGCCCAGACTAAGGGTCGACAATCCAAATGAATTCTTTATGAACGAAACCCAAAATCTGGTCATCTCAAAAATCTCGGATATTATTCTAACTCTACAAGACTGAAGAGGCAATTAATAATATGCCCATGCACGCTGCCCCAGGCCCAGACTTATGGAATTTCGTGTTCATCAAGAATTGCAAGAAACCCCTATTGTGTGCCTTCAGCATTTTATGGAGAGGGAGCATGGACACAGGTCATTCCACACACACTAAAAACAATAGACATAGCTCCACTCCACAAAGGTGGCAATAAAGCAATTGCAAAGAACTACAGGCCGATAGCACTAACATCCCATATAAAAAATCTTTGAGAGGGTTCTAAGAAGCATGATCACCAACCACCTAGATACCCATCAATTACACAACCCAGGGCAACATGGATTTAGAGAAGGTCGCTCCTGCCTTCCCAGCTACTGGACCCATATGACAAGGTCCTGGATGCTGTAAAGGATAAACAAAATACAGATGTAGTGTACACAGACTTTGCAAAAGCTTTCGACAAGTGTGACCATGGTGTAATAGCCCACAAAATGTGTGATAAAGGAATACTGAGAAAATTTGGTAGGTGGATCTACAACTTCCTGACAAATAGAACACAAAGAGTAATAGTAAATGGAGTAAAGTCCCAGGCAGCCACGGTAAAAAACTCTGTTCCACAAGGCACAGTACTTCCATTCTATTCCTCATCCTCATTTCTGACACAGAGATGTAAGCTACAGTTCTGTATCTTCCTTGGTGGATGACACCTGGATTACCATGGCAGTGACCTCCATCGAAGACACCGTGAGACTCCAAGCAGACATCAACCAAATCTTCTAGTGGGCCACTCAAAACAATATGAAGTTCAACGAGGAGAAATTTCAACTACTTAGATATGGGAAACTTGAAGAAATTAAAAATGTGTCAGGGTATACAACAAATTCTAACCATACAATAGAGTGGAAAAGTAATGTGAAGGACCTGGGAGTGATAATGTCAGAGGATCTCGCCTTCAATGACCACAACAATGTATCTACCCCATCTGCTAGGAAAATGCTAGGATGGATAATGAGAACCTTCAAAACTAGGGATGCCAAGCCCATGATTCTCTTCAAATCGCTTGTGCTCTTTAAGCTGGAATACTGCTGTACACTAATGGCCCCCTTCAAGGCGAACGGCATTGCAGACCTGGAGAGTGTATGAAGAACTTTCACGGCACACATAAGTACGATAAGGCACCTAAACTACTGGGAATGGTTGAAGGTCCTTTATCTGTATTCCCTCGAATGCAGGTGAGAGAGACACATGATAATATGCACTTGGAAGGTCCTGGAGGGATTGGTACCAAACCTGCACACAAAAATCACTCCCCATGAAATTAAAAGACTCAGCAGGAGATGCAACATTCAATTGCCTCCCAGCATACATAAGGGGCATTCGGCAGTATAGCTACTGAATCCCCTGTATATGTATAGCTTATCTGAGTGCCATAGTACCATCCATATGTTTTACATACACGACCCCTTTGCTAGGCCTAGTGACTGTTTGTATGACATCACGGAATGCGGCGTGAGTGCATTGGATGTGCTACCTTGCTCTCAGTCCACGCATAGGTCTACCAGGCAACACACGGCAGGTTGGGCTCCCTTTCTCACACACTGCAATATAGTGTTACCATCCAACAAGTGTGTTTATCTTCATTCTTCATATCTCCCTTCGAACCCCCACGACAAATGGTGACAGAGGAGGGCCTGTAATTCTGACGATTACAGTGATTTCTGGAGATAAATTTCTACTGAACCGGTCGCCATCTTGTGACGTTAGGCCTGCCGAGATGGGCGACTCAACAATCCCAAGCCAGCTACCCCAAGCAAGCTCTCACCAGCCTATTGCTTCACTTACTGGCCAGTCTCTGTGTATTAGCATTTTATTTGCTTCTTTGCATTACTTCTGAGGGGTTGACCCAGGTTTGCAAAGTAAGCCAAGCCACCAAGCCAGTCTGTGGGGGGGAGTCCAGCCCAGTCCTACACCATCCAGCTTTGCCCGCTAAGCCAGCTTTCCACCCCTGCTGTGCTCATCGTTACAATTTATCAAGCCAGTCTGTGTGAAGGGTTAAGCCAAGCCAGCCAGCAACTAACCCAGGTGACTAACCCAGTACTCAAGCAAGCCACGTGGGTACAGTCTTCTTCATCGCTTTGTGCTTCCAGTTCTAGCTGTTCTGAGTGCTTTATCATCCCTGTGATGTTGTGGTATTTTGTGGGTTTTTTTAAGCCAGCCCAGCTTAGAATATTTTCGTGCCTAGTGCGGGTGTCCCCAGAGTGGCTTACGCTGCTCATCCCATAGGCCCAGTCACCATACAGTGTCTTGATGTGGCTGCCTCAAGCACTCACCCACCTCACCCATTACCACTGTTTTTTTTTTTTTAACCCTTATCACGGGTTCTAGCACCATATTTTACAGATCACATAGGGGGTCAATAGACAAGAGTATTCCTTCGACCCTGTGCACCATCATAAAAGCCTCCTGTGTGGGTCCATCGTCGATTTAAGCGCAAATTCATCAAGCGGTCAACACCGCCAGGGAACGCCGCCAGCCACCAGACTCCAACTTCTGCCTTCACCACCATCTCTCTCATTCTCCACCAATGTCGTTACAGTGATCATATAGACACATTTGCGAGTGATGAGGCAATTTTCTTGACTGATTTCTTAGTGACATTCAGTGACTCTTGGTCAGTGTTCATTATATCCTGTTTGCAATATTTTTTTTCTCTTTCTTCAGTGTTAATTTTCGTGCTTTATTTATGTCTGTTGTGTTGTGTTAATTTTTTTATATACTTAAAGTAAGTACTTTAATGTTTTTTCCTTATTGTGTGCAATATATAAGCAGTATAACCTTGTGTTTACACCTCACAATTGTTTTGTGTTCACAGTATATTATGTTCCTTGCCTAGTAATATATACAGTGAAGTAATTCGGTAACTTATCTTATATTCTGCATCACAACTCAGTGTTGTCTCAGTTACTATTTTTTCTCCCAGCATTTGTGTATTCTTGCCGTTTTGGTTTTCATTCATTTGCTATTTTTTTCTTCTGTGTGTTGAACATTCTTATGTTAATTCTTTTCATTTAGCCAGTGTCTAATTTGCCTTATCTCCACAGACAATATTGCCATTATTTTGTTGAAGCAAGACAATTATTTTCCAATTTTTCACACTCCAAGCTCATTGCAAGAAAATTCTCATAGTATTGTGCATATATTGATGTGTTTTGTTCCTGCATCTGGAGTTTACCTGGAGAGAGTTCCGGGGGTCAACGCCCGCGCAGCCCGGTCTGTGACCAGGCCTCCTGGTGGATCAGAGCCTGATCAACCAGGCTGTTGCTGCTGGCTGCACGCAAACCAACGTACGAGCCACAGCCCGGCTGGTCAGGAACCGACTTTAGGTGCTTGTCCAGTGCCAGCTTGAAGACTGCCAGGGGTCTGTTGGTAATCCCCCTTATGTATGCTGGGAGGCAGTTGAACAGTCTTGGGCCCCTGACACTTATTGTATGGTCTCTTAACGTGCTAGTGACACCCCTGCTTTTCATTGGGGGGATGTCGCATCGTCTGCCAAGTCTTTTGCTTTCGTAGTGAGTGATTTTCGAGTGCAAGTTCGGTACTAGTCCCTCTAGGATTTTCCAGGTGTATATAATCATGTATCTCTCCCGCCTGTGTTCCAGGGAATACAGGTTTAGGAACCTCAAGTGCTCCCAGTAATTGAGGCGTTTTATCTCCGTTATGCGCGCCGTGAAGGTTCTCTGTACATTTTCTAGGTCAGCAATTTCACCTGCCTTGAAAGGTGCTTTTAGTGTGCAGCAATATTCCAGCCTAGATAGAACAAGTGACCTGAAGAGTGTCATCATGGGCTTGGCCTCCCTAGTTTTGAAGGTTCTCATTATCCATCCTGTCATTTTTCTAGCAGATGCGATTGATACAATGTTATGGTCCTTGAAGGTGAGATCCTCCGACATAATCACTCCCAGGTCTTTGACGTTGGTGTTTCGCTCTATTTTGTGGCCAGAATTTGTTTTGTACTCTGATGAAGATTTAATTTCCTCGTGTTTACCATATCTGAGCAATTGAAATTTCTCATCGTTGAACTTCATATTGTTTTCTGCAGCCCACTGAAAGATTTGGTTGTTTGCCTGGAGCCTTGCAGTGTCTGCAATGGAAGACACTGTCATGCAGATTCGGGTGTCATCTGCAAAGGAAGACACGGTGCTGTCGGTGTGTATATCGGATATGAGGATGAGGAACAAGATGGGAGTGAGTACTGTGCCTTGTGGAACAGAGCTTTTCACCGTAGCTGCCTCGGACTTTACTCTGTTGACGACTACTCTCTGTGTTCTGTTAGTGAGGAAATTATAGATCCATCGACTGGCCCGGTGGTCTGGTGGAGTGGCCCGGTGGTCTGGTGGAGTGGCCCGGTGGTCTGGTGGCTAAAGCTCCCGCTTCACACACGGAGGGCCCAGGTTCGATTCCCGGCGGGTGGAAATTCCGACACGTTTCCTTACACCTATTGTCCTGTTCACCTAGCAGCAAATAGGTACCTGGGTGTTAGTCGACTGGTGTGGGTCGCATCCTGGGGGACAAGATTAAGGACCCCAATGGAAATAAGTTAGACAGTCCTCGATGACGCACTGACTTTCTTGGGTTATCCCGGGTGGCTAACCCTCCGGGGTTAAATATCCGAACGAAATCTTATCTTATCTTATCTTATCTTCTTGTTATTCCTTTAGCACGCATTTTGTGCGCTATTACGCCATGGTCACACTTGTCGAAGGCTTTTGCAAAGTCTGTACATATTACATCTGCATTTTTTTGTCTTCTAGTGCATTTAGGACCTTGTCGTAGTGATCCAATAGTTGAGACAGACAGGAGCAACCTGTTCTAAACCCATGTTGCCCTGGGTTGTGTAACTGATGGGTTTCTAGATGGGTGGTGATCTTGCTTCTTAGGACCCTTTCAAAGATTTTTATGATATGGGATGTTAGTTTTATTGGTCTGTAGTTCTTTGCTGTTGCTTTACTGCCCCCTTTGTGGAGTGGGGCTATGTCTGTTGTTTTTAGTAACTGTGGAACGACCCCCGTGTCCATGCTCCCTCTCCATAGGATGGAAAAGGCTCGTGATAGGGGCTTCTTGCAGTTCTTGATGAACACGGAGTTCCATGAGTCTGGCCCTGGGGCAGAGTGCATGGGCATGTCATTTATCGCCTGTTCGAAGTCATTTGGCGTCAGGATAACATCGGATAGGCTTGTGTTAATCAAATTTTGTGGCTCTCTCATAAAAAATTAATTTTGATCTTCGACTCTCAGTCTGGTTAGCGGCTTGCTAAAAACTGAGTCATATTGGGACTTGAGTAGCTCACTCATTTCCTTGCTGTCATCTGTGTAGGACCCATCTTGTTTAAGTAGGGGCCCAATGCTGGACGTTGTTCTCGACTTTTATTTGGCATAGGAGAAGAAATATTTGGGTTTCTTCGATTTCTTTTTATGGTTTTTAGTTTTTCCCGCGATTTCTGACTCCTTAAAGATTCCTTTAGTTTAAAGTTGGATGTTTGCTTTTCTCGACCAGGTCCCCCTACGCTTTTCAATATTTGCCCTCTTTTAGTGCTTGTTTTCTTTTCCATCCCCTGTAAAGGGAGTCCCTGTCTTTTTCTATTTTACATCTATCCTCCTTTTTCTTAGAGGAAAACCCTTATTATACATCGAGTGCCACCAAGTTAATCTTTCTAGGCATAATTTGGGGTCGTGTTGCTTAGTGATTTTCCCAGCTTATATCGGGTTAGGACGGGTTTTTCAGGTTTCCCATTTTATGTTTTTGTTATTGAAGTTAAATTTTTGGGGGTAATGCCCCTCGTGACTTCTCATTTTTTGGGTTCTGGGGCCCCAAAAAACCCATACATTTTTAAAACCTCAATTATTTTGTGTCTGATAATTGTTTTTGATATGGTACATTTCTTATCGTCTTTTGTTGGAAGAAAAGGTCTATTTATTTCCAGTCGTGGCTCTATTTTTTGCGGGTTTTAAAAATTGAATTTTGTGCAGAGTTTTAAAAAGCTCGTGTGAGTGTGATTTTTCATCAAGCTGCCCCCTGGTGTTTTACTGCAACAATATTTTTTTGCATTTTCCTTCTTTTAGTCCCTTTAAGTTGAAATCCCCAGGAGCAAGAGGTTGGGTGCAGGGAGCGGGGGGAAAATTTTCCAGACAGTGGTCTTTTTTTAAAACAGCTTTCCTGGTTACGGGGATGTTGCATCCAGGGGTTTGTAACTCCACAATGACTAGGTTTTGGTTCTCGACCTTTATGCTAAAACTTCCCACTTCATTTGAGGCATTAAGCAGTTCTGTGCAAAAAAGTGGCCGCAATGTACAGGCCAACCCCCCCGCCCTTTTTTTCCCGTTCACTCGGTCACATCTATAAGGTTGTAACCTGGGTCACTGAAGTGTTCAACTTTTCCCGTTTTTGTTTTTACATCTATTTTTTTTTTTTTTTCATTTAACAAATTCACTCTTAGTGCAATTTTTCCTTCTTTTTTAAAAAAAACATTTTTTGCTTTTTCAGTAAGTTTTGCTTAAACTGCAAATTAAGAGTTTAAAATGTTCAATCTATTCCTGTAATATTTTTTTGTGCTTTGTCAAGATTTTTTTATATGTGTTTTTTTATTGAAAATTGACTATTTTGCAATAATTCTTGTGAAAAACATTTTGTACATTAAAATTTTTTTTTGAAAATTTTTTATGTAGTGTTGTGCAGTACTTTTGTTTTTGAAATTATTTGGAATATTGCTACATTTTTATTTCAGTGAAATATTCTGTGATTTCAGTTTTACATTTCTTGTTCTTCAAAATATTTTTTCTTAATGTTCATTTTATTTTTTTTTAGTAAATTGCTTTCCCAGTGTGAAAATTTGTCTGGCTGCCCCCCAAGTGAGTCGCCTACCCTGGCAAACTCGTTGACCCCAGCTCTGGGTCGGTAACTCAGCCTCACAAGTGGTTTATGGGACGATTTTCACAAATGTTTGAGGTAAAAGAAATCACCTGCATGCACTATAAAGGACTAACTTGCTTGGTGTTGAGCATATATCCTGATGTTAAAACCTTCCTAAGCTTGCCCTTTGGACTTCCCCCAGAAACCACTGCAACCGGGAGCTTCAATTCCTGCAATATTCAATCAATTTTATGACCGCCTGCACCTAAAACCCTATATCCAAGGGGGTGTGTACCCCCTAGTAACTAAGCAGACTGACACTAGCTTTTAGACTGACAAAAGATGTGGTACGTCGGGACAGCACTCCCAGCTACAACGGCCTACAGATCAACTCCTTTTTTCCCCAACATGGCCAGAAATCCTAAGAGAAAGGGGAGGTTTTGTCTTCTGTAGGGCCTGGGAGGGGTCGTTATGGTACAATCGAGGTGCCTCTACCAGTTTTCCCCCAGGTTCCTATGTAAGACACGTGGGGGGGCCGTCTGCTGATCACGGGGCGTTTGTCCAGGGGTGTAGGTCATGAAAGGACGTATTGTTCTTTGGGACCCGCGCCTCGTAGTCAAAAATAGGGCGCCAGTTTCCCTAGCTACTTTAAAACCCAGTGTTTTTCCTACATTATCGGGCCCTTTTTAAACCATGTTAAGGCTTTGTCTCATTGTTATTATCTACAGTTTTCCAATAAACTTAAAATTTGTGTATAACAGTAAACTACCTACTTTTCCCTTAAGGGTAAATCATAAAACAATAAGTCCTACCCTCCAGCCCAAATCGGGGGAAAAACGCTTTTGTTTGGGTGGGTTTAAGGGGCCCCCAGCTAAAACCCTTCCATTCGGCCTTTGGGTCCCCTTTGGGACGCCGTATTGCCTGTGGAACTTTAGGGACCAAAAAAATTTCCCCACCCATTTGTTTTAAATTTTTACAAGATTT
The DNA here is from genome assembly GCF_026875155.1 of Cherax quadricarinatus. Classification (NCBI taxonomy): domain Eukaryota; kingdom Metazoa; phylum Arthropoda; class Malacostraca; order Decapoda; family Parastacidae; genus Cherax; species Cherax quadricarinatus. The sequence goes on from NC_069413.1 coordinate 1,597,265, forward strand.
ATTTATCCATTTTATCATTTATTGTTTAATTTCTTTTTGTTTGAGAGTTTAAAAACAATTCATGTGCCCTTAATTCACTTTAAATAAATTTGAGTAAATTTTTATTTGGTAAAATACAATTTCTCTGATTTTCAGTGTTTCTTATCCAGCTGAGTTTTTTTTTTTTTTTTCAGTGGGTTTTCCTTGCTTCAAGGACTTTTCAATTTTTTTTTACTTATGCAGAAAAGTTTTGCATTTTCTTCCCATTTAAGTCTTTTGTGTTGTGTGTTCCTCAGTTATATTTTCTTTTATTTCTCAAAACTCTTGTTTCACATTTTGCAAGCATGTCTCAAGTCTTCTCTAGCGATACCTCAGCACACACTGCTAGTCCAAGTAATAATGCGTCAGTCGAAAATTCCAGTAATTCTTTATCAAACATTAGACACACTCAGACTTCGAGCCTTCGCAATTTTAGTTGTGATTCTTTTGACGCTATGCCGTTGTTCGATGGGAATCCAGACAACCTGGAAGCGTGGTTTACCACTGTTCATGCTAGGGCAAATGCCTCAGTGGATGGCCTTCCATCAGAGAGTTGTATAATTAGTATCAGAAAGGAAAGTTTAGCTTGTTCACCAGCTGCTTTGAATGTCTTTAATTTAATCTGGATGACGGACTTTCAGGGTCTAACCAAATGGGCAGATTATGAGCAATTAATAAGTAACTATCTTGACCCAGTGAGAGTCACTGATCCTTTTGTTGTTCTTAAGGAATTAGTGTGTACAGCTCCGAGGCCAGAGGAATCCTTAGATGAGTTTGCTCTTCGTTTAAATAACCTCATGACCTCATTCGTTAAGGCCGGTCAAAGTACCAAGTACCTTGCAGACGATGATAAACGAGCTCTTGAGGGGTTTGCCAAATTAGCAGCATTTGGCGTTATTAAACAGTTAATGCTTCCATCAGCAATGTATGTGTATAATTCCAGTCCACTAACTGCCACAATGGGACCGCTTGCAGCCCTTATCCATGTGTGTGACTTGTGTCCCGAGGGAACCTTCCCCTATCGAAGGTCTACATCAACTGCTTTGTCTAATCCCATACCTCCTCTTGTTTGTGCTACAACCAAAACTCCCGATCGAAATCACTCGCGACCGTCATCCAAAGCTAGTGTCAAGAGTTATCATTCCCGTAGCACTAGTAGTATGTACAGTACCCATAGCCAAAGAAATTGCTATAATTGTGGTTACCATGGACATAAGGCAGTAAATTGTCCTGATAGTCGATCTAAAAGGCATCGAAATACTGATGGGCACCAGTCCGATTTGCCTTAATGTACTTATCACAGAATTCATGGCCATGACACATCCTAGTGCAATGGTCTCTATAACCTCCAGTACTCTAGATCCTTCCGTGGCCGATCCAGCCACAGAGTCAGGAGAGGAAATAGAGGTCGGGGTTCTCAGAATAACTAGAACCAGCCTCATTCTTCCAATTCAGGGAATCCGAGCGCCCCGGTCAACCCGTCCCGTGGTGACAGTAGGTGATAACGAGTACACCATCCCTGTTCACAATTCCTTTGAAGCCTTAAGCAGTCTTGAGAATGACAATCCCGCGGTTGATGTTGCTTCACACGTCTCTGACGTAGATGAATTTGGGGATGAAGTGGAACATGCCTTCTCTGATGACAGCCCACCTTTTTGTTTGCACATAACTCCCAATGAAACGATAGGTCCTCTAGTGCAAGCATCTACTCATAATGTGCCTGTTCATGTATTCATGGGCTCTGGAGTACAAGTTAATATCATCAGGTCTAGTTTGTTTAAAGATAAGCAGTTATGATGTGTTTTCCTCGTAGAACCAACTACTGTAACCTCCCTTAGTGGGGTAGCTGGTTCCCTTCTGCGTGTCCGAGGTCAGACTTCACTCACCTTTTCAATCCAAGGTAGAGACTTTACTGCTTCTTTCCTTGTTGACCAGATTACTTTCCCTGGTGACCTTCTACTGGGATTTGCTTCTATGAGAGACTTACGTATTGTGCTTGACCCTTACCGATGGCATGTCCAAATTGACGACTTGATCGTTCCATTTTGGGGTTACCAGCTTGTATCAGAGATCTGCCATACTGCCGCAGAGTACGATGTTCAGATTAAGTCCTTACAAGCCAGTGTGTTTTCCAGTAGTGTACCCTAGTGGTCAGGCACTAGTAACTCTGTCACTCCCATCTGTGTTCCACCTACACCTTCAGACATGCAAGACAGTGTATTGTCTCAAGTGTCCAAGGATGCTCAGACTGCCTTGAGTGCTCAGCCTATCCCTGCAATGTCTGCTAGTCCAAGTAGTAGTTTCTCCACAGGGGACGCCATGTCGAAAACGATTACTTGAGACTAGTAATGCCATCTCTTGTTGATGTCACATGCCGTCTGCAGAAAGACGCCTCTGTTGTGGCTAGTGCTCTCACTAGAGTGTCTGTTGTTGTCCCTAGTGTTCCAGATGGTGATAACGTCCTAGTTGACAGTGATTTCTGCAAGGCCAAGGGTTTATTTGTTGAACCTTCCTTACATGTTTTAAGAGACAGTAAGATCCATTTATTCCTTGCTAACACTTCGGGTCACAGTGTTCGTCTCAGAGCAAATACCAATCTCGTTGACCTGGTTCACTATCCTTACCCCGTTCAAGTACAGGATGACTTGCCACCTGACCAGTGGGTCGGTGCTATTTCAACAGGGAAGACCTCATCAACTCCACTGGATCAATCCATTCCACCAGTTGAGGAGAAAGATTTGCTCCCACTGACTTCCCAGACGAGGTCAAGCTTTTGTTGACTCTATTGAACAAGCATCGCAAAACCATTGCATTACCAGGTGAAAAGATGGGTATAACGAACTTATTGTCCCATCATATTCCACTTGAACCTGGTACTAGACCTATTTACCTGCATACAGAATGCCTCATTCCCAAGTTGCTGTCACAGAAGAATTGATCAATCAGATGCTCGATGATGGAGTTATTGCACATAGCAATTCACCCTGGAATGTGCCCTTGATCCTAGTACCTAAGAAGGACGGTACTTGGCGCCCAGTAATTGACTTTAGGAAGTTAAATGTGAAAACTATTCCAGATCGCTTCCCACTTCCTGTACTTGGTGATATTTTACGTAACATCGGAGATAAGTCTTCTCGACCCTGGACTTGTTACAAGGGCTTTGGCAAGTCCCTCTTCACGAGGACAGCCAAGAGTTAACCGCGTTCTCCACTCCACACCATCTAAAGGGGACAAAAAGATACAAAACATCCAGGCCATGGGAAAACCTGGGTAGCCACAGCCACTCAAGAGAGTGTTTCTTTTAGTGCCAGGAAGGAAAAAAAACTAGCAGGAAATAGCAGAAATCGTACACCAAATCCAGTCATTCCTGGAGTGGAACCACAGTCGATGGCCTCCACTCCAAACCAACAGATACAGATACTAATGCCGGAAAAAAATCCCTCCCCAGTACCAACAGTACCACCAGTCTGATGACATTCTTCTTTGCAAATATACAGGGTCTAAAGCCAGCAACAAACAAAATACCTTTCATCCATGGACTGCTTGCAGAGGCAAAGGCAATGTTTGCGGCTTTCACTGAGACCCACATAAAGGATCACTTGGACAACGAAATATGGATCCCAGGTTACAACCTATACAGATGTGACAGAGTGAACAGGCAAAAGGGGGGGGGGGTTGTCCTGTACATTGCAGAGTCACTTGTTTGCACAGAACTGCTTAATGCCTCAAATGATGTAGTGGAAGTTTTAGCAGTAAAGGTCGAGAACCAAAACCTAGTCATTGTGGTAGTCTACAAGCCTCCGGATGCAACATCCCAGCAATTCCAGGATCAGCTGTTAAAAATTGACCACTGTTTGGAAAATCTTCCAGCTCCTGCACACAGCATCTTGCTCCTGGGGGATTTCATCTTAAGGCACCTAAAATGGAGGAATATAGCAAATAATATTGTTGCAGTAATGACACCAGGAGGCAGCTCTGATGAAAACTCACACTCACACGAGCTTTTAAATCTCTGCACAAAATTCAATTTAAACCAGCAAATAATAGAGCCTACTAGACTGGAGAATACACTAGACCTCATCTTCACTAACAATGATGATCTGATAAGAAATGTCACCATATCAAAAACAATATACTCAGATCACAACATAATTGAGGTTCAGACATGTATGCATGGAGCCCCAGACCGACATAATGAGATTAGTCACGAGGGAGCATTCACCAAATTCAACTTCAATAACAAAAACAAAGTGGGACCAAGTAAACCAAGTCCTAACCGATATAAGCTGGGAAGATATACTAAGCAACACAGACCCCAACTTATGCCTAGAACAGATTAACTTGGTGCACTCGCTCTAAGAAAAAGGAGGAGTAGATGTAAAATAGAAAGGGACAGGCGCTCCCTTTACAGGCGACGGAAAAGAATAACAGAGCGGCTAAAAGAGGTCAATATATCTGAAATGCGTAGGGAGACACTGGTCAGAGAAATAGCAAGCATCGAACTTAAGCTAAAGGAATCTTATGGGAGTCAGGAAACGCGGGAAGAACTAAAAGCCATAAATGAAATCGAAAGAAACCCAAAGTATTTCTTCTCCTATGCCAAATCAAAGTCGAGAACAACGTCCAGTATTGGGCCCCTACTTAAACAAGATGGGTCCTGTAATAAAGTTGGTAGAATTACCGACAATATGTAAAGTAAAAGGACACAAGTGCAACTAATGTGACATTTATTGTGGCAACGTTTCGCTCTCCAGGAGCTTGATAAAGCTCCTGGAGAGCGAAACGTTGCCACAATAAATGTCACATTAGTTGCACTTGTGTCCTTTTACTTTACAAGATGGGTCCTACACAGATGACAGCAAGGAAATGAGTGAGCTACTCAAGTCCCAATATGACTCAGTTTTTAGCAAGCTGCTAACCAGACTGAGAGTCGAAGATCAAAATGAATTTTTTATGAGAGCCACAGAATTTGGTTAACACAAGCCTATCCGATGTTATCCTGACGCCAAATGACTTCGAACAGGCGATAAATGACATGCCCATGCACTCTGCCCCAGGGCCAGACTCATGGAACTCAGTGTTCATCAAGAACTGCAAGAAGCCCCTATCACGAGCCTTTTCCATCCTATGGAGAGGGAGCATGGACACGGGGGTCGTCCCACAGTTACTAAAAACAACAGACATAGCCCCACTCCACAAAGGGGGCAGTAAAGCAACAGCAAAGAACTACAGACCGATAGCACTAACATCCCATATCATAAAAATCTTTGAAGGGTCCTAAGAAGCAAGATCACCACCCATCTAGAAACCCATCAGTTACACAACCCAGGGCAACATGGGTTTAGAACAGGTCGCTTCTGTCTGTCTCAACTATTGGATCACTGCGACAAGGTCCTAGATGCACTAAAAGACAAAAAGACTGCAGATGTAATATATACAGACTTTGCAAAAGCGTTCGACAAGTGTGACCATGGCGTAATAGTGCACAAAATGCGTGCTAAAGGAATAACAGGAAAAGTCGGTCGATGGATCTATAATTTTCTCACTAACAGAACACAGAGAGTAGTCGTCAACAGAGTAAAGTCCGAGGCAGCTACGGTGAAAAGTTCTGTTCCACAAGGCACAGTACTCACTCCCATCTTGTTCCTCATCCTTATATCCGACATAGACAAGGATGTCAGCCACAGCACTGTGTCTTCCTTTGCAGATGACACCCGAATCTGCATGACAGTGTCTTCCATTGCAGACACTGCAAGGCTCCAGGCGGACATCAACCAAATCTTTCAGTGGGCTGCAGAAAACAATATGAAGTTCAACGATGAGAAATTTCAATTACTCAGATATGGTAAACACGAGGAAATTAAATCTTCATCAGAGTACAAAACAAATTCTGGCCACAAAATAGAGTGAAACACCAACGTCAAAGACCTGGGAGTGATCATGTCGGAGGATCTCACCTTCAAGGACCATAACATTGTATCAATCGCATCTGGTAGAAAAATGACAGGATGGATAATGAGAACCTTCAAAACTAGGGAGGCCAAGCCCATGATGACACTCTTCAGGTCACTTGTTCTATCTAGGCTGGAATATTGCTGCACACTAACAGCACCTTTCAAGGCAGGTGAAATTACTGACCTAGAAAATGTACAGAGAACCTTCACGGTGCGCATAACGGAGATAAAACACCTCAATTACTGGGAGTGCTTGAGGTTCCTAAACCTGTATTCTCTGGAATGCAGGCGGGAGAGATACATGATTATATACACCTGGAAAATCCTAGAGGGACTAGTACCGAACTTGCAAACGATAATCACTCACTACGAAAGCAAAAGACTTGGCAGACGATGCAACATCCCCCCAATGAAAAGCAGGGGTGTCACTAGCACGTTAAGAGACCATACAGTAAGTGTCAGGGGCCCAAGACTGTTCAACTGCCTTCCAGCATACATAAGGGGGATTACCAACAGACCCCTGGCAGTCTTCAAGCTGGCACTGGACAAGCACCTAAAGTCGGTTCCTGACCAGCCGGGCTGTGGCTCGTACGTTGGTTTGCGTGCAGCCAGCAGTAACAGCCTGGTTGATCAGGCTCTGATCCACCAGGAGGCCTGGTCACAGACCGGGCCATGGGGGCATTGACCCCTGGAACTCTCTCCAGGTAAACTCCAGGTAAACTTCCACAGGTCATTATCACTTCCTCTGTATGGCCTTTGGATTACGATCTTCTCCTATCACGTCCTCTAGGCTCATGACCAATATCTTTAGAGGTTTCATAGGTAAAGCACTTATGGTGTACTTAGATGACGTAATCATGTCTGGAGATGTGGATACACATTTAAAAAGACTTGATATAGTACTTGCTAAGCTTGAAGAAGCCAATTTAAAGATCAAGCTGTACAAATGCCAATTTTTCAGATCAAAAATTAAGTTTCTGGGTCATGTAGTCACTCCTAGAGTGGTTATGACTGATCAAAGTAATGTAACAGCAGTACTAAATTTTCCATCCCCCAAAACTGCTGGTGTCGTAAGATCCTTCGTGGGTCCAGCAGGTTTTTATAGATCTTTCATTGCTAATTTTTCTTCAATAGCAGCTCCTCTAACTGAATTGCTTAAGAAAGATGCTCCTTTCGTTTGGACCTTCCGTCAAGAAAGAGCATTCCAGACACCAAAAGAAAAGCTAATGTCAGCTCCAATTTTGAAGTTTCCAGATTTTTCTAAGCCCTTCTATCTGACAACAGATGCTAGTTCAATTGGTATAGGTGTTGTACTAGTTCAGAAGACTGATGGCAAGTACAATGCAGTTGCATTTGCTAGTAGAGTGTAATTATACAGTAACGGAGCAAGAAGCTTTAGCAATAGTATGGTCTTTAAAGCACTTCTGAGACATTATTTACCAGTACCCTGTTCATGTCTTGACAGGCCATGCACCACTGATACCTTTATTCCAGAACAAACAACCTACTGGAAGGTTAGCCAGATGGACCTTGACTATCCAAGAGTTCAATCCCACTTTTGAACATTTACCTGGCAAATCAAATGTAGTTGCAGATGCCTTATCGCGACATGTTAGTATAGTGATTCGATTCCTGCTCCAGGAAGATCTTATTCTGACTGTGAAGCCACCAGCACCCATTAGTGACTTTGCAATGAGTTAAGAATTACTGTGTCGAACAGCCGAGTTGGGTACTCCCAGCAGAAGAGTATACCAGATAGTAATTCCACAGTCACTAGTGAATGTAGCTCTACAGCTAGTTCACGATGCACCAGAAGTTGCACACCCTGGTATGGATCGTTCTGTGAAACAAGCCAGAATGAAATACTTTTGGCCACGAATGGCAACTGACATTTCCGAGTATGTTAAAAAATGTAGTGTTTGTATGCAGCATAAAGGAAATGTCAATGGTCCTAATCCAATCCAGGTATATCCAATCACTAGCGAACCGTAGGAAAGAGTTGCGCTAGATTTGTTAACCAATTTTAAATGTTCCCTGTGTGTTATGGTAGACCATTTCACCAGATATTGTTACTTAGTTCCTATTGCAGATAAGACTGCTTAGACAGTAGCTAAAGCATACCACCCATAAGTCCTTAGTAACAGATAATGGAGGTGAATTCTGTAATGAAATTCTTGTACAAGATCTCTAAATCCACCATTGTTCCTCATCATCCTGCCAGCAATGGGTTAGCTGAACGAACCAATTAGAAAGTACTTGATGTCTTGAGAGCCACTATCAGCCCCAATAGTGAAACCTGGGATGAAGTTATAACAGATGTTCAATGTGCCATAAATTCTGCTTACAATACTTCCATAGGTGACACTCCACGTTATGCATTGTACTGTGTAGACAAGCGTTTACCTTATGAGTTGTTATATTCCATTCCGAAACCCAATTATAATCTTGATGATTTCATAGCAACTCGTACCAGCATAGCTCAAACTGTTTTTAAAAGAATCCAAGAAACACTTCATAAATCAACAGCAGGATTTACTAGAGTAACTAATAGCCATGCTAAGCCGACAAAAGTTAAAGTGGGTTCGAGAGTAGTGCTGACTAATTTCAACAAAACATCCGCAACGCCTAAGCTCGATCAAAAGTTTGTTGGCCTTTATCGAGTAGTTGAACATATCAGTGGCAATTAGTATAAGGTTAGAGAAATTAATACTGGTCAGTACAAAGAATTGCATTTAGATCATATGAAATTAGTATGCAATGTTGATGATATTCCTACCCAGACTAGTGTGACAGATGCTGACAATCGTCCTGACTCTGTACCCTCTACTTCTAATCCTCAGCCAGATAATCAACCCGAATGTTGTTATTCTTTGTGTACTCGACAAGTAATGAGAAACCCACAAGTATCTTTTGTAGATACTCGTTCAGATCACCCGCAATCAAGGCATGTGTTAGCCATTACAGAAGAATTCGATCCACCCAAAGATGATGACCATTCTGCATATGTAAATCTTACCATCGCAGAGTTGGGTTTAAATGTATATAGTCTGTATAATTAGATGTCCAAGATGAATGAAGTTTTCAACTGTGTGTTTTGTTATCAGCTGATCAGTTTTCAGATTTTTTTTTTTTGTGTTCACATTCCCTCCGAATTCTGAGAATTTAGCAGTAATGATCTGTGTGTACCAGATTTGACTTTGCTGTTAATTACTTTCACCTTTGTAAGTATATATTTATTCTTCCTCAGAATCCGTAGAGTGCATGAATACTGATCAATCGATCAATTCCATCCTTTATTATACCATGATTTGTTCTTATAATTCGTAATGCTTTACGTTAAAACTCATTACGTTAAAACCCATTATGTTAACATCCATTATGATACCATCCATTAGTTCTAAGTTACATATGTCTTTGTTATTGTATAGAATCAGCCCAGAGCCTGTTCAGCCTATAGAGTAGTATTGTATGTCGAGACGACATATGTAACATGACCGAGCTGTCAGTATAGCTTCTGAATCCCCTGTATATGTATAGCTTATCTGAGTGTCATAGTACCATCCATATGCTTTCATACACGACCCCTTTGCTAGGCCTAGTGACTGTATGACATCACGGGATGAGGCATGAGTGCGTGGGATGTGCTACCTCACTCTCAGTCCACACATAGGTCTACCAGGCAACACACGGCAGGTTGGGCTCCCTTTCTCACACTCTGCAATATAGTGCTACCATCCAACAAGTGTGTTTATCTTCAATCTTCATATCTCCCTTCAAACCCCCATGACACATTACCAATAGACCCCTGGCTGTCTTTAAGAAGGCACTGGACAGGCACCTAAAGTCAGTACCTGACCAACTGGGCTGTTGTTTGTACATCAGTCTGTGTGTGGCCAGCAGTAACAGCCTGGTTGATCAGACCCTGATCCACCATGAGGCTTGGTCTCAGACTGGGCTGCGGTGGCATTGACCCCCGAAATCCTCTCCAGGTAAACTCCAGGTATCTGGAGAACATACCCTGCCTCAAGTTCTGCTATGAGTTCACTCTCAAGAACGAGGTTCTGGTCATTCCTCAGCACTAGGATTCATATGAGGTATTAAAGGGGCTGGTGAAACTGGTTTCTTGGGAGAAGGTCTACAAGGGGGTGCTTATGCATTTCCCTGTGCCCCTCCCATTGGACCCATACTGGAAGTGCCCAATATTGTCAAGGCAAAGCGACTCACTGCCAAGGTGAACAAGGTGCCCACCCAACAGGTGCTGATACTCCACAAAGGACCAATCCCCACACACTTGGGCCTTGGGGTCTGGGGAAGGTTCAAGACCAGGCCATACCTGTCGGGCCCACTGCAATGCTTCAACTGTCAGGGATTCAATCACATTACTGCCACCTGACAGCGGGAAGTGTGAAGTGTGCAGCAAGGTACACGACTCAAAGGACTGCATTGCAATCCTCAAGCAACTGACCAGTGAGGCCCTTCAGCTGGAGCCCAAGTGTGCCAACTGCTCAAAGACACATTATGCCTAGAATCACAGCTGTCCTGTGGTGATGCAGCACTGGCAGCAGGTGTGTCACTGGAACAGCCTAGCACCCACAGCAACACCCAACCTCAGAACCACCCAGCAACAGTCAGCAAGGGATCCAAACATGGCACCATGGCTGCCGCAGATGGGCAATACCACGAGTTCCACACACTGGGCTCCCAGCAGCAGCATCAGGGGGCAGTCGCAGCAGCACGGCCAACAGTGGGGCCAGACTGGAAAAAGCAGTCAGAGGCCGGTCACACTGCCCAACATGCCTCTGCTGGGCACCATCAATTCACACTGTCCCACCAACATGCCTCTTCCCAAGGGCAGATCCCTCCTGCAAATGGCCAGAGTTAAGCAGTGGCTCCCTGCCAGGAGACCCAGAAGCCCACCCCCACTCAGGCCAGACCCAGGGTGCACCCAGCTTATGTGGATGCAGTGTTGACAGCCACCCAAACATACCCAGTGACCCAGCCCCAACACGAAGAGTAGTCTGACCCGACGCCTACGAAGGTAATGGTGTACTCATTTCCTGCTCGACTGAAGAAAACTGTCGGGATCATCTCAGAGCTCCTCTCTTGCCTGCTGCCATCAGCAGAGGACAGGGGTGCCTGGAGACAGCTCCTGTTGTGGATGCTAGGCATGGTTCTACTGGACAGGAAGGACTCAATGGAACTTCAAGCCATCATCCAGAAGTCTTCCCAGTCCATGATGAAAGAGATCCGAGAGTCACCAACAATGGAAGACGACGAGTCCCAGGCAGAGATGGAATCAGTGGACCATCTCTCTGGCCCTTGAAGATCCTTCAGTGGAACGTTTGTGGGCTGAAGCAGAAAATTCATTTAGTGATTGAAGCTGCAGTACAAGATGAGATCTATGTTTTCCTGCTCCAGGAGACACATCAACCACAGCCATGTATCCTGGGATTCTCGGCTTACCTTCAGTGCCTGGAAGGTACTGGCAAAGGCAAAGCAATCTATGTCAGGAACACTATCCCTCACTCAATTTCCGCTGACCCCATCGACTGCAGAGAGGACATGGAGGTACAGACCATCACCTTACACCTGCCAGATGGACCTTTCATGGTTTTCAACATATACAGAAGCTCTTGGCCCACCCTTGACATTTCAGAAGTGGCAGCACTTGCCCTCCTGAAGGGTCTTTTTGTGGCTGGGGACTTCAATACCCACCACCCAATACTTAATTCTGTCTCCCCCGCCAACACAACTGGGAGGTACCTTGCTACTGTGCTAGAGGATGTCCCTGAGATTGCCCTCCTCAACAATGGGGAGCCAACCCATCACTACAGTGGCTGCCTGGACATCACACTCGTCTCCAGACAGCTGCTGTCGAGTTCAAGATCGGTGGTCCACCCCAGTCTTACCAGTGATTCTGGAAGCACTTTGCTCCCAGGAGGTCATCGAGCACTGGTGGGTGGAGATTTCACTACCAGGAGATCCAGAAGAGGCGGGTCCGAGCCTACAGGAAGCCTTCATGAGGGTAGCAGAGGCAGCCATACCTAGGATTACAGGCAGAGGGTCGTACAAGCGTGACTGGTGGTTCTACAATGAGGAAATCAAGTAGCAGAACCACTGGATCAATGTCGTCAGCAAGATGCACAGGTGCATTTCCATGGCCGAGTCCATGCATCTGCTATGGGAAGTGGTGCAGCATGCGTGCCATGTCTCACTCAGGGTCCGGCAAGCTAAATGGTTCTAGTGGTGTGCCTCCCTCAGCTACTACACCACTTTATCTGAGTTATGGACCAAGTTAAGAATGGCCACTGGGCAGTGTCACGGTGTGGCTCGTGCACACCCAGACCCAGCAACGGAAGTAGAGTGTCTGGTTTAACTTTGCACCTCCAGAGCAGCTATGGCTCAACTGCCTCGGGATCTCCGGGACCTCCAGGCCATCTTCCTTCCTAGAAGGATGGTGGCAATCTAAGTGGTATGCCTAGCAAAGGACGACTCCAATGAAGACTTCACTGACTGGGAGCTCCAAGCAGCCTTCACAACTATTCAGGACACTATGCCAGGGCATGATGGTGTCACCAACGCATGATCACTCGGTCTGGCCATTCTGGTCACGAAGCTGTCCTGGGGGTCATCAACCAGACTTGGAGAGCTGGCAGACTCCCTGCCATATGGAAGGACGCCAACATCATACCAATTCCTAAGCCTGGGGTTCTTGGCAGTGTGAGACCCATCTCCCTCACCAGTTGCATCTCGAAGGTGTCTGAGAGGATGGTGACTGGAGTGGACTGAGGTGGAAGCTTGGCCCTTCTCATAAACACATCTATGGATTCATCAGAGGAGTGGGCACATTCGAAAGCCTTACCACCCTACTGGTCAGCATTGGGTCAGATGACCAAGCCCACATTGTCTTCCTCGACCTCTAGAAAGCTTTCGAGCTAGCCAGTGCACCTCCCATCCTTGCACTCTTGGCCAGCAGGGGAGTTAAGGGCAGAAGGCTTGCATGGCTTCAATCCAATCTCCAGGACAGGCAGGCCTGGGTGTTTCCAGGGGCATGCTTCTTCTCTCAAGACCCTGGAAAATGGCACTCCATAGGGTGGGGTGCTGAGTCCCGCCCTGTTCAATGTACTGATGCACCAGCTCATGCACCTCCCTTTCTCCACAGGCACCTTCTTACCCAGCTATGCCGATGACCTGGCACTTGTCATATCCAGGAAGTGCCGGCTGCTGCAGAAAGCCCAGGAGGACCTCGATCTGCTGGCTTCCACTTGCTGTCACCTGGGGCTCAAGATATATGCAGTGAAATCCAAAGCAATGATTCTTCGCACCAAGGTACCCAGTCAGAGGCTGCAAATCCTGGGCATCGACCTGGAATGGGTTCACAGCTATAGATACCTCGGCAACTACATCGACAGGCGCCTCACCTTCCAGAAACATGTATGCCACATCAAAGAATGGGCTCTGCAGAGGGTCAAGGCAATGAGTGCCATGGTCAACCCTAGGGCTGGGGCCAGCATTGAGGTCATGAGGTTGTTCTACATACAGGTTATACACTTGCTCATCGACTATGGAGCACTTGCTCTGGTTCACGCCAGGCCCACAAACTTCAAGTGTCTCTGTGGTCCAGAACACAGCTCTACGAGCCATGCTTGGGTCGTCCAGGTGGGTTAATTAATGAAGTGACACAACTTCTAGGTGCAGCTGTAGCCCCTTGAAGACAGGATCCAACATGGAGCTGTCAAGAGGATAGCACAGTACCTCCAGCTCTTAGGGGCTGACAAATTGATAAGGGGTATAAGGGTCTGCCAGGGACATGACATAACAATGCAACCCGTCCGCCGATGGACGTGTTCAGTTGCAGATGCCACACAGCTCCTGCCCATGCTATTGCTTGAGGCAGGAGGCTGCGAGAAACCAGCAACGAACTACACGGTGCCACCCCCTTGGGTGCCAGAGCTGATGTTGGTGCACTGGTCAGCTCTACCAGGCAGCAAGAGGCATTGCCCCCAGCACATTCTGCAACGACTTGCTTCAGCTAACATTGCAAGTGACTAAAGCCCTGGGTGTGTGCTGTATTATACCGATGGTTCCAGAGACACAGAGGCAGGCCACACAGCTGCTGGGATGTTCCACAGCAATCTGATGGCAGGTTGGCACCTCCCAGACCATTGCACCATCCTCCAGGCTGAACTCTGTGCCATCCAACATGCTCTGCAACATGCAATTGCAGACCATCAGCTTTCCATTATCCATGTTGATTCGAAGTCAGGCAATTATGCACAGAAAGCCAAGGGACAACATACACTTAATCACATCCAGCTGGAGTGACCTGCAGACGGTTATGGCCCAGGGATACAGAGCCAATATCACCTGGATCCCGAGCCATGTGGGTATCCCCGGCAATGATGCAGCAGATGAGGCTGCAAAGACCACAGTGCTTGAGGCACAGCCACGTGCTGCAATTTCCATCAGCCGCAGCCAGGTTATGCCATGGGCAGCCCATGTGGCCAGGCACCCACTCCCTGACCCTGGAGATTCACGGAGCCACTGCTGGTATAACAGGACGACTCACAGGGCACCCCCTCCAAATATTCAGAAAGCAGATCAGGGAACTGCAGGTGAATATCCAACGCCTACACTTAGGGTATCCCACTACTGCACAGATCATTAAGCGGCAAGAAAGGAGCTCTGTGCCTACTGTGACCAGATGGTTCTGAAACCCCTGGTGCACTACCTGTTAAACTGATCAGCTACGATGCCCCTTCGCTGCAGACACTTCCCAATGACCCCAGTGGGACAGGTTCGGGAGGATGAGGCTGCATATCTAGTGTACTTAGTCATCAGAGATTTGGAGACCTTACTCCCAGTCATTGCTCATCACCCACCCCCCTCCCCTGAAGCTGCTGTGAAGGCCTGCTGAGGGCCTCCATTGTACCCCACACCAACCACTATTATTGCAAACTAACTTTTGGGATATCATTTGTCCATAGAACTGAAGAGGAACCCACCTTCCCACCGAAGGACTGCCACGCACATAAGAGAAAAGAAGAAAAATGACACTTCCCTACCCAGGGAGCCAATGCTGGGTCACCAAATTGGAAGAGACCCGGGCCAGGATCCATACCGGCAAATCACCTAGAATAGAAGAATAGAATATAGTGGTTTAGTAAATTCCGGTACTCTCCCGGCCCGGGTCTTTTCCAGACGGTGATCCAGCATTGGTTCCCTGCCATGGGAGTATATGAGACCTACTTCTTCCATGAGAGGAGGTACATGTACCTTCTCATCTTCTGGGACCAACTGTCCCCAGGCCTAGCCACAGTCCCCGTCCTCACAGGGCTCGTAGAGAGAAGCTAGGCCTCTGGTCTGCCATCTGCCCTGCCCCAAAGGGGCTCGTGGGGATTGCAGTCTTATGGGCTGCAGGTGATAGCAAGCTCAGGCCTTACCCCCTTAAGTCCTTGCCTTAGAAGGGCTCGTGGGAGTGGTGTCTGCGATTGCTATACTGGTGTGGGTCGCATCCTGGGACAAAACTGACCTAATTTGCCGGGAATGCTCTGCATAACAAGCAGAGCTTGTTAGCTACCACTCACAGAATAAGTTGCAGGACTACTGGTGCACATTGAACTAGCAACTCAAGCTACACAGCAGAGCTGAACTGACGCGGGTTAGTCATGATGACCTTAAACTGTAGCTTTTGGTCATTTGACTGAGGTCTTCCACTGGCTTACCGGTCAATCCTATCAAAAATTAAGGTTAATTATATTGTACCGTTGTTGTAATGTTTGTCTAGACAGTCCTGACAAGTCTTGTATCTTTCAACGTCCAGTTGGTACAAATTGTTTTGCTGGTTAACTGATTCATATATAGATAAATAATTGATATGTAAAATTATTCCAGCAAAAGTTTTAAAAAATATTTTATTTCAATTTAAACTTTTATAAAATACATATATTTCTTTTACAGGAAAGAAAATTGTTATTGTTACTTTTATTAATTTTAAATATTTTCATAAAGTCTTGTAGTACTACAAAAACTTAAATATACTTCAGAAATATTTTGAAATGTTTCCAGTTATCCCATTGTTATGCAAACGTATTTCGGAATTTTTTTAATAACCCTTAAGGGTTTAATTAAATTTTGGTTAATTTGGTACGAGACTTCAGGAATAACTTTCTGATTACAGTATGACATCTCAACATTGTTTATCAGATTATTATTATTATTATAATCAAAAAAGAAGCGCTAAGCCACAAGGAATTGTTTATCAGAGGAGTTGCATGAGTCTCTTCCTCTACTGAGACACCATTAATAAGTTTATTTACTTACAGGTACACGTAATGTAATTATTATACCTAGTTTAACACGTAATTTTTTTTTATATTTTATTTAAAACATTGCTACAATACAATGATGATAAAATATAATAAAATGTCTATGATTTATGCTATGAACAAACTCAAAAACATCCCCAGTTACAGAAAAAATATACCAATCTTAATTACGATATTACACACAACTCACAACAGCAAACAAATCTGCATTATACAATTTAAATACAGTGGACCCTCAACCAGCGATATTAATCAGTTCCTGAGAGCTCATCGTTAATCAAAATAATCGTTAGTTAAGTTAATTTTCCCCATAAGAAATAATGGAAATCAAATTAATCCGTGCAAGACACCCCAAAGTATGAAAAAAAAAATTTACCACATGAAATATTAATTTTAATACACACAAACTGAAGAAGACATGCACAGTTACATGACACTTACCTTTAATCTTGTCCCCCAGGATGCGACCCACAACAGTTGACTAACACCCAGGTGAACAGGAAAAAATGCCTGGAACTAGTGCTCATATTGGTGAGGTTAGTGGGGAGGATGTGGAAAAGTTGGTGGAGGAGGACAATGATCTGGTGATGATTGATGGGATGGGAGGAGGGGAGACCGTTGATCTTGTTAGTGTTTAGAAGGGGAATCCCCTTCCATTAGCACTTGAGGCAGCAAGTCTTTTTCTGGGGTTACTTCCCTTTTTCTTTTAATGCCACTAGGACCAGCTTCAGAGTCACTGGACTTCTGTCGCACAACATATCTGTCCATAGAGGCATGTACCTCTCGTTCCTTTATCCTAAAGTGTTTCACAACATTGCCAGTGTAATAATCACCAGCATGGCTTGCAATAGCTGTGTGAGGGTGATTTTCATCAAAAAAGGTTTGCACTTTAAGCCACATTGCATACATTTCCTTAATCTTTGAAGTAGGCAATAGGCAACTTCTTCAATTTCTCTCTCCCCTCCTCCGAAGCAGTTTCCTCACGTGTGGCCTCTTACTGTTGAAGATGATCTAGCAGCTCATCAGTGGTTAGTTCTTCATTGTCCTCCTCCACCAACTCTTCCACATCCTCCCCACTAACCTCACCAACATGAGCACTAGTTCCAGGCATTTTTTCCTGTTCACCTGGGTGTTAGTCAACTGTCGTGGGTCGCATCCTGGGGGACAAGATTAAGGACCCCCAATGGAAATAAGTTAGACAGTCCTCGATGATGCACTGACTTTCTTGGGTTATCCTGGGTGGCTAACCCTCCGAGGTTAATCGTTTCTCGGTAATTGTTTCACGTTAAGCCACACCAACAACACTCTCTCCACATCTTCGAGTAATACAGCTGATTGTGGTGCAGCAGCAACAACACCTGACTGTGGTGCAGCATCAGCTGCACCTTTGGCAAGAACAGCTTCCTTGATTGCCGTTTTCTTACCCACAATAGTAGCAATGGTTGATTGGGGTTTATTATACAACCTGACCAGCTCAGAGATACGCACTCCACTTTCATACTTAGCAATGATCTCTTTCTTCATCTCCATAGTAATTCTCACCCTTTTTGCTGTAGGGTTGGCACTAGAAGCTTTCTTCGGGCCCATGGTGACTTATTTTGCAGGTGCAATCACTACAAAGGCTGTGATAATATGAAATGTTCCAGTTGGTGTATGTTTGGAAGCGACCGCGGTGGCTGGCTGGCTTGTAAACACTGGCACCAAAGGGACAAGTGAGGTGCGGTCAGGCCAAAGTGGACGCATATGGTACGGAACGAAAAGCGCTGGTCGGGTTTTTAAGTGCTAGTCGAGGCAAAATTTTGCGTTTAAATGAATTGCTAGTTAGATTTATTGTTAATCGATGCAATCGCTGGTTGAGGGTCCACTGTATTGCCAGTGTTGCTACACAGTTGATGCACCCCCCCACGCCCCCGCCCCCCCCCCACGCCCACACACATTGCTAAGAACACATTCATTCATTTGAATAAACTTGATATTAAATAACCTCAATTTAGGACTTATCCTAACTGATCTTGTCACTGTAAGATAAGCAAGTACAATCATGCAAGGTAAAAGAACACTAGATACACAATACCTTCACATTGTCTGTATCGCTCTTGGGCTGTGTAGACCCCCTTGCCTGACGCTCCTCAGTAACCTGACAGCAATGGTATGGGGAGGTGTTGTTGTGTGTCTGTTGACACCGCTGGAAAATTACTGGTGTTAAGATGGCGGTTTGTCATCGCAGACACATTAATACTACTGGTATTGAACTGCTTCGAGATGCGATTACACCTAGTTCAGCTTAGATACTCTTACCCAAGATAATCAGGGAGACATATGGCATTCAAGACTGTGAATTGTATGGGGTAGCATTGAATGGAGCGCATAGAATATTTGTGAAACTGCTTGCTGCGACAGTTTATGAATTGGTGGTTATGCGCTTTCAAGATGTGTGTTTTGACTTTACGCCTGCTGTGCGTGTGAGACTGGTGGACGTGTCTCGATATTATATCTGGATAAAGTTGCAGAATGTCCCCTTTGAGGCGAACGAAGCTGACATCAGAAACGTATTTGAGAAATATGGGACCGTGCATTCTGCCCAGCAGGGTAAGTGGTTGATGGGTGCCTACGAAGGTATGCCGGAAGGTACTTTCAGCCTTAAAATGTTGTGGCAACCCATACCATCATACGTGTATCTTCAAGATTTTAGGACACAGGTAATGGTTTTATATCCTGGACAATGGCGTATGTGTCGCATTTGTGGAGAGTATGACCACATAGCGGCGGCATGCGAAAAGAACAGACGTGTGACCAAACCTGTGCAAGAAGAGGAAGCCCCAGTCACACGTGGTGAAGGTGAGCATCGATTATCAGAGGAAGGGCGTGGTCGTTTGTGGAGTGAGATGGTGGAACAGGCTTTTGAAATGAGAGTGAGTCCTCCCCTCAGCTCCCTGCACCTGAGTCGTTGCCAATACCATCTGCTGGATTGGTACCCCGAAATGACGTGTTAAATATAGGGGAGGAATTGGACGAAGTTTTAAAGACCTTGTCACCACCTGTGGTGGAAGCTCCGTCTACGAAAGACGTACCTGGAGACATTTTGAGTCCAGATTGTAAACAATATGAAACTCAGAGGAATGACGACGAGACTGAGACATCGGGGGACTTCATACCTCACTGTAAAGTGGATGTTGAGGTACACCGTGAGGCTTCCTCAGACCTTGACATGGAGGATAAGAACGTTACGAGGAAACGAGCAGCTATGTCAGATTCAGATGACGTACTGACGCCAGCACAGAGGACTGGGAAGAAAACTGAGAGGATGGGAGAGGGAAGGGATGGAGAGGGGGGTATCATGTGGGACGCCATCGCAAGAAGGGAGGCAAATGGGAAGGTACTATAAAGAAAACCCATAGGAATAACAATTCAAGTGGTGAAAAACGAGAGGAGAAGAGGCAAGAGTGGAAAATATAACAGGCCTTAGGTGTATGACTGCTAATGTTAACGGTTTATGTACTAGACTAAAGAGAGATTGGTTAAACAATTTTCTTAGCAAACATAGAGTTGATGTTATGTTCCTTCAAGAACACAATTTCAAAGAGGGGGAAGTGTTGGAGGTTGCAGGTTATAAAGTACTGACTATCCATTTGAAAGGTGGTGTGGGTCTTTTAATAAAAGAGACGAGCCCGTTTGTATTGCAGAGATGTGGGGGGAGGAATTTAATGTGAGACAGCGTGACTGTCAGCGTGCCTCGTTGTGCTCCGGGTTTTCTGGTGTTTTCACGGTCGCTCTTACGTGCTAGAACTTTAATTTGTGTCATCAATCCTATACGATACATCCCTCTAGCGCCTGGAACCAATCTTGGGCGGAAAACATTATATACTGAGTCAAAAAAGGAGAATTAGTGTGCATTACCTAGCAGAGTTTACTGCCAGAGGGGAATCATAGGCCTGTTTTCCGTGTGAAAAAAATAATAATAATTGAACTTTGTGTCAGAGGAAAGAAAGTCTCCCTGAAAGCATTGAGTATACATAGTGTATAGTGTATACTACAGTGGCTCCCTAGTATATTGATGATAAAGGCTAAAGTGTCATTTGAAAACAGGTGAATTTGTAAATGAAGTGATAAGCCTATAGAGGCAGGTGCCAGAAGTCGCCAGAAACTTACCACAGGTCAGCTGTTTTTAATAATCTTCCTGGCCTGCTAGTGTACTCGCATATAATCTAGTGATACCAGTGAATAGCAGAATACAGTGTTGTAGTAGCAACTAACCAGTATTATAATGGTACTAGTGGAGTGGAGTGACTTCATTAGTTTCTTTTTCTTGAAATACGAGACGTTACTGTGAATTTCATATAACCTGTAGTTACCAGCGGTCGCAATATACACAACGAGAAGCAATTATTACTACAGAAAAAGCGTCCTTCCTCCAAAATTTGCACAGTCAACTATAGTGATAATATAGCATTTATTGTGGTGGAGACGGAAAAAACAAAAATAGAAAAGCCA
Organism: Cherax quadricarinatus; assembly: GCF_026875155.1. NCBI lineage: Eukaryota > Metazoa > Arthropoda > Malacostraca > Decapoda > Parastacidae > Cherax > Cherax quadricarinatus. Next base: position 1,618,056 of record NC_069413.1, read on the forward strand.
GATACAGCGATTGATAAACAAAGAGGTCGACTGTACGTCATTGTAGGAGCTGCCAGATATCACCGGCTCTTCAACACGCAAGTTATACTTTTGTATCAGTCAAATCACATATTACTCGGGTAGATAATTTCCAGTAGATCCTTCATGTGTTAGCTCAAATACCGACCAGTATGTTTTAAATAAGTGACCCCACTGATCAGAGCAGATCGACTGGTCCGAACCCTTGACTGGTCCGAACCCTTGACTGGTCCGAACCCTTGACTGGTCCGAACCCGGGACTGGTTTCAAACAGTTTCGTTGGACAATAAAGCAGACTGTAAACGGATGGGTTTGTAGGCGCCCTTATAAACACAAACATTAAAAATCAGGAACGTGACGGTAAGCTGTCCAATATACAAAAAGAGTTAGAAACAGAAATACAAATAGCTAGAGCTTCATTTAAGGTTATTAATATAATATTCAAGAGGTTGCTAGTAGAATTGCAGTAAATCAACCATTCAAATCATTATGAAGCTGTGTGTAGTCTGTGGTCAAACAAACGGGCTTCCACATGGATAAATTGTCATTTTTGTGGAAATTGGTGTCACGCTCCTTGTGCAGATATCCCAGAACTAGCTACAAGCAGTATTAAAACAGAGAAGTGTTTTTGGGTATGCCCAAATGAGGAAAATCTGTGGACTAAAATCACAAGGGTATTAAAAGAGGATAACATCGAAGCTGCTTTCATAGAAAACCTGGAAGCTTTCTACAACAGATGGGAACATAAAAAGTCTGGGCTGAATGGTACTGCCCTTGATACTGGCCATGTAGTCACAAACTGTAAGGCTGGAGGTGATGTCCTGGTAGTCAGTAAATGTGGGGCTGATAGTGCTGTCCTGGGAGACAGTAATGGTGAAGCTGGAGGTGCTGTCCTGGGAGACAGAAATGGTGAAGCTGGAGATACTGTCCTGGGAGACAGTAATGGTGAAGCTGGAGATCTTGTCCAGGTAGTCGGGAATTATACGCAGGAAGGAATACATATAAATGACCTCATAGAGGACAGGAGCCATAGTAGGGAAACAAGTGTAGTCAAGATAAGATAAAACCAATATTGCAAACTAGAAATACCGCTAGGAAATAGCAAAAAGAGGACTCCAATAGCAATAGTGAGGATAAATTACCAAAACAACTGGTGGGAGCTCCATTGTTGGTGCTAGGGAGGATAGGAATAAGACAGGGAAACATGCACCAACAGGGAATACAGTCACAGAAACCCAAGGCAAACGGAAACCAAGCCTGTGCACATACTATGCACTTGGTATCTGCTGGCATGGGAAATCTGGAAAAACAGATGGGACATGCAACTATGACCACCCTAGAAAATGTCATGCCCATATGACAACAGGAAAATGCAAACTCCCTTCCTGTAAGCTTTTTCACCCTGAAATGTGTTCCTCTTCATTACAGGAAAGACTGTGCTATAACTTAAATTGCCAGGCATACCATCTAAAGGGGACAAAAAGATACAAAACATCCAGGCCATGGGAAAACCTGGGTAGCCACAGCCCACTCAAGAGGGAGAGGTTTTTTAGTGCCAGGAAGGAAAAAACTGGCAGGAATGGCAGAAATCGTACACCAAATCCAGTCATTCCTGGAGTGGAACCACAGTCGATGGCCTCCACTCCAAAACCAACAGATACAGATACTAATGCCGGAAAAAAAATCCCCCCCAGTACCAACAATACCATCAGTCCGATAACATTCTTCTTTGCAAATATACAGGGTCTAAAGCCAGCAACAAACAACAAAATACCTTTCATCCGTGGACTGCTTGCAGAGGCAAAGGCAATGTTCGCGGCTTTCACTGAGACCCACATAAAGGATCACTTGGACAACGAAATATGGATCCCAGGTTACAAACCTATACAGATGTGACAGAGTGAACAGGCAAAAGGGGGGGTTGGCCTGTACATTGCAGAGTCACTTGTTTGCACAGAACTGCTTAATGCCTCAAATGACGTAGTGGAAGTTTTAGCAGTAAGGTCGAGAACCAAAACTAGTCATTGTGGTAGTCTACAAGCCTCCGGATGCAACATCCCAGCAATTCCAGGAACAGCTGTTAAAAATTGACCACTGTCTGGAAAATCTTCCAGCTCCTGCACCAACATCTTGCTCCTGGGGGATTTCAACTTAAGGCACCTAAAATGGAGGAATATAAGCAAATAATATTGTTGCAGTAATAACACCAGGAGGCAGCTCTGATGAAAACTCACACTCACACGAGCTTTTAAATCTCTGCACAAAATTCAATTTAAACCAGCAAATAATAGAGCCTACTAGACTGGAGAATACACTAGACCTCATCTTCACTAACAATGATGATCTGATAAGAAATGTCACCATATCAAAAACAATATACTCAGATCACAACATAATTGAGGTTCAGACATGTATGCGTGGAGCCCCAGACCGACAAAATGAGACTAGTCACGAGGGAGCATTCACCAAATTGAACTTCAATAACAAAACATAAAGTGGGACCAAGTAAACCAAGTCCTAACCGATATAAGCTGGAAGATATACTAAGCAACACAGACCCAAACTTATGCCTAGAACAGATTAACTCGGTGGCACTCGATGTATGCACAAGGCTTATTCCTCTAAGAAAAAGGAGGAGTAGATGTAAAATAGAAAGAGACAGGCGCTCCCTTTACAGGCGACGGAAAAGAATAACAGAGCGGCTAAAAGAGGTCAATATATCTGAAATGCGTAGGGAGACACTGGTCAGAGAAATAGCAAGCATCGAACTTAAGCTAAAAGAATCCTTTAGGAGTCAGGAATCGCGGAAGAACTAAAAGCCATAAATGAAATCGAAAGAAACCCAAAGTATTTCTTCTCCTATGCCAAATCAAAATCGAGAACAACGTCCAGTATTGGGCCCCTACTTAAACAAGATGGGTCCTACCACGATGACAACAAGGAAATGAGTGAGCTACTCAAGTCCCAATATGACTCAGTTTTTAGCAAGCCGCTAACCAGACTGAGAGTCGAAGATCAAAATGAATTTTTTATGAGAGAGCCACAAAATTTGATTAACACAAGCCTATCCGATGTTATCCTGACGCCAAATGACTTCGAACAGGCATAAATGACATCCATGCATCGCCCCCGGGCAAGACCATGGAACTCTGTGTTCATCAAGAACGAAGAAGCCCCTATCACGACCTTTTTCCATCCCATGGAGAGGGAGCTGGACACGGGGGGGTCCACAGTTTTTAAAAACAACAACAAAGCCCCACCCCCCAAAGGGGGGAGTAAAAAGCAACAGCAAAAAAACTACAGACCAATAGCATAACACCCCTATCAAAAAAACTTTGAAAGGGTCCAAGAAGCAAGATCACCACCCATCTAGAAAACCCGTCAGTTACACAAAACCCCGGCAACATGGGTTTAGAAAGGCGCCCGTCGTCCCCAACTACTGGATCAATACGACAAGGCCAAATGCACTAGAAAACAAAAGAATGCAGATTTAATAATACAGACTTTGCAAAAGCCTTCGACAAGGTGACCATGGCGTAAAAGCGCACAAAAAGCGCGCTAAAGGAAAACAGGAAAAGTCGGTCGGGGATCATAAATTTCCTCACAACAGAAACAGAGAGTATCGTCAACAGAGTAAAGTCCCAGGCAGCTACGGTGAAAGCTCTGTTCCACAAGGGGACAGTACTAGCTCCCATCTTGTTCCTCCCTCATACCGACAAGACAAAATTCACCCCAGCACCCTGTCTTCCTTTGAATGAAACCCCCAATTGCAGACTGTCTTCCATTGCAGACACTGCAAGGGGTCAGGCGGGCATCAACCAAATCTTTCAGTGGGCGCAGAAAACAATAAAGTTCAACAGAGAAATTTTCAATTACTCAGATATGGTAAAAATAGGAATTAAATCTTTCAAGTACAAAAAAAAATTTTGGCCCAAAATAGAGCGAAACACCAACGCAAAAACCTGGGATATTAGTCGGAGGATTTCCCCTTTAAGGACCATAAAATTGTTTCAATGCATCTGCTAAAAATGACAGGGGATAATGAGAACCTTCAAAAATGGGAGGCCAACCCAGATGACACTCTTCAGGCCTTTTTCTATCTAGGCGGAAATTCTGACTCTAACAGCCCCCCTTTCAAAGGGGGTGAAATTTCCGACCCAGAAAAGTACAGAGAACTTTCACGGGGCGCATAAAGGGGATAAAACACCTCAATTTCGGGGGCCTTGAGGGGTTTTTAAACCTGTTTTCCCCGGAACGCAGGGAGGGAGAGTAATTTATATACACCTGGAAAATCCTAGGGGACTAGTAAACCGAACTTGCAAACGTAATCACTCACTACGAAACAAAAGACTTGGACGATGCACCCTCCCCCCAATGAAAGCAGGGGGTTTACAGCACGTTTAAAAGACCCTACAATAATGTCAGGGGGCCCCAGATGTTTTAACTGCCTCCCAGCCAAAAATAAGGGGGATTACCAACAGACCCCCCGGGATCTTCAAGTGGCATGGACAAGCACCCAAAGCGTTTCCCGATCAGCCGGGCTGTGGGTCGTACGGGTTTTTCGTCAGCCAGCAGCAACAGCCCGGGGGATCAGGCGCTGACCACCAGGAGGCCCCGTAAGACCGGGCCCCCGGGCGTTGACCCCCGAAACTCTCTCCAGGAAACCCAGGGGTGTTGAAGTGGATGGAACTGGGGTGGGAAAGCGTGTTTCTTTAGTAAGTGTGTACGCCCCTGCAAGAATAGCAGAGGGGCGAAAGGGTTTTGTGTGTGAGGACCTTGTTTAAATTTTTTTCGTGCACTTTGAAAGGGCGATAGGGGGGGGTGATGGAACTGTCATCGGGGACCGAAATCAAATCCAAAGGGGCTGGGCTATGTTGCACCTCTCAGAGTTGTTGAGGGGTATTAGTTTCATATGTTTTTGGGGAGGGGGGTGGGAAAAAGGAACTACTTTTTTCAGAAAGGGGGGATGCGCAAGGTTGGAAAAGAGGTAATTTCTAAAGGAAATGTTGCAAAATCTTTTAATACGGGCGAACGGCTTATCAGATCTAGGGATAGTAGGGGGGGGGGGAGGGGGTGGGGAAAATTTTTTCGGCCTTATTGGAAAAATTAAATAATAGTGTGTTTTAATATGAAGGTTTTGGGTTTTTCTATGCTGGAAAGGCTTTCAAGGAAGCTCAGGAGGTAGAAAACATTTTAACGGGTGGGGCTCGGTAGCAAAAGAAAGGTAAAACCTTTTCGTGAGGGAGGGTAAATGTATAAACACACTAAAATATAGACTAGTGATTATTTAAGGATTGATTAAGAGGGTTGTCATGGGGAGGGAAAGGTTTGGGGGTGTTTACCCCCTGACGAATTGTAGACATAAAAAGAGTTTGCGAACGTTTTTCATAATGAGCGGTTTCAAGCGTGCGGGGGGAAACGGATTTAAAGAAGTTTTGTGGGGGACAAACCATCCGCGGGGTGGTTTCGGCAGCAAAAGCAAAAACAGGGCGATGGAATCCAGCTTGGGGGGACAAGACGATGGGGTCCATAAGGGAGGTCAATGATAAGAAACCGAAAGCTATGATGCTATGCGGATTTGGTAAAAAAATACCCGACTAGTGGGATGTGGATGAAGGGAATTAAATAGGGGGGCACATATGCCAAGTGCAATTTGGGATAGTATAGGAAGGCTTTTGGGGGGGGATATAAGAGGGGGAAATTGAAAATTGCTTTCACAAATAGAAAGGGCAAAACCCGGCATTGATGGTTTTTCCGGGGGAATTTTTTTACAGCATTTGGGGGGGTTTATTGGGAAGTTTATGGTAAGATTTTTAAATTGTATGAAGGGGAAAAAGGGAGTTAGGGAAAAAGGCAAAAACAAATTGTGGTGCTGGTCCCGAAAGGCAAAGGGCAGCCAACCTTGGGAAGTTAGGGGAAAATTTGTTGCTTGTGAGACTAAAGGTTTTTCACTAAAAATTTTTGGGTAAATAGGGTGAAAAGCGTGGTGGGGAGGGTTGTTTCACCTCGCAGTTTGGGTTGCCTGGCAGGTCGATGTTAGAAGGTCCGGGGTTTTAAAAGTTTTGTGATCAAAGGGGGGGGGGGGGGGTGGCTTTACTGGCCTGACTGGCAAGCCACCTAGATAGAGTGGAAAAGAGGGGCACTGCAGAGTTATTTGGAGACAGGGTTATGGGAAGAAAAAGTTGGGTGGGGAAAACACGCTGTATAAGGGAGCAAAAATGGAGTACAAAAAAAATGGTGTATGGGGGTGGCTTTGAGTTGGGAGAGGTTTTTGACAAGGGGGCCCTATTTTACGATCTTTTTGCTGTTTTAGGGTCCCTTTTTCAGGGGGGTTGAGAGCACGTCAATTTCCCCGGGGGAGGGGGGTTTGGGGGAAAGGGGGGTTGTTGGGCCGCATTAATAGGTTTTTGGGAGATACAACGTTTTGGGGTGTAAAGGATGTCTATGAAATGTTGGGAAAATGTTGTGCGTGTGTTTGAACGAGCCCAGGAGAAGTAAAAAGTGAAAAGTCAAAGACAGGGGTTGGGTACCTGGAAAGGGGGGAAGAATGGGGGAGCTGTAACGGGTTTGTTAACCCTTACAGTTTCCCATGTCATTAAGATTTTTGGTATTATTTGTGACTGCGTGTCAAAATGATTTTTGGTATTTTTTATAGGCGATTTGGATGTGGGGCGGAAGGAAAAAAACAGTAAAGGCTTTTGGGGAAGGTCTTGGCTCTGGGTTTTTGGGCCCCAACTTCCCCTCTGGCCCCAAAGGGGACGTTTTTAACGTTTTATTGGTCCAATGTGGCAAGGGGGAAAACATGTCTCTGTAATCTTGTAGGTTTTGTTACTGTTGGTAGCACATGCAGTTACTCATTGTGTTTGTGAATTCAGTAACGTGTGGGTCCTGGTCTTGCAGGAGATTTATATTGAAGTCACCTGAGAGTAGTAAGTGATCTTTGTTCATGCTGCATCAGTTATCATACTTCCTAGGTTTTGACTAAATTGGCTAATGTTTGATTGTGGAATTCTGTAGATGTTTATCACTGTGAGAGGTTTTTGTAGGTATTTGGATTTGAATTTAGCTATTATATATTCCCCATGTTCATCCCTTGTGCAAGTATTAGTGATTACATTTCTAGTTGGTCTGAGTAGTATATAGCTGTGCCACCCCCTTGTTGGTCTGGCCTACAGTTGTGTATGGCTGTGTAACCAGGAATGGCATAGACATCTGTAGTATCAGGCTTTAGCCAGGTTTCAGTTAGTGTAATAATGGACATATTGGCATGCAAGGAATTTAGTAATGCTAGGAGGTCATCATAATGCTTGCTTAAAGATCTGATATTGTAGTTAAAGATAGTTATGTTGTTGTTGGCTCTGAGAAGTGCCTTTGATTGTTCTGCTGTGTAGTAATTACAGTAACTGTTTGAATCATTTAAGTCATTAAATAAGAGGTTGGTATCAGGATCAATGCTTGTAATCATAAGATTTGTAGTGAATCTATAGTTAGAATTAAGTAAAAACTAAAGTAAATATTCTAAAGCTAAAAAAATAGCACCTGAATTATTTAACAAATGTAAAAAATAATGAGCTAAGGTAGTTTTTGTGTATTAAGCCCTGTCTACATTGCTTTTCATATTGGCGTTTCTTATCAATGGATTTCAGAATGCTGCTGTTTAGCCATGGGCAACCAAGCCGTTTATTCGTGATCTGTTTCGTTTTTATAGGACAATGTTTGTTGTATAGTCTAAGTATTTTAAGAAAAATGTCTGTCCAATCGTCAATACCATTGGCATTGGAGAATTCTGTAGGCCAGTCAACAGTCTCTAGGTCTACTGTGAAATTCCTTATTGAGGCCTCGTCATGGAGTCTAAATGAAACTTTGTTGTATTCGAGTTGGTGCTTACTAATGTTTGTTAAGAGGAAGGTTGGGTAGTGGTCAGTAGTGCTGTCTGTGATTATCCCTGATTCAAGGAGGGCTAGTATATTGGTCCATTGTCCTCATCGCTCCCGGGCCGTGAGGGCGTGCTGTGCAGAAGCTCCTGTTTGGTTTTTTTCGCAGTTACCTGACTGGGGGCCCCCAACTTTGGGGGGGGAAATTTTTTTTTTTCTCCAACTGGCGCTGAATAGCGGGCCAATCAATACTGTCTGCATTGAGATGATCCTGGGGGGGGCCCCGGGATCCACCAGGGACTTTTGACCAGTATCATTGGAATAGGTTTGCAATGAGGGGGAATTCGAAATTAATGAACGACAAACCGTTAAAAGTTCAGAGCACAAGGGGGTTTTAAAAGTTTTCGGGACCCCATAGTTTACGCTTTGGTATATGTGTTTGACACTAAAAACTTTGGTTTTAAATTTGGGAATGTTTTTTTTGGGGGCCCGAGATTTTAATACAGTAATTGGGAATTTGGATTTTTTACTAAGGGGGAAGATGGGCAAAAACCAAATGGGTTTGGGAAGGAAAAAAACTTTAAAAAAATAAAAATACCCTTTCATATGTTTTTGAAGGGGGGGGGGGGAATTTTTGGGGTTGGGGGGGGGAATTGTTGAGAGGGGGGATTGCCCCCGGGGGGGGCGGGGGGACAAAGTGGGAGGGCCACGTTTGGAAGGCAGCCTTTTAGTGGGGGGCGGGCCCAAAAAGTTTGTAGGGCCCCCCCAAAAACTTTTTGAGGGATGGGGTGAAAAGCGAAACAAAACCCAGGTTGAAAAGGTAAAAAAGGGGAACTGTCGGAAAAACACGGGCAAGGAATAAAAAAAGGGAAAGAAGGGGGGGCCTCTTTGTAAAGGGGGATCTTTTTTGAAATTTAAATTTTTAAAAGGGAACCCCAGGTTTAGTTCTGGGGACGGGGGGAAATGGGGTAGGAGGAAAACTTTTGGACGGGGAGACAAGGCTAAGGGTTCTGGATAAGGGGGAGGGAAAGGGAAGGTGCCCGAGCAATGGGGTGCAGAGGGGAAACAAAAAGAGACGCCCAAATCGGTTTTGAGGGCCCCCGAACCCCCCCTGGGAAAAATCTTTGGGTGGGGGTCCCCCAAAAGGGGGAAACCCCGGTGGGGAGAAAAGGGTATTAAAAAGGGGGGGGGGGCAAAGGTGTTGCAAAACAAAGGGGGGGAAAAAGGTAAAACGGGGAAAAAAAAAACCTTTTTTTAAAATTTTTTAAAAATTAATTTTTAAAAATTTTGGAGCTGAGGAAGTTTTTTAATGAGTATTTGGTGCGATTTTTGGTGGGGTGTGGTATTTTTACAAGAACTTAATTTAGGCCTGGTTATAGTTGGATGGAGTTTTAATGTTACATGGAACATGCACAAAAGGGTTTAAAGGTGGGGCTTTCCCTTTTGGTAAAGGAAACTGCCCATTTTTAGTAAGGGTAGTGAAGCGGGGGGGGGGGGGGGGTGATTAATGGGTGGAACCTGGGGTAGGGTTTTTTTTCCCCTTTTTAGTATGTGTATTGGCCCGGTGAAGTATGGAAAATTTTAAAACTAAATTTTTTCAGGACGTATGGCATTTTTTACGTGGTTTAAAAACCCAATTTGCAATAATACGGAGATTGGGAAATTGCGTGATACATCGTAAAGATGTGGACATGGGTGCGGGGTTTTGTTTGGGGGATATTGGGGGAATTTTTTGACCGGGTGGGGGTTAAAGGATTGTGGGGGGGGATGGTAGAGCAAAAAACCCTTTTTAAAGATTTTCGGCGAGGGGGGGACCCAATATACTGCCCTTTTCGGTTTCTGTGGGGGGTGGGGAATGTGATAGTGGGGGTTTTTTCGGGTCAAAAGGAGGCTTGTAATAGATGTGGATATTGAGGGTGGCCTCAGAGGGGGCCATCATTTTGGAAATTAAAAAATTAAATTATTAAAGGGAGAAGAAGTCTTTTTTTTTGGGGCACATGTGGGACGTTTGTGGTTGAAGCACCTGGGGGGTTGCCTGGTTAATTGGTGGGAAACGAAGCCAAAAAACGTATTAAGGAATATTTTATTTAAACGAGGGACGAGATTTAATTTTTTACATCGGTTTTTTCAAAAATATTTTGAGGGGCATTGCGCAAGCGTGCAAAGTTAATGCAATTATCCTGTTATTGAAATTAAATTTGAAGGAAAATATAAGAAATTTACAAAATGAGGGTTTGATGGGGAAAGGAAGGGGGGGGGGATTGAGGGGTTTTGTGGGGGGATCGGCCATCCCCGGGGTTGTGTGGGGTTCGGAGTCAACACAGACGTCGCAAGGGAATGGAGTTAAATGGGGGTTAATGTTAGGAGGTATGAAAAGTAAAAAGTGGATCAGGTGTTGACGATGACTGGGGATGAGTGGGGATATTGATGCTTGGGTTAAGTTGAAAACGCAAAGTGTGGGAATAAGTGAAATAGCATTACAGTCAATTGGAAGGTTTGTGCAGTGTGAGTTGACAGAGCATGATCGATTGGTTTTGAGAGGGCTGATAACGGAGTGTGAGACATGGGAAGCTTTATCTGGGGTGCAATTAGGTAAGGCACCAGGAATTGATGGGTTGCCCAGCAACTTTTATCTTCAAAATTGCGGAGTTTTAAAAGAGTTTTTGGTAAGATTATTCAATATACTTAAGAGGGATCGGGTCTTAGGGGCACAGCAAATGATGGCTGTGGTCGTTCTAGTACCTAAAGGCGAGCCATTAATAGTCAAAGATTATCATGCTATTTCGTTGTGTGGTGATTATAAGAGTTTTGCAAGGATCTTAGCTAACAGAATAAAAAAGGTCCTGGGTAAAGTGATTGATAAGGGACAATATGGGGTGCCGGGAAGGTCTACGTATGACGGGCACAGTTTGATTAGAAGTTTTATTGAAGAAAGAGTAAAACTGGGAGGGGGGGGGTGTTGGCTATAGATTGGGAGGCGGCATATGATAGTGTAGAACGGGAAGCGTTATGGAAGATTATGAGATGGCAGGGGTTTGGAGAGGAAATTATATCATGGGCCAAATTAATGTATCAAGATGCATCCTTGCGAGTGCAGGTAAATGGGAGGTTAGGAGAACAAATTCATATGAGAACGGGTCTGCGTCAAGGTTGTCCCCTTTCACAAATATTTTTTGTGTGTTTTCAGGATCCCTTTCATAGAGGAATTAGGGTCTTATTAGCAGCAAATGGGGTAGGTAACGAAAGAGGTGGGGGGGCTGGCATTATTGGACATGTTGATGACACAACGATTTTAGTGAGTGGTAACAGGGATTTGCTTCGGGTGGAAACGTTAGTGAACGTTTTTGAAAAGGCTTCTGGTATGTCAATTAATAAGGAGAAAATGAAGTGTATATAGATCTTGGGGATGGGTTACGTGAGGAATGTGAAGTAGTTGAAAGGTGGAAAAAGGTGGACCAATTACTGATATGTGGGATCGTTTACGTAAGTGATATCAAGTTAGCACAACAAATAAATTCAGTGCGTATTGTAGATGGTGTTCTGAAGTGCATCAGTGGTTTACGAGCTGCACACTTAACTTTGCATCAAAGAGTGATTATAACGAATGTGCTATTATATAGTAAACTATGGCATGTTGCAGTAATATATCCGATACTTCGTTTTGAGTTACAAAGGTTACAAAAATTTTTTTAAATTTAGGGGGAGGAAACGAAAGGAAGTAACGGGCCCTTGGGGGGGGGGGGGGGGGGGGGGGGGGGGGGGGGGGTTTTTAGGGGGCTCAAAACATAAAGAGTTTCCTTCACATTTTAAAAATTGGGAAATCTAGATTGGGTGGTTTGGAAAGGGCCCGTGGTACGGCGGTAAAAGGGGGTTTTTTTCCATGTATAAATTGGCGAAAAATTTTTTGGGGGCCCTTTAAACAAATTGTTTTTCAAAACCTAAAGTACGAAATTTTAACTTATAGTTTTTACTTTGGATCTTACCATCTGGAATGGTTTTTTATTCCAAAGAGAAAAAGGGGAGGATGGGAATATGCAAGGCTTGTGGCGGTTTGGGAGACTATTTTTCCAATGGTGAAACCCCTTGCGAATTATTAAACTAATAAGGGTTTTGGGTTGGGGTAAGGTTAAAAGGGTTTAATGTGGGGAAGGGGGGGGATTTTTTGCAGGGGGTTGGGGGGGGTTTTTTAAGTTTAGACATAGGGGGGGTTAACCCGATGGTAGAGCATGCGGAAGGGTATAAAATTACGGACTAATTTACATGTTTTGGGGCCCTATAAAGGGGGAGCAAAAACGTGTGGGGAAAAAATTTTAATGCGTTAACGCAACTTTTTATGGGCCCAAAGTTGGGAATTTAAGGATTTATTTTGGGGGAGATGGGGAGGGATTTAAGTGGGGGTTTAAGGAATTTTCCCACTTTACAACTTTTTGGGGGATTTGGAAAGGCAGGTGGGGGATAAAAATGGGCTGGGTTTCCAGAAGGGGAAATAGCGTTATGATTTGTTTTATGGAATGATATATGAGGTTTTTCGGGGTGAAAAATTTTTAGCATTATTGCTCTGAGATTTTTCCGGTTTACAAAAACAGTTAGTTATTTTAAAAATTTGTCGATTTATAACTTAACAGCCCGGGGCCGGGCGGGGGTTTGCCCCCCCGAAACTTTTCCCCCAGGTAAACTCCAGGAAACATAAATTTACTTTCATGTATAATCTTTTGTGGAAAATACGTATATTTTTTCCCATAAATACGGTAATTAATAGAAAAAAATTGATGGCCTAAACTGAAATTTAAAAATTTTTTTGTCATAGAAAAGGGAAACCCTTTGGGGCCCTGGGGCCGGAACTCGCCATCTTTTTTTTGTTTTTTGTAAAAACTTGGTGAAAAAGGGAAGAATTTTTCGTGCTCTAGGGGTTTTTAAAAATTGTTTGAAAACCTCCAAATAGGAGGCAAATTTTGGGGGAAATGGTATTCCTGCAAAACTTGAGATATTAGATAAACGGGGCCCAAAGACAGCTCCAGGAACCTCAGAAAAATCTCTAATTTTTTTGAAAAAATTCGGGGGCCAGAAATTTTTTTCAAAGTTTTAGTTGGGAGGGGAGGTTTCGAGTATATAAAAACATTAATCTTCAGTCAAATTTGGTGAGTGTTTTAAGATATTTTTTTCTTCTGTTATTAATTGTGTATATAAATAACCATTATTTTTAATAAAAATCCAAAAAATTTATATATTTTACCAGTATTCCTGGGGGAAATTATTTTTCCCATTAATAGGCCCAAGCAACTTGGGGTTTAATGACAGGGTAGGAAATCGAAGGGGGACATTTTTTGGGGGGGACCTAGGTGCCCCCAAATTTCCCTACTTGTCTATGTAACATTGATAAATAAAAAATTTTTATCATTTACGTATGTATTTAATGATACATTCAGATCAATGCAATTTTTTTCCCCACTTAATTTTCCCAATTGGTCCTTCGAACCCCGGGTGTAATTATGAAGTCATTAATTTTTTTAATTAAATTAATAAAAGATAAAGGAAAAGACAGAAAGGAGGTTTGGGTGTTAAGTTCACAAATTTTCTTAACGGATTGGATTTTAAATTTTTACAATATTAAAATTTGGGGTAAATCAAGTTTTTCAAAAATTAAAATTAATGTGAAAAAAGTGTATGTGAAATTGATAAGCCCCAATGTAGCTAAAATATTAATGTGATATTAATTTTCTGATTACCTTGGGAAAAATTTTATGGGAAGATTTTTATTGAAAGAAATTTTAAAATTTAAAACCGGGGGAAAAAGGATAAACAGTTTAACAAGGGGGCTTTAGGGAAAGAAAGGGGGTGGGGACCAGGGGTTTCAGTGAAAAAAAATAAGGAACATATTTAGTTAAAAAGGCTAAAGAGGTTTTGTGGCATTTTTTTTGGGTTTGGAAAAGGCGTATGAAAAGGGGGGATTTGGGGGGCAAAAGTGGGGAGGTTCAAGTGGGATTGGGGTAGGAAATTTTGGGTTTCGAAAAACGGAAGAGGTTTTTTTTCGGGATTGTGAGGCCCAATTTAAATAAAGTAGGAAAAGGAAATTTTTTTCCCAGTAAAAGTAGGCCTTAGACAAGGATCTGTGATGTCACCATGGTTTGTTTAATATATTATAGATGGGGTTGTAAGAAAGTAAATGCGAGGGTCTTGGAAAAGGGGCGTGGAGTTAAAAGATAAAGAATCACACACAGTGGAGTTGTCACAGCTGCTCTTTGCTGATGACACTGTGCTCTTGGGAGATTCTAAAAGAGAAGTTGCAGAGATTGGTGGATGAATTTGGTAGGGTGTGCAAAAGAAAAAAATTTAAAAGGGTTGAATACAGGAAAGAGTAAGGTTATGAGGATAACAAAAAGTTTAGGTGATGAAAGATTGAATATCAGATTGGAGGAGAGAGAAATGGAGGAGGTGAATGTTTTTAAAAATATTTGGGATGGACTGTCAGCGGAGGGGTTCTATGAAAGATGAGTGAATCATAGAATTGATGAGGGGAAAAGGTGAGAGGTGCACTTAGGAGTCTGTGGAACAAAGAACTTTGTCCTTGGAGGCAAAGAGGGGAATGTATGAGAGTATAGTTTTACCAACGCTCTTATATGGGTGTAAAGCATGGTGAGGGATGTTGAAAGCGAGGAGAAGGCTGGAGGCAGTGGAGATGTCATGTCTGAGGGCAAAGTGTGATGTGAATATAATGCAGAGAATTTGTAGTTTGGAAGTTTAGGAGGGTGCGGGATTACCAAAACTGTTGTCCAAGGCTGAGGAAGGGTTGTTGAGGGGGTTCGGACATGTAGAAGAATGGAGCGAAAAGAAATGACTTCAAGAGGTATCATCTGTAGTGGAAGGAAAGCAGGGTAGGGGCGGGCCCAGGAAAAGGTTGGAGAGAGGGGGTAAAGGAGGTTTTGTGGGGCGGGGGGTTTGGACTTCCAGCAGGCATGCGTGAGCGTTTTATGGGAAAGGTGAAGGGAGACAAAGGGGTTTTAAAACCTTGATTGCTGTTGGAGTGGGGGAAAAAAGTAACATTTATGAAGGGGTTTCAGGAAAAACCGGCGGGCCCGGGAATTGATTTCCGGGGAATGGAATACAATGCCTGCACTCGAAGGAGGGGTGAAAAATTTTTGCATTTTTAAAAAACTGTATTTTAAAAGCCCCCTTTTCCTTGGCAAGACAGGATAAGTGAATGATGGTGAAATTTTTACTTTTGGGGCCAAACCCTCCCCTTGGTGGGAATCGGCCAGTGGATAATAAAAAAATAATAAAAAATTTTAAATTTGCAAAACCAAGAGGGCCGAGTCTCCTACCCAGACGCAGGTTTTTCCTTTTTTCCTATGACAAAAAAATTAAATACAGAAAAGGGCCATCTATTTACCAAAAAAATTTAACCGAAATTTTGGGAAAATTTTATACAGTTTTTTCCCAAACATCATTAATGGTTTTTCTTATGAACATTTTCAATAAAAACAATACATAATTTTCCCAACCCCAAATTTATGTTTTTGATACAAGGGTGAAAAAGTAAAAAAAAGGGCTTTTTTATTTTCAGTTTTTTTAAAAATGTTTTTTTTTTGTAACAAAAATTAATTGGGTGTCAATAGAAGAAATGGTAGTTTTGAAAAAAAAAAAAATATTGGGGTTTTTGTTTCCTTTTGTCTAGAGGGGGGCAATCCCAAAGTAAGTAGTTAAGATTTTTAGGAACCCTTGGAGTTGTAAAAAAGGATGAATTTTTCCCTTTGGTTAGTCGATTATTATTATAACTGACGTTGGAAGGGGTTTTGGGGTTTTAAAATTTTTCCCAGTATGTTTTAATTTTGATTTTAAATGTAGGGGTACCTTAGTGGTAATTGAAGTCTAAATTTTAGAGGGGGGAAGAAGGGGTTTTTCCCCTTTTTTTTGGGGGGGGCCTTTTTTTTTTTTGGTAATAAAAAGGGTTTTATCATGTACCCCAAACGAAAAAGGGTCAGGGTTTTATGGAAAATTTTCGTGCTGATTAGACTTTTAATAAAACAAATGGAATACAAAGGCTTGGGTTTAAAGGGAAAATTTAAATGATAATTGTGAAATTTTTCTTGTTTTCAAAGGGCTCTTATTATGAAAATTTGGGTAGAAAACTTTCACGTAGGGGCATTTTAAAAATTTTTGAGCAAAATCTTTTGTGGGTACGATTTGGCAATGTACATGTGCAACCAAAACTGGGCCCGAGCAGTTTCGCGGCCCGGGCCCAGTTTTTTAATGGACCTGTAATGGAAACCCCTTTAAACTACCCTTTTGGGGTAAAAAAAATTCAAAAGGGAGGATTCTTAATCGTCTTATGAAACAAAAAAAAGAAATTTTTGCCCCCCCCCTTTTGAAAGGGTTTTCATGCTGGAAAGGAGCGTGCATCATTGCTTTCCCAAACCTTTTCTCACTCTGCCCCCCTGACAGCTCAAAACACAAAACCCTTCCCTTTGACCTTTTGATTAGCCAACCGACATGTAATCATTAGGGGGGGAAAACTTTCCCAAAAAAAAAATGGTTTTTTGGGGGAAAGGCTTCTCCGCGGGAATTTAAAAATTTAACCTGTCCAACAGAAAGTCTCTTTTGTTTGTTCCGGGGACATGAATGCAACTAAAAAATTTTAAAATTAAAAACCACGGGGATTTTGGGGCTTGTCCCCCCCTTTTAAAACATTTTGTTTAATCCCTTACTTAACCAATGCCAAATAGCCGCCCCATAAACCCAAAACATTTTTAAACCCATGTACTAGCCTGGGTGTCAGGACCGGGGTTAAAAAACTTCGGGGGAAATAAAAAAAAAGATACACAACAGACGTCCTCCTGGGAAAGAGAGGCACAGTTTCCAGATCCAGTTTGCATGATGGTCCCCTTCTAGAAATTTTAAGCAGTTTCAGGTACGAGGTTTTGGGGGTTTCCACTACTTGGACCGGTTGAAACGAGACTTTGCCCCGCCAATAAAAAGGAAGGCTGAGAGCCCCTTAGATTGGGGCGGGTTTTTCACCCCAGGTATGGTGCAAATTTTAAAAATTTGTAAAATTTGAGTATCTTGCTTATATTAAAGATCATTTTTTGGGGTTTTTTATGGGGGCGCCACAACGGGCACTCGTGTCTGACGGAAGTTTGGGGGGTTTGGAAAAACTGCAAAACAAGCAATGAGGATCATCCTAGGATCCCCTCGTACTCCCAAAAATTTTTAATATTAACTTAATATTCCAAGCAAATTTGGATCGTGTTAAATGAAAGAAATACCATATTGGGGGCAATATGTTAGGCTAAGCCCATTTTAAACCCCTGCTCAGAAGCCTCCAAACTTTCCTCAGCACTGGTGAACCCCTTTCCCGATGGAAGAAAAACAGGGAACCCCCTCCGAAAACCCCGCTCCTGATCTACATCAAAATTTGACAAAAAGAGACATTTCCCCCCCCTCCATGGGGTATTAACCCCCTTTCCCAAAATAACCCCTTCCCCCATTTCCCCCCAAAACTCTTCTTAAATTTACAACCAAACTTTTGTCTTGAAGCCAAAAATGATGCCCTTTAAACTGTTTTTAAAAACTTAGTCAACAAAAAAAATATTTCACAAATTATTTTCGTTGATGGTTCTGTTCACCAATCCAATGGGAAACTGGGAGTGCTGGCCCTTTACACAGTGGAAAGGTCCCCATAAGGAAATTTGAGCACGCAAAAATTAAATGGGCCTCTAAACCCTTTAAACAGAACTGTTTTCCATACTCCCTTTCACTCAAATGTGGGCCATGTATCTAAGGTTTTACCCCTTTTTAAATTTTAAATGATTCCTGTCATCCATAAATGCTCTCAACTCATTAAGTAAAAATTGGGGGCATGCTTGTCAGAAGCCAGACACAAGGGAAAAATAGAATTTTGGACAGTGGAATTCCCAAATGCACATGCTGTGGGTTCCAACTCCCCATTGGTCTTTAGATGCAAAGAAAAAAAAGATTTAAATTAAAAGGCTAAGCTGTATGCTTTCAAAGAAAGGGAGTAAAATTAAAAATCTTGGGGTTGGGCCAAATTAGCAAATTTGAGAACAATAAAAACGAAAAAAAACTTCAAAAGGATTAAAATTTACTTTAAAACTTAGGGGGGAAATTTACACAATCCCCGCCCCTCTATCAACATTCCATCATGCAGGGGAGGGCCCAAATTTCTATGGGGCATCCAACAAGATAAGTAGACTCCCTTGGGTGTCCAAAAACCCGCCCCCGGGTCCGGGTGGGGTTTCAAGTATCTAGGCAGGGAAAAACACCACCCACCAGATGTAGACCAAACAAAAGTAAACTTTGCCAGATGGACTATTGTCCCCAAAAACCCTTGGGATCAATTTTTGTAAGGAGTGGGGACCAAATTAATGGGTTTTTGAAAAAAACTCACTCAAAATGTTCCAAGAAAAAGGCTAATTAATTTTATCCACCCGTGGTATATTAAAGACCCTTTTTGGGGGAAATACCCTACTTTGCTAGCGAAAAAAAAGGGATTAAACCCTTTTGGGGGTTTGTGGGCGGGGTGGGTGGTAGGGGTTTTGTGAGGGGGGGTGTGAGGGGGTGTGGAGGGGTTGTGTGAGGGGGGTGAAAGGGGGGTGGGTTGGGGAGTGTGGGTGGGGGGTGGGGGTTTTTTGTGTTTTGTGGTTGGTGTGTGTGGGTGTGCGTCCTTGTGTGTAAGCAAAAATTTGTTTCGCTCGGGGGCAAAAGGTCCGTGCTGCGCCCCCCGTGTGTGCATGTGGTGCGGCCCCGCCCCGCTTATTTTGGGTGTATAAAACATTTGGGAAAATAAAAAAAAGAAGGAACACTGCAGAAAGGCCCCACGGCCCAAGCAGGGGAGGTCCAAAATCTCCTACCGGGTTTTAAGGGCCAAAGGGAAACCCCAACCCAGTCAGGTCAGGTCACATTGACTTAAAAGGGGGGAACCCCGGCAACCGACCTTTTCACAAGCAAACAGGTCTAACCCCACACCCACCCCAACTAAATCATGATTTATCCAACCTATTTTTAAAGCAAAACAACGTTCCCGGCCCCTAAAAACGGAAATTGGGGGTTTGTTCCACTCATCCACAATCAAAAACCAAACCCGTACTTTTCCCCATACCTTCCGAAAACCCGAAATTTTTTTCCCAAATTAAAACCAAAGGGTGCGAGTCCTGCCCAGGCAAAATATTTTCCCCAACTTATTTTTCACCCCCTTTTTTTATTCCCGGGCTTCCATTTTTACACCTCAATCATATCCCCCCAAAATTCTACGTCTTTCTAGAGAGTGCAGTTTCGGGGCCCTTAGTCTATCCTCATAGGGAAGTTTTTCTCCTTTACAGGGGATCATCTTTGTCATCCTCCTTTGTACATTTTCCAGAAAATTTTATATCCATTTTTGTAATACGGTGACCAAAACTGTGCAGCATAATCTAAATGGGGCCTAACCAAGGATGAAATAGAGTTGAAGAACAACCTGAGGGCTCCTATTATTTATGCTTCTTGATATGAAGCCAAGGATTCTATTAGCTTTATTGCAACACTTATGCACTGTTGTCTTGGTTTCAGATTACTGCTAACCAGAACTCCTAAATCTTTTTCGCAATCCCCTAATATTAAGATCTACATTATTTAGTTTATATGTGGCAGGTTATTTTCCTTCCAACATTTTGAACTTTGCATTTGTCTATATTAAACTGCATCTGCCACTTCTCCGACCACTGCATCAGTCTATTCAAATCTTCCGGAGTGCTCGAATGTCCTCGTCAGAATGAATTCGACGGCCTATTTTGGTGTCATCGGCAAACTTGCCGATGTCGCTCTTTATGCCCTCACTATGTTTTTTTATGAAATTGTGAACAGCAGGGGGCCCAACACTGCCCCCGTGGAACCCACTTTGACGTTTCCCCATTTTGATTTTCCCCCATTTATGCAAACTCTCTCTCCCTATTTGTAAACCATCCCTTATCCAGAAAAAATTTTCTCCTCCTTTCCAGTGCTTTAATTTTCCTCAATAGTCTTATGGGGGACCTGTCAAAACCCTACTGAATCCATATAAAAAATATCATATTATACCATGATCTACCTCCTCAAATCCCTTAGTAAAAAAATTTTAAATAAATTCGAAAGGGCAGGAACCCCCCTTTTTGTAAAACCAGCGGGAATTCGTTGATTAATTTATGCTTTTTCAAATGGCTACAACGCCTGGGAAATTATTGATTCCAAAAATTTTTCCCCACTATGGGGGTTTTAGGTTTATTGGTCTATAGTTCAAGCTAAGGACCTGTCACCTTTTTGAAAATATATCACATTTGCCATTTTCCCACTTACTGGCACCATCCCATTTGTAGTGAAAGTTAAAAGTTTAGCCAAAGGTGGCAACTCCTCTTTACTTTCCTTTAAAAACCCCATCATTCATCAGGGCCGGGGGATTTGTTAGTTTTAATTTATCTATTTGCCAAAGGGGCCCATGTCACTTTGACCCTAATAGTCACATTTTATTATCGTCCGTTCTACAAAATTTATCATTACTGAATTCGCTGTATCCTCCGGGGTGAAAAAACTGAGAGAAGTATGTTTTAAAAAATTCTACACATTTTCCTTACACTTCAGTGAGTGACCCGAGGAACTTTTGAGGGGGCCTATCTTGTCCCTGATTTTTACTTTTTATACCTAAAGAATCTTTTGGGTTAGTCTTTTGTTTTTTTGCAAATTTAACCTCATAATTCTTTTTTGCTTTTCTAATTCCCTTTTTTAAATTTTTCCTCTTTAACTGAATATAAACGATTTCTTAATTGCGCCTCCCTCTTTTTTTTGCCTATATATGCCTCTCTTTTGACCCCAAACAATATTTTAATTTATTGTTTTATCCATTTAGGATCCCTTTTTGTTGATCTGATTTCCCCATTTGGAACTAATTTGACGAGCACTAGAACTATCCCTGGAAACACATACGGCAACCACCCCCACCTACCGACCCTTTGTCGGTTATTCCAGTTTAGCCCACCAAGTAATTTTTCAGTCCTATGAAATCAGCCAACGAAATCAGGGGCGGAGACTTGATTTCCATTATTAGGGAATTCCATGATATATTAAAACGGGATTTGTGATCACTCTCCCCAAGCTATCCTTTTAAACCCAAGATTATTAATTTTTTTCCCTACTGGCAAGAACCAAATCAAGGAGGTTATTTCCCCAGTTGGCTCGTCACAAACTGTTTTAAAAAAACAATCCGGGCGTAAACAAGAAAGTCACCCAAACCCAAATTTCCTGTCAAAAATTTCTCCATCAATCGTCTAAGTTGAAATCTCCCATTTCCAACTTTTCGTAGTAGATCCTTAAAGAATTTTTGTCCCATAGAAGTTTACTGCACCCCTACAAGATTTGGGGCCCTGTAAATCACACCCAAAAATTTGTTTTTCTCGGCCCTCAGAACTGTAACCAAACAGATTCAGTGTGAACGCTTTTAATTTAATATCTTGTCTAACACAACAATTTAAATTGTCTCTGACATAAACGCTAAATCCACCCCTTTCCCCGTTGACCCCCGTCAGTTTTAATAATTTATACCCTTATGTGACATTCAAGGGGATCTCTCTATCTTTTGATTGAGCCAGGTCTCTTTATACAATAATATCTATGTTTCCTGCACTTGCAATTAATCTTTGCTCATCTATCTTATTTCAACACTCCTGCTATTAGTATAGTAAACCTTAAGGGAGCTAGTCCCTTGCTGCCCTCTGCTGTCCCCCTTTGTTTGCTGCCTGTTCTATTGTCCTTTATTTATAACTTCATGCTGAATGCCTTTTATACATTTACTTTTTCCCCAACCCTAGTGTTGCAACCTGCTTGTTTCCCCACACACACCCATACCTCTATCTCCATCAGTTTAAAATCATAGGCATTTCACCAATGGCCTTCTCAATCGAGTCTGCAAGTGCTACCACCCTGCCCCAGAGAGATGTACCCCATCCCTTGCATACATATCATGTTTGCCATAAAAGTTGTTCCAGTTGTCAATGAATGGGATTGCAAGTTCCTTGCAGTATCTGTCAAGCCAGCAATTTACACCAATTGCCCCCAGACAACCATTCATTTCCTACTCCCCTTCTAGGCAAGATGCTACATATGATTGGGGTCCCCCCCCTTAGACTTAATGAAATCTATAGCTGACCTGTACTTATCCTAGCAGCTCTTCTCTCCTACCCTTCCCAAAATCATTTTCCACCAGCACTGAGACAGATAATGGGCTTGTTCCCATTACCTGACATGATATTATCCAGCCTGTTGACAATGTCCCCAACACCAGCTCCAGGGAAGCACACTCTATCTCTCATCTTCTTAAATTCCTATTACAAAAAGCACGGTCAATATATCTTACCTGAGAGTCACCAACCACAAGAAATGCGCTTACCTTCATAGCGGGGGCAGTAGTACCCTTTACCTTCACTGGCCACTGAAGTACATTCATCCTGGAGAACAGAGAAGCGATTTCTACCTTCAGCTCTTCACTCTTAACTTTCCTTACTCTGATGCGCCCCCATTACTGTGAACAACCCCGCCATTTGTAGCAGGTGCGGGGCTGCACCTAAACTGCTGGTAGCCGTTGCTACCTCCCCAACTACAGCCTCCTCACAGCGAGAGACAAAACTGCACCTCACTGCTAGAAGTCTCATTCCCCACAACTCCAGCCACCTCACACTCTCTCCCAGACCCATTGAGGTGGACCTTCAGCCTCCTAATCTCCTCCTGGAGAAGCAAGACCTCCTCCTTCAACTCTCCAACCTCAGTTTTTAAAACACTGCAGAAGCAAGCCATGCTTTGTAACCGTCCACGCTAATCCCCAAAGCAGCTCAGGGTCTGTGACCTCACGTGACGACTGACCACTGACCACTGACGACTGACCACTGACCACTTAATACGTATTTGTATTTATAACTCATTACAATTGTGACCAGGTGTGGACGTATCAGTGGTTCATTACTTTGTAATTTGTCCATGACTGTAACCATGTATAGGAGTGAGGCTGATTCATTACCTCTGTAACTTGCCATGATTGTGACCAGATCTACCTGGAGTTCATTACCTTTGTAACTAGTTCAGCTATCATAACTTTGGGGTCCAGTCACTGGACCCATTATGTACCTTTGTAATCTTTGACTACCGCCCACAGGATGGGGATGGTGTATAATAAAGATATTAAACTGTGGGGTGTGTGTGTGTGTGTGTTGTGTGTGTGTGTGTGTGTGTGTGTGTGAAAGTGTACTCACCCATTTGGGTTGCGTGTGTGTGCGCGCGCCCCGCGCCCTGAGTGTGTGTGAGTGTGAGTTGGGCGGAGTGTGTGATGTGTGTGAGTGTGGGTGTGTGGGGTGTGTGTTGTGTGTGTGTGTGTGTGTGTGCTCACCTAGTTGTACTCACCTAGTTGAGGTTGCGGGGGTCGAGTCCGAGCTCCTGGCCCCGCCTCTTCACTGATCGCTACTAGGTCACTCTCCCTGAACCGTGAGCTTTATCATACCTCTGCTTAAAGCTATGTATGGATCCTGTCTCCACTACATCGCTTCCCAAACTATTCCACTTACTACTCTTGACTACACTTGACTACTCTGTGGCTGAAGAAATACTTCCTAACATCCCTGTGATTCATCTGTGTCTTCAACTTCCAACTGTGTACCCTTGTTACGTGTCCAATCTCTGGAACATCCTGTCTTTGTCCACCTTGTCAATTCCCCTCAGTATTTTGTGTGTGTGTGTGTGTGTGTGTGTGTGTGTGTGTGTGTGTGTGTGTGTGTGTGTGTGTGTGTGTGTGTGTCAGTGAGTGTGTGTCTGGAGTTTACCTGGAGAGAGTTCCGGGGGTCAACGTTCCCGCGGCCCGGTCTGTGACCAGGCCTCCTGGTGGATCAGAGCTGATCAACCAGGCTGTTGCGGGCGGCTGCACGAAAACCAACGTACGAGCCACAGCCCGGCTGGCGGGAAACCCCGACTTTAGGTGCTTGTCCAGTGCCAGCTTGAAGACTGCCAGGGGTCTGTTGGTAATCCACCTTATGTATGCGGGAGGCAGTATGAACAGTCTCGGCCCCTGACACTTATTGTATGGTCTCTTAACGTGCTAGTGACACCCCTGCTTTTCATTGGGGGGATGTTGCATCGTCTGCCAGGTCAGTGTGTCAGTGTGTGTGTGTGTGTGTGTGTGTGTGTGTGTGTGTGTGTGTGGTGTTGTGTGTTGTGGTGTGTGTGTTTTGTGTGGGGTGTGTGTGTGTTGTGTTTTCAAAAACAATATTTGCACCAATAACCATTACAGTTGTGACCGGGTGTGGAAGTGTGAATTGCTCATTACACTATAATTTGTTCATGATTGTAGCCATGTATAAACGTAAGTAACCATTCTACAGAATTCATTACCTTCGTAACTTGTGAGTTCATTACCTTTGTACCTAGTTCAGCTATCAAAACTTTGGGGGCCCAGTCCCTGGACCCATTACGTACCTCTGTAATCTGTAAATACCTTTTAACTTGTCATGATTGTGACCAGACCTACCTGGAGTTCATTACGTTTGTAAATTGTGAGTTGATTACCTCTCTAACTTGCTCAGCTATCAAAACTTTGGAGTCCAGTCCCTGGACCAATTATGTACCTCTAATCTTTTGACTACCGCCCACAGGATGGGTCTGGGGTGTATAATAAACATATTAAACTAACTAACTGGTCGGTGTAGGTGTTCGCTTGGATGTGTTCTTGACATCATTGGTTCAATTATTATCCTATATTTCTTTCCGTGTTCAGAGCAGAAGGAATTTAGTCTGTAACGAAATGAAGAATGTATACTTGTATTTTATCATTCTAGAGTAAACTAAGAGCAAGGATGATTAATTTGAAGAAGAGTTAATATAGGTTGTAATGTTTTTGCGAATGTTAATTTATCCACATGTATCTATTATAGGACATTTTAAGCTTCGGTATCAGATTTTATAGTTGGTTATAGTTGTCATATTGTTACACTATGTTATTTATTTTTTTCAATATCTAATGTAACGCTTTTCAGTTATTGCCATATATTGCCATCTTTATGGATTTTCCTTTTGTCTATTGTCTATGTGTATGGTTTTAAATAAAATATAAAAAAAAAAAAGTATTTTGGTCCATATGTGGTCTATGGTAGGCCAAGGTTGATATTGAAGTCTCCAGCTAAGAGAAGGTGGTGCTTGTTTCATTTGTCTGTTTGTTATTAGTGACTTCAGATTCTCACTGAAGTTTGGGATGTTTGTGTGGGGTATCCGGTATATGGCACCGATTGTTATAGGCGTCTTCAGGTTTTTTACAGTAAAATTAGCAAAAATGTATCCTCCATATTCATCACTAAAGCAATTAGTGCTAATACAAGATAGTTGGTTAGAGTAATAAGTCACGTTTGTGATGACTCATCATGTTAATTAATTCTTGCCTCAATCTATGTTATGTAGCTACTGGTGGTTGCCGCGTTTCAAGATGCCTTCGACATTCTGTTTGATAATTTCTCATAGTCTTTAATTTCCCTAGTAGGTTTATATTGTTGGTAGATCTTTGTGGAAGGTAATTGGCAAGCTGCATTAGTAGCATCAATTATTCGATTGTGTATGGACCTGATCGCGTCGTCAATTGCATTGGAAGGTAAATTTTCCAACGACACACTTTCATCTTCACCCAGAAATGCCCTGAAGGGGTCAAATCCTAGGGTGTTGAGATTGTATTATAACAGGGATATGGTCAGACCCTACGTTTCCACCAGGAGAGATACGACAATGAAAGAGGTCACAGTCTCTGTTAGTCAGGACTGTATCTGGTGTCCCTGGTTGAGGACCAATATAGGATTTAAAGAATGGGCCTTGAAATGACAAGTTTCTGGCTGTCATGATATTAAACAGTTGTTTTCCTTTCAAGTCACCCAGTGGATTACCAAGAGGGCAGGGTGGTGAGCATTAAAATCTCCCACTAGAATTGTTGATATATTTCTGCTTAATATCTTATGTAGAGGAATTGACTTTATATATGGTTGTCTGGGGGGGAAATATCCAGTTCCTATCAATAGTTGGCCACGAGACGTCGTCAGTTCGATTGCAAGAATGTTATCTTCATCAACATGAATATTTCTAAATGCATAGCCTAATGTAACTAAGATGGCTACGCCACTATAGGGTCCTCTCGGTTTCCCCACAGTAGAGTAACCACGTAATTTAATATGTTGATCAACTCTCGCAGCTGTCTCATTCAAGAGTATAACATCAGGATTGTAATTATGTAGTTCAACTTCAAGGAGGTAACGGTTATTAAAGAAATGTTGAACATTAAGTTGGAAAATTGTAATCCCCATTATTTCTTGCACTTCGCACGTGTACTGCTGTCTGAACGTCTGCAAGTAAATTTATGTTTGATATACACACTATCCCTGCTGGACTCGTCAAGGGGAGGAGGGAAGTTCTGAGTAGTTGCTTGTGTATTAAAAGTGTCACCATCCTCACTAGAGTTGGTAATATTAACAGAAGCATTAGAGTCATCATCAGAAAACTGAGGTGTGATATTCCCAGTTTCAGGAAGCAGAGGCTCGTGAGAGTTAATGGGAGACTGTGGAGGCTCCAAGGAAAAATTTGATAGGCCAGGTGAATAACCCTGGGAAAGTTCCTGTTCAACAGGATCAGCTACAATAGGGGAAGAGTAAGCACCATTCTCTGGGGCATGGTTAGGGTCAGGTATTGACTCATCGGGCTGAGGGGAGTTGACAACCTGGTATGGGAGGAGGGTGATCCCTGAGCAAGGGACGAATTAGGTGTATTTATAGAGGTAGAGTAGGGCACATACTTCCTGTTTTGAGAGGGTTGGGCCATAATAACCTTAACATTATCTGGGATAGTAATGGGAGTGATCCCATTAGCCATTAACAAATCATTGAAAATATTAGAAGAGGTTAGCGTGTCAGCGTGCCTCGTTGTGCTCCAGGTTTTCTCGTGTTTTCACGGTCGCTCTTACGTGCTAGAACTTTAATTTGTGCCATCAATCCTATACGATACATCCCTCTAGCGCCTGGAACCAATCTTGGGCGGAAAACATTATATACTGAGTCAAAAAAGGAGAATTAGTGTGCACTACCTAGCAGAGTTTACTGCCAGAGGGGAATCATAGGCCTGTGTTCCATGTGCAAAATAATAATAGAACTTTTCTTTGTCAGAGGAAAGAAAGTCTCCCTGATAACATTGTGTATACACAGTGTATAGTGTATACTACAGTGGCTCCCTAGTATATAAATGATAAAGGCTAAAGTGTCATTTGAAAACAGGTGAATTTGTAAATGAAGTGATGAGCCTATAGAGGTTACCACACAGGTCAGCTGTTTTAATAATCTTCCTGGCTTGCTAGGGTACCTCGCATATAATCTAGTGATACCAGTGAATAGCAGAATGCAGTGTTGTAGTAGCAACTAACCAGTATTATAATGGTACTTAGTGGAGTGGAGTGACTTTCATTAGTTTCTTTTTTTCGTGAAATACCAGACGTATATTGGCCGGGCCACCACTTGGAGAAGGCCCGGGCCGGGAGAATACCGGCGAATCTTTAATAATAATAATACCAGACGTATACTATGAATCTCATATAACCTGTAGTTACCAGCGGTCGCAATATACACAACGAGAAGCAATGATTACTACAGAAAAAGCGTCCTTCCTCCAAAATTTCCACCAGTCAACTATAGTGATAATATAGCATTTATTGTAGTGGAGACAAAAAAAACCTAGAAAAGCTAGATACAGCGGATGATAAACAAGGGTTGAGGCTCGACCGTTCGTCATTGTAGGAGCTGCCAGCAATCACCGACTCTTCAACATGCAAGTTATACTTTTGTATCAATCAAATCACATATTACTCGGGTAGATAATTTCAAGTAGATCCTTAATGCGTTAGCCCAAATCACCGACCAGTATGTTTTAAATAAGTGACCCACTGATCAGATCAGACTGGTTCCGAACCCTCGACTGGTCCGAACCCTCGACTGGTCCGAACCCTCGACTGGTCCGAGCCCTCGACTGGTCCGAACCCTTGACTGGTTTCAAACGGATTCGTTGGACAATAAAGCAGACTGTAAATGGATGGGGTTGTAGGCGCCCATCAGGAATGTACACGGTAAGCTGTCCAATATACAAGTACAGTTAGAAATAGAAATACAAATAGCTAGAGCTTCATTTAAGGAGGTTATTAATAGAGTATTCAAGAGGTTGCTAGTAGAATTACAGTAAATCAACCATTCAAATCATTATGAAGCTCTGTGTAGTCTGCAGTCAATCAAAAAAAC
The DNA here is from genome assembly GCF_026875155.1 of Cherax quadricarinatus. Taxonomy (NCBI): domain Eukaryota; kingdom Metazoa; phylum Arthropoda; class Malacostraca; order Decapoda; family Parastacidae; genus Cherax; species Cherax quadricarinatus. Next base: position 1,646,254 of record NC_069413.1, read on the forward strand.
GGGTTTTCCACATGGTTTATTATTATTATAATCAAAAAGAAGCGCTAAGCCACAAGGGCTAACAGCGCTGCAGGTAGGGAAGGAAGAAAGGGGAATTGGATGGCAGAAGGAGGGGGGATGATCAGCAGGTTACAGAAAAACAGGGGGGGCAGGGGATAGACGGGGGTAGAAGGTAGCAAGAGAATTGAAGTAGAAAGGGCTGAAGGTATCAGAATTTGTGAAGTAAGTCAGTCTTTTGTAAAAAAGTCAATGAGAGAGTCCGGATGAAAGGTGGTCCATCAGCGAGAAGGGAAGGTAAAGAGAGAGCAGCGGAGCGAAGACGACGACAGAGGTAAATTCTGCGTGCTCGTTGATAAAGTGGGCAGTCCAACAGAATGTGGCTGACTGATAATGGAGCTTGGCAATTCTCACAGAGGGGGAGCCCGACGCCTCTCCATGAGATATCCATGAGTAAGACGGTTATGGCCAATGCGAAGACGGGAGAGAGTAGTCCCCCCAACCTCGACACTGGTGATAAGAAGACGGCCAGTGACCTATACTCGGTTTAATAGACTGAAGTTTTTTGCCGAGCATAGTAGACCAACGTTGTTGCCAACGGGTGTGAAGGTGGGAAGATATTGCAGCAAAATAGTCCGTAAATGGAATACCTCTATAAGAAAAACTGGTAGGTCTGTACTGCTGACGCGCAGCAGTGTCTGCTGTTCATTTTCCCTGTACGTCAACATGACCAGGACCCAACAAAAAAAAATATCTTTATGCTTGGTAAAGATGCGGCGTAGCCAAAGTTGGATACGGGGGGAAATAAGGGGTGAGGTGTATCAAATTTTTGTAAAGCCTGTAAAGCACTAGGAGTCTGAGACAACCACAAATGTGACACAGGCATAGATGCAATACGGATAAGTGCTGTAAGGATGGCATATAATTCAGCAGTAAAAATACTAGCCGAAGATAGTAAATGCCCTTGTACGACGCTGTCCGGAAACACTGCTGCGAATCCTATGCCGTCAGAAGACTTAGAGCCATCTGTGTACACAGCAATGGCATGAGAATGAGAGTGAAAGTGGTCAAGAAAAAGGGGCGGGAAGCGACCGTAGACAGTTGGGCTTTCGAGCAAGGAGGGAGAAAGAACAGACTCGAACAGCTGGAACCCTTTCCCCGGGGGGTAGGGAAAAGTGAGATGCTACATGAACATAGAAAGGTGGTAGTTGAAGAGAAGACAAGAGCGGCAATGAAGGCGAAGAGAGTAGGGACGGAGTAAACAGGGGGCGGAGGACAAATAAAGAATGTCTACTAATATCAGTGTCCATCTATAAAATGGAAGGATTGCGGAGATCATGAGAGCGTACATAGTTAGCGCAGGGCAATGGGAATCACGGCGATCGGATAAGGATGGAACGTTCCTTCTGCTAAGGGCTCTCGACAGGGGTAAGAGCGGAAAGCACCAAGGCATATATCCTTGGTGATGAATGGGGTTAAGGCTAGAGAGAGTAGCAGGAGATGAGCTGAAATTAGATCTGGTCACCATAATCAAGTTTCGATAAAATATGGGTGAATGTAGGCGAAGGAGGTTCGACGATCAGCTCCCCACGAAAAGATGAAGCAAGGGTTTTAGAGGTACAGCCGGCTGTGACAATTGCCTTCAGAGAGGTAATGTGAGGTTTCCAGGATAACTACGATCAAAGAGGAGGCCAGAACTTGACTGTATCACGTTCAGGGATACGGGGAGCCATAGAGTACAAAAGGATGATCGGGAGATGACAGAGCGTCTAGTGAAGTGATTTGGTGGTTTTAGTTGCTGGAAAATTTAAACCACGTGGTGGTGGCCCATGGAAAACACGGTCGCCCCCCCCCCTTCCCCACTGCATGTTGGAAGAGAAATGTAAGGAGGTGTCAGTCAGCGCCTGCCACAGGCAATGCGAATTCATCAACCTATGTTGTTGACCAAATATTTGATGGAAAGATAGAGGCCCAAATCATTAATAGCAAGGAGGAAAAAGTGTTGTGCTCAGAAACATCCTGGGGGACACCTTCAGCTTGGATAAAGTCCGGGGAGAGCACATTATTAACCCGAACCGGAAATGCCTGTGAGTTAAAAAGTTCTTAAGGAAGGTTGGTTAGATTGCTCGAAGGCCTAAGGAAGTGGGCTTGGGCTAAAATATCTATACCTCCAAGTTGTGTTATATGCCTTCTCAAGGTCAAAAATATGGCATACTGACCGTAGTGGTTATTCGCAAAGGCATTTACGAACATACGTAATCCAAGCGTGTAAGGGGTCTATGGTAGGAACGTCCCTTTACGAAAAAGCCATTATTGACGAGTGGGAGAGACTGTTCTGTGTGTTCTAAATACCACACTAAAGTTTTCCTTAATTTTACTAGGCCGTTCCCATTACTTGCAAACTGCACTGGTAAGAGCAATGGGACGATAGTGGGAGGTTTAATTGTCCGTAGTGCCTGGTTTGCGGAAAGGGAGAAACAATACGGCGGATTTCCACAGCTGTGGAGAACTCCTTGTGACCAAATAAGATTGTAAAGGCGTAATTAGGACTGCAAGGGCTGACTGATGTTTATGTAAGTAGCATACGAATATGAATGTCGTCGGGACCCAGCTGCCGATGACCGACAAGCTGAGAGTGTTGCCTCCAGTTCTTGAAGTGTAAAAGTCACATTACTGTTCTCCCTGAGAGAAGAAAAGTCAAGGGTGGCTAACTCTCTGGCAGACTTTGAGGAAAGAAATGAGGGGAAAGATGGAGTCCCTGGAAATACGGACCGATGAATGCCAATTTCTTTGGCATCATCTAGGGGTTTGCTTATATCAACACCGGCAACCCGCAGAACAGTGAGCCGGGTCAGGAGAAAGAATATTTACACTCAGTTTTCGTACTTTTTTCCAGACTGCACTCATAGAGGAAGCAGAGGTGATGGTGGAGAACATAATCTCGCCAGCAAGTGCGGTTAGCGTCACGGTGACACGGCGAGCGATCGCACGTTCTGTTTAAAATCAAGGAGTCGGCTCTGAGGTTCTATTGTACCGGTACCTGCCATGTAGCGCGTTTCAAACGTACTGCACGAGCACATGGCAGGAGACCACCAAGGGCACGCATTTCTGAGAATTGCCCGCCCGAAGTTTGGGGTATAGAATGAGAAGCTGCGGTGAAAACGAGGACGAAGAAGAGTGTAAAAAGCTCATCGATGGAGGACGAAGAAGGGACCTCTTTCAAAAACAGTTAGGTTGAGTAAAGGTTCCAATTTGCCCGATTAAATTGCCAGCGTGGGGTTGCGAAGAGGTGGCGAATATGAAGGGAAGTAAGAATGATTGGGAAATGATCACGTCTGTAAGTAGTCGGGAGAACAGACCACAGTGAAGTCTAATGCGGCGGAGGAAGAGCAAACTGAGAGATCGATGCAAGAGAGAGTATGAGTCCGAGGATCAAAATGGGTGTGAGTACCTGTATTTAAAACATGGAGGGGGTGGGTGGCAAGAAAAGCCTCTAACTGAATTCCACGGGAATCACAGTGAGACCCCCCCCAGAGGAAATGGTGGGCATTAAAATCACCAAGTAACAGAATCGGTGGCGGTAATGACGAAACAAGGAAGCAAAATCCGGAATAGATAATGCCCGAGAAGGAGAGAGATATAAAGAACAGAGCGTATACCACCTATGTAAGTGGATACGGGCTGCTGTGTAATGCAGCGAAGTATGAACAAATAGCTGATGGTACGGAATATCAGTGCGGAGAAGAAGGGCACTTTCATTAAAGGTCCCATCAGGAAAAGGATCTGAAGAATACAATAAATTATAGCCTGAGATGTGAGAAATAACAGCAGAGTGTAATTTTGGTTCCTGTAAGCAAACACCAACAGGGGCAAACTGGGAGAGTAACATCTGAAGCTCACCCCGATTACCCCTGAGGCCGCGTTATAGTTCCACTGTAAAAGGCCATGATTGGCAATGATAAAGATCCTTGAAACCGCAGTAAGGGTCCAACAGACTAGAAGGGTTAGAAAAGTTCCACATGCGGAGGCAGTGGAAAATGTTCGAAGCAGCGAAGGAACGGTGCTGTTGAAGAAGGAGTTGCGCAGTAGGAGTTAGAGGAGAGAGAAAGAGCGGAAGGTGGATCAGTGTCCATTGATGGTTTGGTCCACTGCAATATATCAGAGATTGCTTCAAAGTGTATCGTCGGAATTCAGAGATGTCGTATGGGAGACAATATTGGAATGGAAGGGGGAGATGAGTAAAGATTGGAACTGTATTGGACTGTAACCAAGAGGGGGGGGCGAAAGGGGTGGAGGGAACTGGAGAAGCGTGGCAGGGACAGAAGAACAGGAACCTGGGAGGTGGCAGAAGAGGAATAAACTTGGGAGGGGGAGAATCTAGGGAGGAAGGTACATTACGAGAGGAGGGTGAACCTCTGCACTTGTAACTGAGCAGTGAGAAGGGGAAGAACTAGGGACAGAGACAGGGAGGGTAAAATTGAGGAGGTGGAAGATGGGTCGGAGGTTGTTACCGGACCTTTTTATGACTTTTGAGAGTAGAGGGACGATGGGAGGAGTGTCGTACGAGGTCTCGAGTCGATACCGAGGCTAGTAAGGAGAGAACTCGAAGACGCGAGATTAGACTGAGGCGTTGAAGTAGGGACGTGCTGAGCCGAGGACAGCAAAAGGATTAGATCTACAGAGTGATTATGGGAGAGGTAACCACAGAAGGTGGGTGAGAAGATGGATACTAGAAGTGGGGGGAGACGTTTTGAAACAACGGGAATAGAAACAACGTGGGAGTCTCCCTTGGAGGCGTAGATGAGAAACTGCCATGGCATAAGGGAGACCTTCTGTCTCTTTGAGGTAACGATTTCCCGCTCGTTTAAAAGACCTGACAACGGCGAGAGTACGAAGGGTGAGCCTCATGACAGTTAAGTCAAGATGGAGCATCGATTGTCAAGACGTATTAGAATGGGTCATCGGCACCACAGACTGGCATTCGGCGATAGATCTGCAATATTTCGCTGGATGGCCAAATCGCCAGCAATTTCTACAACTGTTGTGGAGTAGGGATCACCTTTCGAACTTGTAACCGATGTCCTGCATATAAACTGAGGATGGGAGTTTCTCGGCTGTCAAAAGATTAAACGAGCCACATTGGCTATTGTATCTTTCTCCGCCCACGGCAGGAAAGAACGTTAAGTGTCTACCTTGAAGGATTGGGAGATCTTGGAGTTCCAGCTGTTCTAGAATGTCGTGCCACATGTCTGGAAATTTTGTTTGAACTATGGTATGTGGCAGAATGACGGTACCGACTACAAGAATTGGAGGGAATGATGTTTTTCAAGGGGACAGGAACAGTATCTATATGGGAAAGACGAGAGAGCTCACGAGCTGGGGTAGCATTCCTGTACGGTCATATAGAATGCGCGTACCGCTTCTTAAGAGCATGAAAATAAATATCTATACCAACATGGCGTAGTAGTGTGCCTTGCCAATACATGGTCAGAAAGATAGGCAGAGAGGAAGTTGGGTCGTAAAGTGAAGATTTTATCCAGCTGTTTCATTCCCCTGAAACTGTGATGACGGGGAAAGTAGTGAAAGGACGTGTCGATCGTTTCTGAAGAAGAACGGAAGGCGAATGTGGAGAAGTGATCATCAGTCAGTAATTGTCGTTGACGTTTAGGCGTGGGACCAGAGTTGGTCCGACGTGGAACGGGTCAGCGGCGATTTGAAAATTGCCGTACAGTAGGAGTGAAGGCCGAAACAATAGTCAGAGGAGAGCGAAGGTCCTGATACTAAATCCGAAGGATGTCAGTCGAGGCCTCAGGTATACCTGAAGCGGGTGAGGAACAGCAACCGAGGCAATAGGTACAGAGGCATGAGGAATGTCTGAAGAGTGGTCCAAAGGACGAGGCGGGGTCAGAACGGGGGTGTCGGTATCAAGAAGAAGGGGCCCGGGGGTACCAGGTTCATGGACTAGGGCTGCCAGTTAGGTTACTTCCTATTCCTTTTTGTTTTTAAAAAAAAAAAGAAAGAAGAAAAGAAAATAAAATAAAAAAAAAGAAAAAAAAAAGGGGGACCGGGAGGGATAGGTTCCTAGGAGAATGAAAAGGGCCAGAAATCTCCCGACCCGCAGCCCAAGAGGACCTCAGCACCGCAAGTAGCGCAGCTGCAGCATGGAACCCTGTGCCATACCCTACCCATCACCTAGTAAACTAACAATCCGGGATTGCAACCTCAGTCACTGTCTGCCGAGCTACCACGGTGGACAAAAGAGAGGGCGGCTGGATATTACCGCCACAAAGCTACCTCCTTTGGCTCACCACCCCCCAGGAATCCGAAAGGTGGCTTCCAGAGTACCTCGTCGCCCGAAAGACACCAAAGCAACTCCGGATAACCGATGAGGGATCGGAACATCCCCAGGGCGATCAAGAATTCCACGGCAAAACTACGCCACCGCCTAAGAACCTCACTCAAACGGAATGGGATGGACCCCGGTAACCTTTCTCCTACCCAGGAACTATTCGCGCCCTGTGGGAGAAATCCCAAAGGACAAAAAGAGGAAGGGCAAAAAGTGGAGGAGTGGGGAGGAGGAGGAGGAAAGGAAAAAAGGGGAGGATGGGGAGGATGGGATAGGGTGGGGAGATTGTGGGGTAATTAGGTTTCGGGGTCTGAGGAAGAAGACCGATAGGTCTAATTCCTCAACCAAGAGGCCTCTTCAAACTCACGCCAGGAGCCCCCCCTTGAAGAGGAATCTGCATTATAGATCAACCCACAAATTTTCAGCTGTTCAGTCACATCCCATCCAAACTCCACCCCCATTCTACCCCCCACCCAATCTCCATCTCTAATAATTTCGATTTAGCTCTGTTGACACCATGCCCTGACGTGCCTCTCCAAAAAAAACCTCATTAACTCCTCCTCCACCTTTTCGTACAACACCTGACATCATAGATCGTATTTGTTGTGTCCATCTACATAACCAACTACCTCTGTAAACCCCTTTACGCCTCCTCCTGTAACGACGTTGTTTTGCTTCCTCAACCATCCCATAAAACGGGTGTATTCATACTGCAAACAGAATTTGAGACATATTACACCCATTGTCTCAAACCTTTTCTTTCTCCATTTTCAAACACGCTACCCAACCTACCATTTAAAATTTTCACCTGAATCGGTAGCTTTCCTGCATACAAGGTCCTTACCCATTTTAACTATTCCCTCCCCAAAACCCATAAGCCTTAAAGTGTTAACATTGTACTCTCTATTCACACCGGTCATAAGCATTCTTCGCCATCAATCAGCCCAAATTCCCACCAATCTACAACCCTCAAAAATTCCCTAATACGACTAATGTCCAATTCCCTCATACATGACCCGGAATTCCCAACTGACCCTTGTGCACCATAAACACCCATTACCTTCTTCATCCTGTTCCCTAAATCTTCTGCAAAAATCTTAATAATCTGTACACATTAAAGATATGGGCCCCTGTAACCGTGCACATGTTCGTTCTCTCCCTCGCTTTTATTTCTTTACAAGCAGACGACCACACCCGTCCTCTGTGACGTTCCCAATTTCCCTTCCTTCGCATACATTCAATACCTGAAAAACAAACATTTATGGTTTCCCAATGCACTCGTAAAAATCATTGGAAACCCATCAATTCCCGGTGCTTTCCCCCTTACTTAAATTAACACTGCCTCTTTCACTTCTCCATACTTATTATTCGTCTCCAATCCCCCTCTGTCCTCCCCACCTTTCCCAAGACCTTCCACCCCTCCTCTTTCTTATTAACTATCCCCACAATTACCTTTTTTCTTTTTTCTTCCCAGTTCCTTTTAAACGATCAAAAGTCCGCATAACTACTTTATCCCCTCAGTTGTCACCCAACATTTGCCCCTTAGTATAACCTGCCAAATCGTCACTAACCTCTAAAAGTAATTATAGTGGACTCCTGTTACTAATGCGAAAACTTCTTAACACACTACCCGACGGATTACTCCCCATAGCACGCTCCATACCTGCCCTCTTACCCTTAATTCAATCAATCTTTCATTATGGTATGTCGCCTTAGTCCTCCCTCTTAGCCCTGATATTTCCTTCAAAAAAGTCTTTCCTCCTCATCTCATGCGTAACAGCTCTCATTGAGCGTGCTGTTCCAATAATACTGTAAACCGTACCTCCACCTCGCCTCCTCTCTTCCTCACTTCCTTTATATTTATAAAACCCCGCGATTACCAGGTTTAGCCCTATTTTTCCCACCACCAATCCAAAATACTCCTACCCCATCCCCCAGTCCCTTGCCCTCCACAATTGTCTCCACCAGTCTCTCTAAACTCTCTGCGTTCACCACCTCACTCCCTGCACCAACCTCCATTTAACTTCCAGAAACTTTGAATATTACCTTTACCACTCCCTCCCTATCCAGTTCTAAACCAAAACTGGCCCTAGTGATCCGAAAACCTACATCAACTGTTTTTAACCCCTCCACCCTAACTGCCTCCGTTATATAAATCCTATCTAACCTCGCGAATAATTTCTCCTAACAAAAGTGTAAATCCACTCTTCCAAGCCCCACTCCCCTCCACGTCCCTCAACCCCTGCATCCTGTAAAACATTGCGAACGACCGTAATTACACAACCCGCCCCCCTTGCTCCACGTCCCCCCCCCTTATAAGCACAGTTCCAGCCCCCCCCCAATTACATTACTAAGGTAAACCCCCTTAAAAAATACACTAAAACGTCTCTCACTCCACAAAAACCTCTTTTAACTTTGATTATATTACTCTTCTTGGCATATTAAACCCCAATGAAACATACTCTAGATGCTCCCCACCTCACCATCCACCCTCCTCACTACCCTCCCCCCCCTCCCCTTCTTCCCGACATTATAATACTAAGTGACTATTTTTCCTCACAGCCACGCCACTACTGCCCCCTTTTAAACAGCTAACAGACCCACTTACATAAATTATAACCCTTAATGCCAAAGCACAGCCTATCTTATAATTATGTTCTTGTATACAGCAACATCCACATTATAATCTCCTTCTAAAACCATTCCATCCATACTCGTTTCACTTCATTCTTCAATCCATTACATTTCAGTTACTATCGTAAGTTATTTTAAAAGTGGTGGTTTTAAGCCCTTTCTTCCTTGGCACACACCCTCCTATACCGTCCTGTTGTATGGCATCTTTCATGACAGCTTCTTATTCACCCCTCCCCTATCCACCTTCATTAATCCCTAAACCTTTGAAACCCTACATTACCCCTCCCCCCTCTTTCCCCTTATGACATACTTCCTTTCTCCAAGATGTTACTCCTGTCTTGTCTGGAGTAAGAACATCGTCCAATCTCTCCATACTTCCTGCAGTTCTCTTCTACGAGAACTCGCCCCCCCCGGCACACACCTCGTCACCTGTCTTTTTTCCGCCGATGGACCTCTGCCACATACGTTGTGCACATAAACATTAGTGCACACAGTATTCCTAACACTCTTGATCTTGCTGCACAGTTTTGCCTAGCACCAGGTTACACCCTTATCACCTGTCCCTCCTCAACGTCATGCAAAAAGGAACTCAGTACTTCCTCCAGCAACCCTCCTGTTGGCCCGTACCTCCTCATCAGACTCGGATGTGTCGTCTGTCCCTTATCAAACTGTTATGTTAACACTTCCTCCATAGTCGCCTCAGCCCTATCCACTATCGTCACTCCACGGCAAGGAATCTTGTTTGGCCTTAACCCTTCCTCCGACACTCCCAGAATCATTTCCTCTGATGTAGGAATCACTGTACTGTTCCCCTCCGTCCACGCTTTTTTATAGCATTGGGCCGCCATATGTTCAAAAGAAACCACATAAGACTGCAAGTCTTTTTTTTTTCCGCTGCCTCTGATTAGTACACGTAGAACCTGCGTTCGGAAGACTCCATAAAATAACGTATGATGGAAATTGGCTGCCTCAACGTCATTTAAAGCGTAAATGATCCTTCAGGTAGCCCCTCATTAAGGTCCATTTTGCCCACACCCCCAACACTGCTGGAGTGGATTTTCCCATAGCTGTTAAACACGCCGTCACATCCATGCTCCGCGCTCAAAAAGGCAACGTTTTTCGTCGTACCTGTCACCACGTCAAATAACTGGAGCACATCATGTAAGCAGACTTCCACCATAGTGTTCACTGTCCACCTCTTCTCTTGATATTTGTTGACTATGCTTGTGAAAATCCTGCGTCTTTAAACTTGATGAAAATTCTCGACACACCATTTACTGCTACTTCATATAATTCTTCGGTCGGTATTCCATATACCTCACTGATGAGCATGCGTAACAACGTGCATGGTTGTTCCTGTAAGCGTCCACGCACCAGTTCCCCACAAACAGTGCTCACCCGGGTGGCAATGCGATCCGCCATTTGTATGCACAAAACAGGATAACTGCGTCAGTAAAACCAGTTGTATCAGGAGCTACTGCGCAGCCTGTCCGCACGGCACAATAGACGATGCGAACAAATGATATGACAGTAGAGGCGGCTTTCCCCTTTTCACCCGCCGCCTTGGAATGGCAACCTGCCTGACACTGGCTGCTGGGACTAGACCCCGTTTGTCACCTGCCTGGTCCCAGTCCCCCCCAACCCACCCCCTTAACCTTTGAAACCTTTCAGTGCTTCAGCACACTACAACCCACTCTCTGGGAGATCCCAACTGGGTTTCCAAGTCTTCTTCCCAGGTCTCTTGCCCTGGCGTTAAAAAACGTCATCCATATCAAACGTCCCAGCTGTTCTCTAGTTTCGTGAACTCCGTCTCCAAATGTAACCTCCTCTTCATCCCACCTCTGTGCAACCTCAGCCACTACCTGTGTGCTTTCTTCCCCTCATTGCACACGGTTTCCCACGGTCCAATAGACTGTTACATCCTCCAATGAGCGTCCATGGCGGCTCATCATCCAGACTGCCCCTCCACCTCACTCAGAAGTATTCAAATACGCTCATCCAACATTCCATCCTGTTGCATTACAGGCTCAGCCTCATCGTTCGTCGTCGTCGTCGTCGTCGTCGTCGTCGTCGTCTGCTCAGGCCCCGTCCCCACAGGTAACGTAGCACAAGAGAACCGGCTCCGCCTCTGCGTTAGTCCACTTTCCCTCACTACCAACTGTATGATGCCTGCCTGCCTTTCGAGCCGCATCTGGTCTCCTGTACCAACAGGATCCAACTGCTT
>NC_069413.1:1657954-1675454 GCF_026875155.1 Cherax quadricarinatus
TCAAATTTTTTTTATCACTTCTATTGTGTTAATCTCAACGTTGAGTTTTAAGTTGTGCTATATTATACCTTGTATTGCATTACATTTTTCAGTTACGTAAGCTTCCATTCCAATGTTCTACTTATGTATGTTATAATGTTTAATTGTTGTGTACTTTGACATTGTATAGAATCAGCCCAGGCCGTACACCTGCCTCCCCCTATTTTGTTTAGTTGTATGTTCGGGGACGACATACGTTAGCGTCGCCGAGCTCTCAGTAGTAGTAACCAGTTCCCAGTAACCATTTAAACCAGTAACAGTGTCCCGGTGGTTGACTCACTCCCAACCGTCTCTGCTGAGTCACTGTCTGAACTCATATTGTGCTGACCTAGCACTATTCAAAGACCCCCTCACATATGGGTACTGTGGGCGGCCAGTCAGTTTACGAGAGAGAGCAGGAGATAGAGTACGGCTGTAAGGGCGCTCTCCCATTATTTTGTAATATACTTTACTACCAGCCTACGGAGTATACTTTAACCAATCCACGTGTTCGAACTCCCACATGATACACACACACAACCACACACACACACACACACACACACACACACAACACCCCCACACACACACACACACACACAATCCCACCAAGTGCAAAGTCATGAAGATTGGGGAAGGGCAAAGAAGGCCGCAAAACGGAGTACAGTCCAGGGGGTCAGAGACTACAAACCTCACTCAAGGAAAAAGATCTTGGGGTGAGTATAACACCAGGCACATCCCCTGAAGCGCACATCAACCAAAAAAACTGCTGCAGCATATGGCGCCTAGCAAACCTCAAAAACGCTTTCCCGACATTTTTAATAAGGAATCATTCAGGACCCTGTACACCGTGTATGTTAGGCCCATTTGGATTTATGCAGCACCATTTTGGGGAACCCACACCTAGCCAAGCACGTGAAGAAACTAGAGAAAGTGCAAAGGTTTTTGCAACAAGACTAGTCCCAGAGCTAAGAGGTATGTCCTACGAGGAGAGGTTAAGGGAAATCAACCTGACGACACTGGAGGACAGGAGGGGATAGGGGGGGGGCATGAAACGACATACAAATACTGAGAGGAATTGACAAGGTGGACCAAACAGGATGTTCCCGAGATTGGAACAGTAACAAGGGGACACAGTGGAAGTGAAGACCCCAGGATGAATCACAGGGATGTTTTGGAAGTATTTCTTCAGCCACAGAGTAGTCAGTAAGTGGAATAGTTTGGGAAGCGATGTAGTGGGGGCAGGATCCATACATAGCTTTAAGCAGAGGTATGATTTAAAACTCACGGCTCAGGGGAGAGTGACCTAGTAGCGATCAGTGAAGAGGCGGGGCCAGGAGCTCGGACTCGACCCCCGCAAAACCCCAACTAGGTGAGTAAACTAGGTGAGTAACACAACACCACACACACACACACACCCCACCACACACAACACACACCCCACACACACACACACACACACACCCACAAAACACACACAGTTTAATATCTTTTTTATACACCCCATACCCATCCTGTGGGCGGTAGTCAAAAAATTACAAAGGTACATAACGGGTCCCGTGACGGACCCCAAAAATTATGATAGCGAACAGTTAAAAAAGGGTAATGAACCCCGGGTGATTGGTCCAATCATGGCAAGTTACGGGTAAAAATCAGCCTCCCCCTATACATGGTTACAGCATGGACAATTACAAAAAAATGAACCATGATAGCCCCAATGGTCACAATTTAATGAGTTTAAAAAAAAAATACGTTTTAAAATGATCATACACCCACACAGCGCGCGGCACAACACTGCACAACGGGGGCGCAGCACGGCCCTGTGCACACGAGGACAAATTATGCTTTCACACAGGAGCAACCCACACCACCACAAACACCACCCCCACACCCCACTAACCCCCACCAACCCCACTCACCCCCCACCCCCACACACCACACACCCAAAACCCTCACACCACCCTCAACCACCCCTAACACAACCCTCACCACCCTCACACACCCTACCACCCTCACACACACCCTCACACCACCCTCACAACACCCTACAAAACCCCCTCCACACCCACCCCGACAAAAAACCACACCACCACACACACCACACCCCAAAAACACACACACACCCCACACATGGTAATGCTTATTTACAGCTAGCAAAGTCGGGTTTTTTCTCCAGAAGGGTTGCAATATACCACTGGGTTAAAATACTTACCCATTTTTGAAACTTTGGTGATTTTTCTAAGTTCATTAATTTTTTTCCACTCCAGTACAAAATGATCAAGTGTGACTGTCCCTGGAAAATTTTACTTTCGTTTGGCTACATCGTGGTGGTGTTTAAACCTGCCTAGATACTTGTCCCCCAGCGGACCCGGGCAGTGTGACTCCAAGAGTTGTTATTTGTTGGATCACCTTGACATTGGCTCCTTGCATGAGGGAATGATAAAAGATGGACTGACTTGTGTCAACTCCCAAAGTCTTAAGTCAAAAAAGGTCTTTTGAAGTTCTTTTCGTATTATTGTTCTAAAATGCTAACTGAAAAACCCAAGTTGTAATCTACCCCCCTCTTTGAAAGCATAATTTTGCCAAAATCAGTTCTATATGCATCAAAAGCCAAGTGAGAGGGAAATCCACGCATGTGCACTCTGACTCCACTGTCCACAATCTTACCATCCTGTGTCTGGCTTCGACATAAGATGCCACAATTTTTACTTAATGATTGAAGGGATTTATGGATGACAAGAAAACAGTACAATTAAAAGGGGCAACTTTGATACAGGACACTTTGAGTGCAAGGGTTGGCAAACAGTTCTGTTTGAAGGGGAGGGGGCCCCCCTTATTTATGCGTGCTCAAATTTCCTTTGAGAGCCATCACTGTGTGACAAACAGCACTACCCGCTAACCAGTGGATGGTGAAAAGAAAAAATAACGTAAATAATTTGTGAAAAAATTTTTCTGTTTTACTAAGTTTCAATACAGCATAAGCTCATTTTTGACTTCAAGACGAAGCTTGGTTTTGATTTAAGAAGGTTTTGGGGGGGAAAAGGGGGGGGAATGGTAGTTTTGGAATGGGGTAAAATCCCATGGAGCAGGGAAAAAAGTTCTGTGTCTTACTTTTGTAGTCTGTAGCTGGGTTAGCGGAGGCGGTTCCTGTTTTTTTTATCCAAACGGAAGGTGTTCACCCGTGCGAGGAAAGTTTGGAGGGCTTCTGAGCAGGGGTTTGAATGGGGTGCTAAGCTATTGACCCCCCAATTTTTGGGTATTTCTTTCAGTAACACGTCTTAAAGCTTGGATATTAATTAAAATTTTAAAATTTTTGGCAAAAGGGCATCCCAGGATGTCCCCATTGCTTCGTTTTTCAGTTTTCCAGCCCCCCAAGTTCCGTCAGACACGAGTGCAAGTAGTGGGGCCGCTAATCAACCAAGGATCTAATATAAGCAAGAACATCATTTTCAAATTTTAACATTACACCAAACTGGGGGGGAAAACCAACCACAACTCTAAGGCTCTCGCCTTTTTTGTATTGGCGCAAATCTCGTTTCAACGGTCCAAGTAGTGGGAACCCCAAAGCCCAATACCTGTATCCTTTCATATTCTAGAAGAGACCCCTTTTGCAAAAGGATCGACGAACTGTGCCCCTCTGCCGAGGAGGCGTTTTTGAGTATCTTTGTTTTATCCCCTGGATTATTAACCCCAGGTCCTGACACGAGGCTAGTACATGATTAAAAAGTTTTGGTGGGGGCTGCTAGCATGGCATTAAGTAAGGGATTAAACAAAATGTTGAAAAGGGTGGGATAAGCCACCTCCCTGTGGTTTTCAATTTAAAAACTTTAGTTTCCTTCTAGTCCGGAACAACCAATGACTTTTTTTGTTGGCAGGTAACCCTTTTAAACCCAGAAAACCTCCTCCAACATCCATTCTGGCAAGTTCACTAATGATTACAGTCGGGTTGGGTAATCAAAGCGGTTTTTTGGGCAATGAAGGTAGTGTATGAGCTGTCAGTGGCGAGTGAGAAAGGTGGGAATGCAATGATGCCATCCCTTTCCCTGCAGAACCCATGCAACCGGGAAACAAGAATTGCTTAAATTTTTTGTAAGCGATTAAGAATATCCCTTTTGAATGTTTTACACAAACAGCTAGTAAGGGTACCCCTACAGGTCCATTAGAACGCCGGGCCCGCAGTGCTGCCCGGTGTGCACTGTACATTGACATCTACTACAAATAGATTTTGCTCAAAATTTTTTATAATGCCATGTAGAATTTATTTCCCCCAATTTGCATAATAAAAAGCCGTTTGAATAAAGAAACTTTCAAAATTTATCAAAATTTCCCCAAACCCCTAAGCCTAGTTTTCCCATTTGTATTAAAAATGTCAAATTTAAAACACAAAAAATTTACATAAACCCCTAACCCTTTTTCGTTGGTGTACATGATACAACCTTGTATTACCCTAAAGAAAAAAGGCAATAAAAAAGGAAAACCCCTTTTCCCTTAAAAAAAAAGACTTTAATTACCCCTCAGGTACATACATAAAAACAATAAAACATACTGAATTTTAACACAATCACTTCCAACGTCGTTTAATAAAACATCGACTCAACCCCGAATAATTTCCCTTTCCCTTTTACAACCCAGGGTTTCCTAAAAAAATTTTAACTACATACAAATATTGCCACCATCTAGACAAAAAAAAAACAATACCAAATAACAAAACAACCATCTTCATTGACCCCAAATTCAATTGTGTTACAAAAATACTTTGTAATTAAACTGAAGATAAAAGCCATTTTTGACATTTACACTTTGTATCAAAATCAAAATTGCATAGAACATTATGTTTTGAATATTATTGAAATGTTCAAAAAAAAACCATTATGATTGGAAAATTTTTATATTTTCCGAAAAACGGTAATTTAAGGAATGAGGGCCTATCTGTTTTAATTTTTGTCATAGAAAACGGAAACCCCTTCCTGGGTTTAGGAGACTCGCCCTTGGTTTTTTGAAAAATTTAAATATACACATTAATATAATTAGTTTCACTTGGTTATAAATTTTACAATACATTTACTATTAATAATTTTAGCCACCTTGATTATCCAAATTTTAATATTGTAAAATTAAACCAATACCGTTAAAAAATTTGTGAATTTAACATCCCCCCCTTCTGTCATTTAATACTTATTAAGTAATTAACAATTATGACTTCCAAAATTAATCGGTTAAAAGGGGCCCAAACGGGCAATTTAAAGGGGAAAATTGCATTGATCGGATGTATAATATACATAACAGAAAATGAAAAAAATTATTATTTATAAAATGTTACATAGAAAAATTTTGGAATTTGGGACACCTAGGTCGAAAAAATGTCCCCTTCGACCCCTACCACTGTCATAACCCACAGTGCTTGGACTTTTAAAAAAATTTGAAATTACTAACGGGAATACTGGAAAATTTTAAAAATTTTGTGGACTGTATATTAAAAAAATGGTTATATTTTATCACAATTTAAAAACAGAAGGGAAAAAATATTTTATCATCCCCAATTGAAAGAAGTTAATGTGTATCAATCAGAAACCCCATCTAACTAATCTATAAAATAATGCGCCAAATTACAAAACAATTTAGAGAGCTTATCTGAGGTTCCGGAGCGTCTTGTCCAGTCATCTAATTCTCAAGTTTCAGGGGTCAATCCACCCAATTTTGCCTCTATTTGAATTGTCAACACAATTTTAACCTTAGAGCACGGAAAAAATTTTTCCCTTACACCAAAAAGTTTGTCAAAAATTTAAACCAAATCGATCTCCTGCCCAGATGCAGGCTTTCCGTTTTCTATGAAAAATTTTTTAAATAAGTAATTGGGCCCTTTTTATCTATAAAATTTCCGTTTTCCGGAAAAAAAAAACGGGATTTTCCACAAATGAAATACATGAATAAATATATGTAAAGTTATAAGTCGACAATTCCAAAAATAACTAACTGTATTGTACCCCGAAAAATTTAGAGCAATAAAGAAATTGCACCCCTGATATACCTCATATATCATTCCTAAAAAACTCATCACGTACTGCCCCTTTAGGAAACCAGCCCATTTCATCCCCCTTTCCTGCCTTTCAACCCCTTTAAAACCGTAAAGGAAATTCATAAAACCCCACTTAAATCCCCCTCCCTTTCCCCCCCTATAACCCTTATTCCCCCATTTGCCATAAAAAATTGCTGTTAAAGCATTAATTTTTTCAAACCCCGTTTGCCCTTCTAGCCAAAAAACATGTAATATAATCCCTAATTTATACCCTCCGCATTCTTACCCTTTTATTCACCCACCTATGTCAAACTTAAAACCCCCATCACCTGCAACCCCCCCCCCCCCCTAACCCCTTTTTTAACCTTCCCACCAAAAACCCTTTTTAGTTCAATACATTCGCAAGAAGCACCACAGGAAAATAGTCTCCCCTCCGCCACAAGCCTTGCATATCCCACCTCCCTTATTCTCTTATGGAATAAAACCATTCCAGATGGTAAGATCCCATGTAAAAATCTATACGTAACTTCTCGTACTTTAGGTTTTGAACGCAATTTGTTCAAACGCCCCCAAATATTACGCCAATCATACATCGGATAAACCCCTTCTACCGCCGCTACCACTGCCTTACCATCCACCCAATCTAGATTTCCCAATTTAATATGTGAAGGATCTCTCATGTTTATGATGACCCGTAACATTGCCTCACCTATTATGAACTCCCTACCCACCCACCACCATTGCATATCCTGACGAATCTTATGAAGTCCGCCTTCCCTCGCCGCCCCCTCCTGCTTATAACTACGTTTCAAATACACACTCATAATCCTCTTTTCAACAGCTATAAGACCCAGCCCTCCTCGGCCAACCGGGAGTGTGACAACCGCTCTACTTAACCATTCACTTCCAGTACCCCAAATGAATCTAAAAACGCAGTTTTGTAACCTTTGTACCCCTCAAGGAAGGTTCCTTGATGTTGGTGAGGGGCTCTTAATTTAGGGAATTGGATCTGAGCTCCAGTTCCCCGAATTAAGCCTGAATGCCTTCCACATCCCCCCCCCAGGCGCTGTATAATCCTCCGGGTTTAGCGCTTCCCCCTTGATTATAATAATTATAATGTAACCTTTGTAACTCACAACGAAGTATCGGATATATTACTGCAACATGCCATAGTTTACTATATAATAGCACATTCGTTATAATCACTCTTTGATGCCAAAGTTTAAGTGTGCAGCTCGTAAACCACTGATGCACTTCAGAACACCATCTACAATACGCACTGAATTTATTTGTTGTGCTAACTTGATATCACTTACGTAAACGATCCCACATATCAGTAATTGGTCCACCTTTTTCCACCTTTCAACTACTTCACATTCCTCACGTAACCCATCCCCAAGATCTATATACACTTCATTTTCTCCTTATTAATTGACATACCAGAAGCCTTTTCAAAAACGTTCACTAACGTTTCCACCCGAAGCAAATCCCTGTTACCACTCACTAAAATCGTTGTTCATCAACATGTCCAATAATCCACCCCCCCACCCGGCTTTCGTTACCTACCCCATTTGCTGCTAATAAACCCAATTCCTCTATGAAAGGGATCCTGAAACACGCAAAAAATATTTGTGAAAGGGCCAACCTGGATGCAGACCCCTTCTCATATAATTTGTTCTCTAACCTCCATTTACCTGCACGTCGGCAAGGATGCATCTTGATACATATATTTGGCCCATGAGATAATTTCCTCTCCAAACCCCTGGCCATCTCCTTAATCTACCATAACGCTTCCCGTTCTACACTATCATATGCCGCCTCCCAATCTATAGCCAACACCCCCCCCCCCTCCCAGTTTTTACTCTTTCTCAATAAAACTTCTAATCAACCCATGCCCGTCATACATAGAGACCTTCCCGGCACCCCATATTGGCCCTTTAACGAATCACTTTACCCCAGGACCTTTTTTTATCTGTTAGCTAAATCCTTGCGAAAATCTTATAATCAATCACACAACGAAATAGCACGATAATCTTTGACTATTAATGGCTCGCCTTTAGGTACTAGAACGACCACAGCCATCATTTGCTGTGCCCCTAAGACCCAATCCTTCTTAAGTATATTGAATAATCTTACCAAAAACTCTTTTAAAACTCCGCAATTTTGAAGATAAAAGTTGCTGGGCAACCCATCAATTCCTGGTGCCTTACCTAATTGCACCCCAGATAAAGCTTCCCATGTCTCACACTCCGTTATCAGCCCTCCCAAAACCAATCGATCATGCTCTGTCAACTCACACTGCACAAACCTTCCAATTGACTGTAATGCTATTTCACTTATTCCCACACTTTGCGTTTTCAACTTAACCCAAGCATCAATATACCCACTCATACCCTCAGTCATCGTCAACACCTGATCCACTTTATACTTTTACATACCTACCTGAACATTCAACCCCATTAACTCCATTGCCTTGCGACGTCTGTGTTGACTCCGTAACACACACGCCGATGGCCGATCTCCCCACAAAACCACCTCAATCCCGCCCTTAAGCCTTTCCCCATCAAACCTCTCATTTTGTAAATTTCTTATATTTTCCTTCAAACTTTTAATTTCAATAACAGGATAATTAGCATTAACTTCTGCACAGCATTCGCGCAACTGCCCCTCTAAATATTTTTGAAAACCGTACTGTAACTGATTAAATCTCGTCCCTCGATTAATATAATATTCCTTAATACGTTTTTTGGCTATCGTTTCCCACCAATTAACCAAGGCAACATCCCTAGGTGCTTCAACCACTAAACGATCCCACATGTGTCCAAAAGACTATCTTCTCCCTTTAATAACTTTACATTTAATTTCCAAAATGATGGACCCCTCTGAGGCACACCCTCAATATCCACATCTATTACAACGCCTCTATGATCCGAAAAAACCACATCTATCACAGTCACCCACCGCACAGTAACCGCACAAGGCACGTATATTCGGTCCAACCTCGCCGCATAATCTCGTTTAATGAAGGTTTGCTCTACCATCCCCCCCCACACATCCTTTAACCCCACCCCGGTCAATAAATCCCCCAATATACCCAAACAACACCCCGCACCTCTATGCTCCACATCTTTACGATGTATCACGCAATTCCAATCTCCGCCTATTATTGCAACATTCGGTAAACCACGTAAAAAAATAGACCAGTACGTCCTGAACAAATTTAGTTTTAATATTCACATCACTCTCAGCCGGGCCATATACACATACTAAACTAATGGGAACCCTACCCCAGGCTCCATCCAATCTAATCACCCTCCCCCCCCCCCCGCTTCACTACGCCTTACTATAAATGGGCTAGTTTCCTTTACCAAAATGGCAGCCCCACCTTTCAACCGTGTGCATGTTCCATGTACACATTAAACCACTCACATCCAACTCATAACCAGGCCTAAAATTATGTCCTTTGTAAAATACCACATCCACACCAAGTCGCACCAAATACTCATTAAACCACTTCCTCTCAGCTCTCAACCTGTTAATATTTAAGTAAAACACTTGAATTCAACAAGGGGGTTTTCCTTTTGTCCCCGGCATTGATTTTAAACCCCAGTTCGTTTTGCAACACCTCTGTCCCTCCCCCCTTTGTTGGGAATCACCTTTGAAAATCCCTTGACCCTTTGGGGTTTTAAACCGTTCCCTCTCTCTGTACCTCCACCCAAGACTTTTTCCCAGGGCGTTGGGCGGAGTGACACATCATCAGAATCCGATGAGCCTGCAGTCCTCTTTCGTTTTCCCCCCCCTCCACCTGCATTTGGACATCTGAAGCACCTTCCTGATGCACCTCCACCTCTACTGCATGAACCTTCAGTCCATTAGTCTCTCTCGTCGACAAACCGTTATCTCCTGCCATACCATCATTCTCAGCCGTCCCCAGAACTAAGCCTGGGTCTCCCACATGATCTATGACCGATTCCTCTAACAAGACATCCAACCCCTTTACCAAAGACGCCGCCACTTCTTCACCCATATCAGGTAGTGTCTCCTTGAAACCCTGATGTATGTCCAAAGACTGAGATTCTCCTTTGTAGCGTTACAACTGGAGATTCGAGTTCCTTTGCTTTCTCCACCTCCTCACTCCATGACAAACGTTGTTGGGGCGGCATAGCAAGAGGCTGTTCTCGCTCGTCGCCTACCTTGCTCACTGGCTGCCGTTGCCATTGCTGTTGTGCCGGGTACCCACTTTGTTTCCCACACTGCGCCACGATGTGGTCATATGACCCACATAGCTGACACGTACATCATTGCCCCGCATACATTGCATAGATATGAGTCCGAAATTCCTTCAACACAACATATGAAGGAATAGGGTGTCATAGAGTCATTTTAACAGTATATGTACCTTCCAGCATACCTGCATATGGTCCAGTTGCCCATCTCCCTGCTGTGGCTACGTGAACAGTCCCATAATTACACAGTTCACTGCTATCAAAATCAGTCGCCTCAAAAGGCACATTCCTGATTTAAATCCAAGTGTAGTGTCGAGATACATCATGGAGTCGCACCGACACAGCTGTATTAACCGGTATGGTGGTCTCCTGATACTTGTCGACCACCGCCTTGTAGACTCGTGCAGACGTCAATTTAACGAAGATTCTCGTCGTTCTATTAAGTGCGACACCACTTATCTCCTCATTTGCTATACCATAGGTATCGCGAATGATCACTGGTAGCAATATGTCCATGGTGGATCCCGTAACAGCCCCACGGATCATCTCAATGCAGACAGTATTGATTCGGCTTCTGCTATTCAGCGCCATGTTGGAGAAAATAAAGTTTCCACCAACCAACGTTAGGGGTAGCTCAGTCAGGTAAACTGCGCAATAACAAACTCAAACAGGAGCTTCTGCACAGCACGCCCTCACGGCCCGGGAGCGATGAGGACAATGGACCAATATACTAGCCCCCCTTGAATCAGGGATAATCACAGACAGCACTACTGACCACTACCCAACCTTCCTCTTAACAAACATTAGTAAGCCACCACTCGAATACAACAAAGTTTCATTTAGACTCCATGACGAGGCCTCAATAAGGAATTTCACAGTAGACCTAGAGACTGTTGACTGGCCTACAGAATTCTCCAATCCCAATGGTATTGACGATTGGACAGACATTTTTCTTAACAAAATACTTAGACTATACAACAAACATTGTCCTATAAAAACGAAACAGATCACGAATAAACGGCTTGGTTGCCCATGGCTAAACAGCAGCATTCTGAAAAACCATTTATAAGAAACACCAATATGAAAAGCAATGTAGACAGGGCTTAATACACAAAAACTACCTTAGCTCATTATTTTTTACTTTTGTTAAATAATTCAGGTGCTATTTTTTTTAGCTTTAGAATATTTACTTTATTTTTTACTTAAAATTTTAACTATAGATTCACTACAAATCTTTTGATTACAAGCATTGATCCGATACCAACCTTTTATTTAATGACTTAAATGATTCAAACAGTTACTGTAATTACACACAGCGAAACAATCAAAGGCACTTCTCAGAGCCAACAACAACATAACTATCTTTAACTACAATATCAGATCTTTAAGCAAGCATTATGATTACCTCCTAGCATTACTAAATTCCTTGCTTTCCCAAAATATGTCCATTATTACACTAACTAAAACCTGGCTAAAGCTGATACTACAGATGTCTATGCCATTCCTGGTTAAACCCCAGCCATACACAACTGTAGGCCAGACCAACAAGGGGTGGCACAGCTATATACTACCAGACCAACTAGAATGTATCACTAATACTTGCACAAGGGATGAACATGGGGAATATATAATAGCAAAAATTCAAATCCAAATCCTACAAAAACCTCTCACAGTGATAAACATCTACAGAATTCCACAATCAAACATTACCCAATTTAGTCAAAACCTAGGAAGTATGATAACTGATGCACGCATGAACAAAGATCACTTACTACTCTCAGGTGACTTCAATATAAAACTCCGGGCAAGACCAGGACCCACACGTTACTGAATTCACAAACACAATGAGTAACTTCATGATGCAACCAACAGTAACAAAACCTACAAGAGTTACAGAGACTATTGTTTTCCCTACTTGACCAAATCTGGACCAACACCTTTCCCCCTTTAAAATCAGGCATAATTACAGATAATACCACAGACCACTACCCTACTTTCCTCATAACAACTCTTTGGGAAAATACCCCAAGACACTACTAAAGTCACCTTCAACTTCACAATGAGGCAAGGGCCCTTAATAACTTCACAACGCAGTAACAAACATTTACTGGCACACTGAGCTAGAAATCTATACAGATATTGACGAATGTTTTAATAATTTTCTAAAGACCCAATACCTTTATAACAAGCACTGCCCTAAAAAAAACTAAACAGATGACAGCTAAGAGACTGAACAGTCCCTGGCTAACACCCAGCATTCTCAAATCCATAGATACAAAACACCGATATGAAAACAGTACAGAATGGGTCACATAACCAAGACCAAACAAAACGTTTTCTCGTCAATCCTAACCAGCCTGATAAGAAGGGCAAAAAAAATTGTATTATGAGAACAGATTATCCAACTTACGAGGTGATATAAAAAAGACCTGGAAGACCCTATCAGAAATTCTGGGAACAAAAAAAAAATCACGACATAGCGAAATAAATTAGCAAATCAGAACCCCAACTCCCACCATCAGAAACGCAGACTCAATGATTTCTTCTCCACTATAGGTCAAAACCTTGCCAATAATATCCCAAGCTCAGATACCCCACCAAAGACTAACTCACGGGAAAATACCCAAAACACACTGTTCCTAGCTCCGACTAACCCATACAAGTCCTCCTTATTATCAATGCACTAAAAAACAAGGCAGGAGATTTAAATACCTTACCACCCTTTATATACAAAAAGCGTCACAAGTACTATCACCAATCATTGCAACACTCTTTAACAGACCCCATTGAATCCTCCACCTTCCCTACAGTTCTCAAAATAGCAAGGGTCACCCCGATCCGTAAAGGAGGAGACCAAACAGATTTTGAAATAACTATAGTCCAATATCCAATTTACACCCTCTCTCAAAAATCTTCGAAAATTAATTCATAAACGAACCCACTCCTACCTCACCCCCCATAACATTCTCAAAACCCCCTGCCAATTTGGATTCGGGCCTAATAAAAAATACTAATGATGCTATTATACACATACTAGAACATATATACACTGCAATAGAAAAAAAAGAAGGTCCCACGGGGATTTTTCATTGACTTAGTAAGCTTTTGATACAGTTGACCATGACTTGCTCCATGTAAAATTGTCACACGGGTATTAGAGGGCACTCCCTCAACTACCTCAAGTCTTACCTCACAACAGAAGCCAATATGTGTACGCAAATGGGGCAAGCTCTTCCGCAAAAACCAATTACATTTGGTGTCCCACAGGGAAGTATCCTTGGCCCTCTTCTCTTTCTCCTATACATAAATGACCTATCAAATGCTTCGCAATTACTCAAACCCACACTTTTTGCAGATGACACCACATTCGTCTTCTCTCACCCGAGCCCAGTCACGCTAGCCAATACTGTAAACGCCAAATTACAGAAAATATCTACCGGGAGAGGACAAAACAAACTTACACTAAACATTGACAAAACCTACTTCTTCAGTTTGGTAGCAGAACTACAGATGTACCTCTTAACATAACGATAAACGGATCACCTATCACAAAGCTAACAGAGGGAAAATTCTTAGGAATCCACCCCCGATAAAGACTCAAATTTCATACACACATACAACAAATTTCTAAGAAAATTTCCAAGACTGTAGCATACTATCGAAGATACGGTACTATGTTCCACAGTCAGCCCCCCTGGGCCCTTTATCACTCTCTTATTTACCCTATCTCACCTATGGAATTTGTGCATGGGGCTCAACAACAACTAACCATCTCGGGCCACTAATTACCCAACAAAAGGCTGCAGTTTAAATAACAAATTCTCACTACAGGCAGCACACTCCACCAATATTCAATACACTAAACCTACTCACCATACAAAACATCCATACTTATTATTGCACTTATTACATACATAGAAACACTTAACTCTGATATTAACCCCCCCCTCAAACACTCCTTGCCAACCTCAACAGAACACATGACCATAATAAAAAGGCACAGATCACTCTTGATGTTCCTCGTGTCCATCTCACCTATGCAAAAACTCAATGCACATAAAAGGCCCTAAAATCTGGAATTCATTACCTGTAAATATAAAAGAAACACTACCTGTTTATAAATTCAAGTCTCTTCTCAAAGTTCACCCTTTTTCTCACTCAAAACCAAATAAATACTGAATAACTGAACCATATAAATTGTATATCATAAATGTTACTCACAATTGTATCACACAAGATAAGATAAGATTTCGTTCGGATTTTTAACCCCGGAGGGTTAGCCACCCAGGATAACCCAAGAAAGTCAATGCGTCATCGAGGACTGTCTAACTTTATTTCCATTGGAGTCCTTAATCTTGTCCCCCAGGATGCGACCCACACCAGTCGACTAACACCCAGGTACCTATTTGCTGCTAGGTGAACAGGACAACAGGTGTAAGGAAACGTGTCGAAATGTTTCCACCCGCCGGGAATCGAACCCAGGCCCTCCGTGTGTGAAGCGGGAGCTCTAGCCACCAGGCCACTCCATTCTACTGAATGAACAGCAATGCATGCAACCATAGGACCTGTCTTTGTAATACTCATTTGTATTTTATAGTTATCTGTTTACAATAATGTTTTATCACTGATTTCATCATTGCTTAGTTAATCTTAAGTTAATTTTAAGCCAGCCCGTAATGCTATGCATATAAGTGGCTTTGGCATGCTGTTCTTACCTGTATTTTTTGTACCTCTGTTTGTATGCTAAAATTTCTAAATAAATAAATAAATAAAATATTCAACAGTTCTCACCAAATTAATAAAGAAAGCCAAACAACTGTACTACTCCAGCAGATTCACTGACACAAAAGGATATGTAAAAAAAGACCTGGAAAACACTTTCCCAAATTCTGGGGACCCACAAACTGAAAAAAAACATGAATATTGTTCTAACTAAACCTCATGAAACACCACTGCATCCCACTGATACAGCTAACAAGGTAAACGACTTCTTCTCAAACATAGGATCTAATCTCGCCAGTAAAATCCCACATACCAATGCCCGTGCCGGGGACTACCTAGATGGGAATTTCCCAAATTCCTTCTATCTTGTACCAACTGAGCCCACGGAAGTCACCGCAATCATAAAGTCACTTAAAAATAAATTGGGGAATCTGTCTCACGTCCCACCATTATTGTACAAGCGAGCGGCCCATGTCCTTTTGCATGTTTATTACTTACTTTTTAACAAGTCACTAAAAACTAGCATTTTTCTGACACTACTCAAGACAGCAAGGTTTACACCAATACAAAAGGGGGTAACCCTAACTGATGTAAACAACTATAGGCCAATATCAAATTTTACCATTGCTATCCAAAATCTTCGAGAAACTCGTGCCCAGAGGCTATATTCATTTATAACGTCACAAAACATACTCAACCTCTGCCAATTTGGATTCAGGAAAAATAAAAGCACTAATGATACAATTATAAAAATGCTAGACCTGCTTTACACAGCATTGGAAATAAGGAATATCCCTAGGAATTTTTGACCTAAGAAAAGCGTCTGACACAGTAGACCATGGCATCCTACTCCACAAATTTGGGCAACTATGGTTAAAGGCCATGCGCTTGCATATTTTAAATCCTACCTTTCTAATAGGTATCAGTATGTCACCATTAAAGACAGCCTCATCAATACGGCCACTTGATACTGGAGTTCTGCAGGGAAGTGTCCTTGGACCCCTGCTCTTCCTCATTTACATCAATGATCTTCCAAACATATCCCAACACCTAAAACCCATTCTCTTTGCTGACGACACGACTTATGTCATCTCCCACCCTAATCTTGCCACCCTCAACACCATTGTTAACGAGGAGCTGCTCAAAATATCGACTTGGATGACAGCCAATAAACTTACACTTAAATACTGGCAAAACCTACTATATTATGTTTGGTAGTAGAGCAGGTGTTGCGTAACTTAACATTGAGATCGACAACACTCTAATTGCCAGACATAATGAGGGCAAATTCCTTGGCCAATACCTCGACAAAAACCTAAATTTCAGCACCCATATCCAACACATAACCAAAAAAGTATCCAAAACGGTTGGGATCCTCTCGAAGATACGATACTACGTGCCGCAAACTGCCCTTCTCACACTACACCATTCACTTATATATCCATACCTCACCTATGCTATCTGTGCTTGAGGTTCAACTGCAGCAACACAACTAAAGCCAATAATAACCTAACAAAAAGCCGCAGTAAGAATAATCACTAAATCCCATCCCTGGCAACACACCCCCTCCACTCTTCATAGATCTAAACTCCCTGTTCACAACATCCACACTTACTACTGTGCAATCTATATCTACAGGACCTTAAATTCCAATATTAACCTTGACCTAAAACGCTTTCTTCATAGTTGTGACAGGATCCACAGGCATAACACCAGACACAAACATCTCTATGACATTCCCTGTGTTTGACTAAACCTTTACAAAAATTCAATGTATTTCAAAGGATCTAAAATCTGGAACACCCTACCTGAAAACTCTAGAACTGCAGACACATTCATCACTTTCAAAACTTCCGTTAGAAAACATCTTATCTCCCTGATCCACCCCGACAACTAACTACATGATAACCACCTGGTAGTTCAAAATTACACTCGCTCACCCACTGACTATAAACCCAGAAATACTAATCTTAATCTTAAAATAATAAATCCTAACTAGTCATAAGTTTGCCTATGATACTCCAAAGCGTTCACATTGCTAAACTCACAAATTATGATGTAGTCACTTAGCCTTAATACCATAATCTGTAAGGGCCGGGAGAATACCGGTGAATAAGAAAAAAAAAGGATTTAATGTTAAGAATTAATCTAAGTTTGCCCGAAATGCCTAGCCCTGCTAGGTGTCCTAGTGGCCCCCCCTGTGTAATTAGTATTTTATAACATGTAAACCACACAACACCCAAAACCTGTAAACCCCACATTGTAACCCTTATAGAGAATAAACTTGAATTGAATTGTGCTGATGAATGCTCAACTTACTACTTCGAAATTAGGATGTCTGTTTTTCATTGTTTTAAATAGTACTAGACTGTAATACAGTACATCATAATGTATCTTGTTCCATTGTAATACCAGAGTTCATTGTTTTAAATAGTACTTAACTGTTATACATCAAATTGTAAATTTGTTTTAAATTGTTACATTGTAACATTGCAATCTTCATTAACTAATTCAATAG
>NC_069413.1:1677954-1688560 GCF_026875155.1 Cherax quadricarinatus
AAGAAGAAAGGCAGAAACTGAGAGAGATGGTACAAAGGCGAAAGGAGGAAAGAGAGGGGATGGAGAAGACAGACAGGGGATCCCAGACCCAGGAAGAAGATCAAATACAGCCTCCCTCACAACTTCCTATAGAAGCCTCCCAACCAGGTCAACCCCAGTGCAAACAAACACTCTAAATCAAAACACCCATGCCACATCCTTTCCCCCCACCCACTACATTACAAACTCCACCCCCACAGCAACAACCCATAGTTCCTTACCAGGTCTCCCACTTCCCCAACCCCAATATACCTGCCAGACCACAGTCTTAGAAAAGAAGTTGAAGGTGTGGTATACAAATGCAGATGGAATAACAAACAAGTATGAGGAGTGGCACGAAAGAATCAAAGAGACATCCCCAGACATAATAGCACTCACAGAAACAAAACTCACCAGAATAATAACAGATTCAATCTTTCCATCCGGATACCAAATCCTCAGGAAAGACAGAGGGAGGAGAGGGGAGGAGGAGTTGCACTGCTCATTAAAAACCATGGGATTTTGAAAAATGGAAGGAATGGATGGCACGGGCAAAAGGGACTACTTAGTAGGAACAATCCAGTCTGAGGACATAAGGTGATAATTGCAGTAATGTACAACCCACCACAGAACTGCAGGAGGCCAAGAGAAGAATACGATGAGAGCAACAGAGCAATGATTGACACACTAGCCGAGGTGGCCAGGAGAGCACACATGGGGGGAGCAAAGTTACTAGTTACGGGTGATTTCAATCACAAGAGATTGACTGGGAAAACCTGGAGCCCCATGGGGTCCCAAAACAGGAGAGCCAAGATGATGGATGTGGTACTGAAAACCTCATGCATCAACATGTTAGAGACACTACCAGAGAGAGAGGAGAGGAACCAGCAAGGCTGGACCTTGTATTCACCATGAGTAGTTCAGACATCGAGGGTATCATGTATGAAAGGCCCCTGGGAGCTAGTGATCATGTGGTTCTGTGCTTCGACTACATAGTTGAGCTCCAAGTGGAGAGAGTAGCAGGAATATGCTGGAAAAACCAAACTACAAAAGGGGAACTACTCAGGCATGAGGAACTTCCTTCAAGACATTCAGTGGGAGAGGGAACTGACAGGAAAACCAGTACAAGAAATGATGGACTATGTAGCAACAAAATGCAAGGAGGCAGAGGAGAGGTTTGTTCCAGAGGGAAACAGAAATAATGGGAAGAACAGAACGAGTCCTTGGTTCACCCGAAGGTGTAGGGAGGCAAAAACTAGGTGTACTAGAGAATGGAAAAGGTACAGAAGACAGAGAACTCAGGAAAATAAAGAAATCAGCCGAAGAGCTAGAAACGAATATGCACAGATAAGAAGGGAGGCTCAGAGACAATATGAAAATGACATAGCATCAAAAGTAAAGACTGACCTGAAGCTGTTGTACAGCCACATCAGGAGGAAAACAACAGTCAAGGACCAGGTAATCAGACTGAGGAAGGGTGATGGGGAATTCACAAGAAACGACCAAGAGCTTAACACAAGATTTAAAGAGGTATTTACAGTGGAAACCAGTAGGACTCCAGGAAATCAGAACAGGGGGGCACACCAGCAAGTGCTGGATGAGGTACATATAACCAAGGAGGAGGTGAAGAAGCTGCTATGCGAACTTGGCACCTCAAAGGCGGTGGGACCAGACAACATCTCTCCATGGGTCCTTAAAGAGGGAGCAGAGATATTGTGTGAGCCATTAACAAAGATCTTCAACACATCATTTGAAACTGGGCAACTCCCTGAGGTATGGAAAATGGCAAATGTAGTCCCAATTTTTAAAAAGGGACAGACATGAGGCGCTAAACTACAGACCTGTATCACTAACGTGTATAGTATGCAAGGTCAGGAGAAGATCATCAGGAGGAGAGTGGTGGGGCACCTGGAAAGAAACAAGTGTATAATTGACAACCAGCACGGTTTCAGGGAAGGAAAATCCTGTGTCACAAACCTACTAAAGTTTTATGACAAGGTGACAGAAGTAAGACAAGAGGGGAGAGGGGTGGATCGACTGCTATTTTGAACTGCAAGAAGGCCTTCGACACAGTTCCTCACAAGAGGTTACTGCAAAAGCTAGAGGATCAGGCACACATTACAGGAAAGGCACTGCAATGGATCAGAGAATACCTGACAGGGGGGCAACAACGAGTCATGGTATGCGCGACGGGTGTCAGAGGGGGCGCCTGTGACAAGTGGGGTTCCACAGGGGTCAGTCCTAGGACCTGTGCTGTTCTTGGTATATGTGAACGACATAACGGAAGGGATGGACTCAGAAGTGCCCTTTGTTTCCCAGATGATGCGAAGTTAATGAGAAGAATCAAATCGGATGAGGATCAGGCAGGACTACAAAGAACCTGGACAGGCTACAAGCCTGGTCCAGCAACTGGCTCCTTGAATTTAACCCTGCCAAATGCAAAGTCATGAAGATTGGGGAAGGGCAAAGAAGACCGCAGACACAATATAGTTTAGATGGCCAAAAAACTGCAAACCCCACTCAAGGAAAAAGATCTGGGGGTGAGTATAACACCGAGCATATCTCCTGAGGCGCACATCAATCATGCGCGCCCCTGGCAAACCTACGGATAGCGTTCGATACCTCAGTAAGGATTCGTTTTAAAACTCTGTAACCATTTATGTCAGGCCCATACTGGAGTATGCAGCACCAGTTTGGAATCCACACCTAGTCAAAGCACGTCAAGAAATTAGAGAAAGTGCAAAGGTTGCAACAAGACTAGTCCAGAGCTACGGGGGTTGTCCTACGAAGAAAGGTTGAGGGAAATCGGCCTGACGACACTGGAGGACAGGAGGGCAGGGGAGACATGATAACGACATATAAAATACTGTCAGAATAACAAGGTGGACAAAGACGGGATGTTCCAGAGAAGGGACACAGACGCAAGAGGTCACAATTGGAAGTTGAAGACTCGGATGAATCAAAGGGATGTTAGGAAGTATTTCTTCAGTCATAGAGTAGTCAGGCCGTGGAATAGCCTAGAAAGTGACGTAGTGGAGGCGGGAACCATACATAGTTTTAAGGCGAGGTATGATAGAGCTCATGGGGTAGGGAGACAGAGGACCTAGTAGCAATCAGCGAAGAGGCGGGGCCAGGAGCTGTGACTCGATCCCTGCAACCACAAATAGGTGAGTACACAGGAGCTTGGACTCGACTCCTGCAATCTCAACTAGGTGAGTGCACACACACACACACACACAAACACACACACACACACACACACAAACACACACACACACACACACACAAACACACAAACACACATGCACACATGTGGTAATGCTTTATTTACAGCTAGCAAAGTCAGGGTATTTCTCCAGAATGGTCTGCAATATACCACTGTGGATAAAATACTTTGCCATTTCTTGAACATTTCTGAGTGAGTTGTTTCTAAATTCATTAATTTTATCACACTCCATACATAATGACGCAGGGTTTTTTACAATAGTCCATCTGGCAAATTTTTACATTTCGTTTGGTCTACATCTGGTGGTGGTGTTTTAAACCTCCCCAAAGATACTTGTAACCCACCGGGAGCCGGGCAGTAGTGACATCCAAGAGTCTGCTTATTTTGTTGGATGCACCATAGACATGTGGCTCCTCCTGCATGATAGAATGATGATAGATGAACTCACTGGTGTCAATCTCCCTAGACTTAAGTCCATAAAATTCAGTTTAAGTTCTTTTCGTTTTAAACTGTTCTCAAACTACTCCTGACAAGCCAAGATTGTAATCTACTCCCTCTTTGAAAGCATACAGCTTAGCCAATTTATCATTCTATCATGCATCTGAAGACCAATGTGAGATGGAATCCACAGCATGTGCACTCTGACTCCACTGTCCACAAACCAAAACCATACCTGTGTCTGGCTTCTGACACAAGCATGCCACAATTTATGCTTAATGAGTTTAAAAGCATTTATGGATGACAGAGAATCAGTTATAATTAAACTGTCAATCTTGATTCATAGATGCATTTCAGTGCAAGGAGTATGGCAAACAGTTCTGCCCTGAAGGGTAGAGGCCCCCAATTATTGATGCGTGCTCCAATTTCTTTAAGAGAGCCATCACTCTGTACGACAACAGCAGCACTACCAGCTGCACCAGTGGATGGTGAACAGAACCATCAGCGTAAATAATTTGCGAGAGTGTGTGCTGTGTGACTAAATTATCAATACAGCTAAGGCCTCATGTTGGCTTCAAGGGAATTTTTTTGGTTGTGATTTAAAAAGTATTTTTGGGGGGAAATGGAGGAATAGTAATTTGGAATGGGGTAATATTCCATGGAGCGGAGAAGTGCCGCTGTTGCCTTACTTGACATAGATCATGATCTGATTCATGCGGAGGTGGGTTTCCAGTTTTTTCGATCCATCTGGAGGAGTGTTTCACCAGTGCTGAGGAAAGTTTGGAGGGCTTACGTGCAGGGTTTGAATGAGTTTGCCTAGCATATTAACCCCAATTAGGATATTTCTTTCAGTAACACGATCTCTGATGCTTGGAATATCAAGTTCTTTTTGCATATTTAAAATTTTGGCCCAAGTACAGGGAAATCCAAAATGATCCTCATTGCTTCGTTTCTGCAGTTTTCCAGCCCTCCAAGTTTCCCAGTCAGACACAAGGCAAGTAGTGGCGCAGCATAATCATCCAATGATCTAATAAGCAAGATAAAATCATTTTCACAATTTTAACATTAGCACCATACCTGGGGTGAAGCCCTGCCACAACTCTAAGTGCTCTTAGTCGTTCTTTGTATTGGCGACAGAGTCTTGTTACAACAGGTCCAAGTAGTGGAACCTCAAAGCCTAATACCTGTATCTGCTTACATGTTCTAGAAGAGACCCATCATGCAATTGGATCTGACGAACTGTGCCCTCTGTCGAGGAGGACGCCTGTTGAGTAACTTTGTTTTATCAGTAGAGATTGCCCAACCCCAGGTCCTGACACAGGCTAGTACATGTTTTAAGAATGTTTTGGGTGTTAAAGAATCCGGTGGTGTGAATCATTATATCATCAGCAAAACTAATCACATAATGATGGGGCTGACTAGGCATAGCATTAAGTAATGCATTAATTAGAATATTGAACAGTGTGGGACTGAGCACACCTCCCTGGGGGGTTCCTAATCAAAGTCTTTTTTTACACTTCTATGTCCCTGGAACAACACAGACGATTTTCTGTTGGACAGGTAGCGTTTAATCCAGCGGAAAAGCCATCCTCCAACATCCATTCTGGCAAGTTCACTAATGATTACATGTCGGTTGGCTACATCGAAAGCGGATTTAAGGTCAAGGAAGGTAGTGTATGAGCTGTCAGTGTGCAGGGTGAGAAAGGTGGCTATGCAATGATGCACGCTCCTTCCATGCATGAAACCATGTAACCGGGGAGACAAAAATTGTTTGATTCTGTACATGAGACGATTAAGAATCATTCTGTAATAAAGTTGGTAGAATTACCGACAATATGTAAAGTAAAAGGACACAAGTGCAACTAATGTGACATTTATTGTGGCAACGTTTCGCTCTCCGGGAGCTTTATCAAGCCATGGCTTGAAAAAAGCTCCTGGAGAGCGAAACGTTGCCACAATAAATGTCACATTAGTTGCACTTGTGTCCTTTTACTTTACAAGAATCATTCTCTCAAATTTTTTTACCAAGCAACTAGAAAGAGATTTTGGGCGAAATTTGCATTTTGTTGATTGGGCTTAGGAATTGGAATGATGGGGCTGTTGGTCCAAAATTTGAGGGAGCTCCCCAGTTACATAGCTCATGTTATATAATTCAAGTAATGGATTACCTGGTACCCCGACACAATCTGAGTATGTTTTTAAGTAATACCATCCTCACCAGGCGACGTGGAGTTGCCCTTAGTTAGTGCTGAAATCAATTTCATATTAAGTGAAAGGAATGTTGCAATCATCTGCCTTGCTGAGCATAAAGCAACAAGTCTCTCCCTTGCACCCATATTTGTCATTTAATTTTGCCTGTGTGGTACTGGGAGATTGTCTAGCTAATGTAGCAGCCCAAGCACTGACTAACTCATTCGCCCTATGTAAAGATAGGGTGCGCGATCTCCCCAGTTCTGTTACTCTTAATTCTATTTATGTCCCTCCATGCCCGGCTAAGTGGGGTGTGAGCATTAAGACCGTTGACCAAATTTTTCCCCAGTCTGTTTTCCGCAGCTCTGTCATACGCTCTCTGGCAGCAGCAAGGGCAGTTTGTAAGAGCCTCAGCATTCCCCGGGGGACGATGTTTTCTATAGGCTAGGCCTATTTTGCGAACAGTACGTTTTCCCGTGTACGAAGTTTAGAATCATTGTAATAATATGGTTTTTTAAGGAGGTATGATTATTATGGAAGTTTGTTGGGTTTAGAGTACCAAGAGGTTTCAGTGGCGGCTCTAAGTAGTTCTGAATACTGCTCACAAGATCATTGTTAAAGGTCTCTACAGAGGAACACTCATAGGAATTATACCAGTCAGTCACATGTGCAACAAAGTCATCATGCTGATCAGTGGGAACATTAAAACGTTTCCGTTTGAATATCCCACCAGGAAGGATAGTATTACCAATATCTTTGTGAGGTTAGCCTAGGGAAATGATCAGACGCTATATCTGTTACAATGGAAGACTCACAGCTGGCAGAAGTAATGTTGAAGCCCAGGCACAGTTCAAGGTCACCTACAATTTGGACATTATCATGACTGTTTAAGAGTGACAACAGTTGATTACCATTACATTACCAACGTGAGTTTCCAATGCTTTGTGTCTCGCATTGTAATCGCCAATAATAAGAGTAGGCTCAGAATGAGCACAAGTTGGGAGCTCCAAGTAATTAAATTTATCAGCAGGAGCATACAAGTTAAATATGTTGAGAGCAGAGTTCCCCATATAAATCCTAACACCGTGATATTGTAGCCCCTCTGTGTTCTTGTGTGGAAGAAGTTGTAATAAAGTTGGTAGAATTACCGACAATATGTAAAGTAAAAGGACACAAGTGCAACTAATGTGACATTTATTGTGGCAACGTTTCGCTCTCCAGGAGCTTTATCAAGCCATTACTTATAAATGGCTTGATAAAGCTCCTGGAGAGCGAAACGTTGCCACAATAAATGTCACATTAAGTTGCACTTGTGTGGAAAAGTTGATGGGGGAAACGATTTTTTAATATATGGAACACAAGAGTTAGTAGATTTGAGGTTATATGCAACAAATGATGGTAATTAGGGTTGGGATTTTTTAGGGACTCTGCGTCAATGGTTCGGGGGTTACTTTATGATGAAGGTCAGGAAAAT
The DNA here is from genome assembly GCF_026875155.1 of Cherax quadricarinatus. Taxonomy (NCBI): domain Eukaryota; kingdom Metazoa; phylum Arthropoda; class Malacostraca; order Decapoda; family Parastacidae; genus Cherax; species Cherax quadricarinatus. The sequence continues at coordinate 1,685,301 of NC_069413.1, forward strand.
CTTTTCTAAGTGATGCAATAATTTTAGCTTAATATGAAAGTTTATACGAGTTTTGATCCATTATAGTAGTCCTGGGGTCTCTTGAGTTTCTCAGCATAATGAAAAAATTGTTCATATAAATAGCAGACCTTATCAATGTCAACAGTGCTAAACCCTTGTCCATGAGTTTTGTAAGTGCAACTTCCAGTTGTAAGGCCTCGTGGAGTCTTTCGTATACCCAGAGCACACGCTGTTTATGTGTGAATGTATGATAGGTGACACCACTACTCACATTCCCTCCTCCACTAACATACACGCAACACTACAACTGTCATCACCAGCCGCCACTACCAACATTGTGGTCATTACATTTATCAACAGTATTGTATTCAACATTAATGTCTAAAGTGGTTAACCTCATCACACTCTTCACCACCACTTATATTACGCTCATCACTATTACTAACATTATAGACACCATTGCCCTCATCAAACTCCCTTTACCACCACTTATATTACGGTCATCACTATTACTAACATCATTGACACCATAGCCTTCATTATGATGCTCACTACAGTTATCAACACAATATTATATTCGTCATTACTGTAATTAAGAACACCACCACCACCGTTCAGCAACCTTATACTTGCTTTCACAAAAATTTTGACAATCTTGTTATTGGTACACTCTACACATCTTTCCTTGTGTTGTTTCAAGTTGTTGTTTCAGGAGAAAATGTTGTGTTTCCAGTACTTTTATGCACGACATCAGGTTGTATACCACAGGAACAAGACTTGGAACATCTGGAGACGTGAAGTCCCGGTCAGCTGAGCTCGTTGGTGACTGTCAGCTGACTCAGCTAGGCTGGTATTGACAGCCGACGTGATGGGGGTCTGTTGACGTGCTCCCCAGGTGAGGTGCTCAACCCCATTGTCTGAGGGCAGGCATGAGCTTAGTATTCAGACCCGAGGTACCTGGTAGTCCTGGGGGGTCATTATGAGGGGTACAGGGTGAAGTGCAGTTGGCTGCGATGCGATCAGCCCTCACACTGCAGTCAGCATGAGCTGCTGTGATTCCTGAGGTCTTACAATTGATACATTGTTTAGCAACAGTCTGTTGCTGTTTGATCATATCATAACACCGTTCAGAAGGATGAGCATTGGCACACACTGCACACCAGTGTGACTTAGATGGGCATTTCTTGGCAATGTGGCCCCAGCGTTGACACTTATAACATCGACGTTGAGGAGGGCTGTACAATGCAGTGTAATAGCGTCTGTTGAGGGCTGCGCGGGAGTATATATAGCGTGGCAGAGTGCCCTGGCCAGTCCACTCAGCTAATATCAGACCGTTGGAAAGTCGACGAAGGCTTGCAACTTGCTCTGACGCCTGATATTGAGGATTCAAGTGCTTGTTGACGTTGTAGATGACAATAAGAACTTTATGTGCCCTTGGTGGGGCTGCTCGGAGTTTGATGTTGGCATATTCGCGAGTGAGAAGTTTGTCTTCCTAATAAGTTTATCTTTAAGTTTGCCCGAGATGCTCTGCATACAAAGGGGCTTTTGGCATGTACACCCAACTATTATATTCCTCTGTACAATCATGTAATGTGTCAAAATAAATATCTTAATTTTAATCTTAAAAGCTAATCAGTATAAACGAGAGCCTGCAAAATTTTGGAGTAAGATTCGGCAACTTTTAGGTGCAAAGCACAAGGCTCCTAGCTACCTAATTTATACCTTCACTGATGATGACGATGAAGAGGTTGAGATTAATTAAACTCGATGATCCACAGGACCAGGCTAATTTGATGGGTGATGTATGGGAGAAAATTCTCTCCCACAATAACAGTCATCGATTTAATAATAATCACTATCAGTTGGTCAATGAATGGACAGATGAGAAATTAGTTGATCTACAACCACTACCTTCCATCGATACATCAACTCTTGAAGACGCCCACCAGCTTACTGGACCTATCACACTACTTGAGACGAGTCAGGTTATTGGGAGAATGCGAAATAGAGCCCCTGGTCTCTGGAATAACAATGAAACAAATAAAGTTCCTACCCAGAAATTGTAAAGTCTTTGGTTTATATCTTTAATGCCATCTTGGCCTCCAGACATTTTCCAGTGGTTTTTAAGATTGCTAGTATAATCTTTCTTGTTAAACCCAATAAAGACATCCATCAACCAGGAAACTATAGACCTATATCCTTACTTGAAGTCACTGGGAAAGTTCTTGAAGAGATTATGGAGTTTAATCACCTTTTTACTGAAAAACAGTTTGGCTTTAGGACACATAGAGGTACCCATCATGCAATAAATATTATTTTTGATACTGTAGCGAGTCTGAAACATCAGGGCAATCTTGCCCTAATTGCCACCAGAGATGTTCATAAAGCTTTTGATAGCTTATGGCATGATGGTCTTATATACAAACTTATTGACCTACCTGACCATAACTGGACCTTTCTCAGATTTATCTATAACTTCTTAACTCAAAAAAAAAAAATCATTCCTACCTTTCATGGCAAGTCAACAGAGCCTTTTATACCGACAGCTGGTGTCCCACAAGGTTCTTGTCTTAGTCCAATTCTATTCAATATTTATGTGAATGATCTTCCTCGACCAGAGTTTAATGATACAATTATAGCGCAATTTGCAGATGATGTTATCCATGTCGTCTCGTCAGCTCCTGTAACAGGAATATACAAATATGAAAGTCATAGAAAAAATTAATAACTTCGTCAAACATCCAATTGGGAAAAGAAATGGAGAATTACGACTAACCCTGACAAAGTCTTGATTAACACGATAGGATGTTTTGCATCAACCATTGAAGATAAGGGGGGTATCTCCATCAGAGGTACACCTGTAGCCATTAGAAATCCTAACAAGATCTTGGGATATGAAATAGACAGGTTGCTCCACTCACCATCTCACGTCAATAAAAAGAGATCAACATAGCCAAAGCCGGTCTTAGCAGTCTCTTTAGATTTAATCAAGCCCCTTAACATGTCAAAAAACATCTGTATAAGATGATGATAAGACCTATACTCGAGTACCCATGTGTCCCAATGTCATTAACAACAAAGACCAAAATGCTACAGTTTTCAACGGGGCCAGAACAAGCTCTCCGCTTTATTACGGGTAAACCAGGAGGAGAGACAGAGTGAAAATGGCAGATTTACACGTGCAACAGGATATTACGCCTTAAATGTACGCCTTGATACCTGAAGAAGAGAGAACTCTATGCAATGCCCAAAAACCAAAA
>NC_069413.1:1689060-1723711 GCF_026875155.1 Cherax quadricarinatus
ATAATTGGTTTTTGGCTGTTGGTAATTAGTGTCAGTGGTTTGGTAATGCTGGACCAAGTACAAAGCTTTACCCTTGAGCTGTGAACGTAAATACTGTAATTTGACGGCATCTGACAAATCGTCTCTGTCATCTATCTGGGCTTTAAACTGATCCCAGAAAGCAATGTACTCTGTTAAGGTTCTGTCGAACATTGGTAAATTCAACTGGGACAATCTGGGCAACACATTGACAGGTGTGCTGCTGTTCGTGTTCCCCGAAATATTTGCTGCCCCTGCTGTACCAGCCTTCAAAGTCTTTATTAACTGCCTGTAGAGCTTCATCTCTGCTTTACACTCTGCCCTTTGTTCGTCATAGTCCTTCCGGGCTAACTCAACTGTATAGTCAGACTCACCTGCAGCATAGGCCCTCTTTCTCATAAAGGGTAAATGATCTCTGCAAAGGCCTCCAGCCTTTGCTCCAAAGGTTTCAGGCAATCTCTAGTTCATCACAGTCTACATCCTGATCTTGCCTGGCCATATGACACTCCTCACGTGCTTTGTTCATGCATCCCTCATAGGCTCCCATAGACCGCTTTAATTGACTTACAGCTGAGATAGCTGGTACTTCATCTTCACCTACCATAGTTGAGGTTTAGTTAAGAGCACAGTACTAATTTGTATTTAATTAGCCCACCCACAGCATGAACGGAATTAGGCAAGAATGAAACGAGTCTCAAGGCTTCTCAACAAGCTTAACAATTCCCTTTATTATATTGACTCAACTCTGACTTAAAATATATGCTGTTAGCTCTCAAACCCAACTGAAATGTATATCAATGTGAAGCTTATCCTAGCAATTTCTTGTACAATGTCAGCAAATAATTACAGAACTTAACCTAGTCCCCTTTTGGTACGAATCACATATCCCACATTAAATGTGGAAAATACAGTATATATTTTCCGGAAATACGGTACTTTATAGTAAATAGCGATGCCCTATATTGTATTTTAAAGAAGTATTTATCGAAAATGGGAAACCTGCGCTGAGGAGGTTAGTCGCCATTGTTAATTTGAATTGATACAACGTTAGTGTAATGGAAGAATTTCGTCCTCTAGAGTTAAAATTGGGGCTGACCTCTCTAAATAGGAGGCGAAAATTGTTGGATGAGTGCATTCTGCATAACATGAGATATCAAGCGACAGACCAGGACAACTCCAGGAACCTCAGATAAGTCTGTTTATGTTGTAACTCCTGGCCAGTTGTTTTTTTTTTATTATTTTCATTGTATAGACAGTGAGGTTTCCTGATATGATACAACTTAATCTCCAGTCAAATTGGTGAGTGTTATGATTAAGAATATATCTCCTTCTGTTATATAAATGTTGTGTCTTTATATATAAATCATTTTTTAATTTAATATACAGTCCACAAATTTATATGATTTACCAGTATTCCCTGGTGATCGTATATTTCCATTTAATTAATAGGTCCAGAGCAATCTTGTGGATATGACAGTGGTAGGTATCGGAAGGGGGACATTTTTTGCGACCTAGGTGTCCCAAATTCCTACTTGTCTAACTGAAAAAATAATTATCTTTGTTCATTAACTGTTATGAACATAATGGTACAATTCAGATAAATGTAATTTTCCACACAAATGATCAAAGACAATAAATCACACAATAAACAAATGCTGTATACACAAATAAAATCTCGGGGTATATTTTTGGCAACATTAAACTTGTGAAACAGTAAAATAAATAATGTGTTTAAACATCTTGGCCAACTGTGCCCAGCTAACGCGGGCGAGGGCGGGGGGGAGGTTGGATAAGGTAATCCTAACTAACTAATTGCTATAGCCTAAACAGCTTTAGAACTCACTGTAATAATAACTAGGTTAAATCTGTCGTAGCTACAATAAATGTTGTAAATATTTGCACAAGCCCTAGCCTAACGTGGCTACCTTGCAAATCCACTGTAAATAAATTAACACACAAGTCCCTACTCTCGATTACTTGTAATAACTGTTAAAATAATTAAATTCACAAGTTTCTTCTAGCCTACCTTGGCCTGCCTGTAAATTAACTGCAAATAATAACTTCTGTGTGAAGTCAGCTTGGCCTAGCTTTCTATGTAACTACTGGGCCTGGGCGCTAACTTAACCTACCTCTGGTTTAAAATGGATTCTACTAACTGGTGGCTAGCTTTGTTTAATTTTAACCTAGCTATTCCCACATCTGTTCGAAGGACCACTTGTGAATATTGTATGGACTGCCTCCAATGTGAGAGTTTGTCTACTCTGGCAAGCTCTGTTGAACACTGAGCTCCTGTAGGTCGTACCTCAGCCTCAACAAGTGGCTTATAGACAGATTTTCCATAAAGAATGATGCTGCAAGAAACTTCTGCCTTGCATGCACGTATAATGGACAATTAACTTGGTGATGTAGAATCAATTCTGGTCTTCAACCTCCCTAAGCTTTAGCCCCTCTGTAGAGTTTCCCTCAGAACCACATGCAACCGTGAGCCTTAATTCGCTGCAATATACAAATCGTATTAGTGCGACCGTGCCTGCCCTCAGAAATTCCTATTCCAAGGGGTGTGATCCCCCAGACTTATGGCAGAAAGTGACACTAGCTTCTAGGCTGACTATAGACGCTGTACGTACTGGTCATGAACTGCAGGCTGCACAAAGAGCCCACAGCAGACTCGCCCACATTTTTTTTCCCAGACACAGCCAGATCCTAAGAAAAAGAGTCTTGTCTTACTGTAGGGCCTGATGGAGGAGGTCATCTACATGTACAACGAGGTGCCCCCCAACAGATTTCCCAGGTCTATATGTGAAGACACGTGGGGAGGCACTGCTGCTGATCCACGGCGATTGTTTCTCATATGGTTGTCTTGGTCTTAGAAGGAAGCTCTTGTTTCTTCGAGACCGTTCCACGTCGTTCAAGACTTGGGCTGCCAGTTCTCCCATCTAACAATAACCTATTACTTACTCTATGTTAAGGTCTTAAGGTCTACATTATTATCTGGCAGTTTGCCTCAATATATCCTAATATTAGTGCACTAACAGTATGAACTAGCTACTTCTTCCCTGAAGGTAAATCTATCCATTAAGAGTAACCTTCCAACCACCTTCGCCAACCCGGTTAATGTGGTGCGTGTGTGTTTTGGGTGGTGCAAGGGCCCTCAATGGCCTTTTTCCCTGTTTACCGGAGTTTACCTGGAGAGAGTTTCCGGGGGTCAACGCCCCCGCAGAGCCCGGCGTCCTGTGACCAGGCCCTCCCTGGTGGATCAGAGCCTGATCAACCGGGGGGGAGGGCAGCTGATTGCTGCTGGCTTCACTCAAACCCAAGCGTACGAGCGCACAGCTCTGCTGATTCAGGAACTGACTTTAGGTGCTTGTCCAGTGCCAGCTTTAAGACTGCCAGGGGTTATGTTGGTAAATCCCCCTTTTATGTGTGCTGGAGCAGTTGAACAGTCTCGGGCCCTGACCACTTATTGTATGGTCTCTTAACGTGCTAGTTGCACCCCTGCTTTCAATTGGGGGGATGGTGCAATCGTCCATGCCAGTCTTTTGCTTTCGTATGATGTGATGTTTCGTGTGCAAGTTCGGTACTAGTCCCCTAGGAATTATCCAGGTGTATATAATCATGTATCTCCCCCTCCTGCGTTCCAGGGAAATACAGTTCTATAGAACCTCAAGCGCTCCCAATTAATTGAGGTGTTTTATCTCCGTTTATGCGCACCGTGAAAGTTCTCGGTAAATTTTCTAGGTCGGGCAATTTCACCTGCCTTGAAAGGTGCTGTTAGTGTGCAGCAATATTCCGCTCCTAGATAGAACAAGGACCTGAATAGTGTCATCATGGCATGCCTCCCTAGTTTTTGAAGTTCTCATTATCCCATCCTGTCATTTTTTCTCTAGCAGATGCGATTGATACAATGTATGGTCCTTGAAGGTGAGATTCTCCCCGACATGAATCACTCCCAGGTCTTTGACGTTGGTGGTTTCGCTCTATATTGTGGCCGAATATGTTTTGTTACTCTGATGAAGATTTAATTTCCCATGTTTACTCATATCTGAGTAATTGACATTTCTCATCGCTGAACTTCATATGTTTTCTGCAGCCCACTGAAAGATTTGGTGTGATGGTCCTCCTGGAGCCTAGCAGTGTCGCAATGGAAACACTGACATGCAGATTCCGGCGGGATGTCATCTGCAAATGAAGACACGGTGTTGTGACTTTCTAGGACCGATAAGGTTCTGACATACATGGTCTGTAATAATTAATGTCCAGATACAGGTGTTTTAACTGTGTGAGTTTTGTTATCAGCTAATGAGTTTTTTCAGAAAAACTTTCTTTTGTGCTATGTCCCCTCTGAATTCGAGATTAAACAGTACTGATCTGTGTGTTCCAGATTTTACTTGCTGTTAATTACTTTCATCTGTTGTAATATAGTATTTAATCTTCCTCAGGAATCCGTTAGAGTGCAAGAAACAGATCGATCGATCATTCCATCTTTATATACCATGATTTGTTTCTTATTAATCATAATGCATTTCGCTAAAACTCATTAAGTAACACCATTATGATACCATCCATTAGTTCTAGGGTTACATATGTCTTTGTTATTGTATAGAATCAGCCCAGACCACCTGCCTGTTCAGCCTATAGCAAATAGTATTTTATGTCGAGACGACATACATAACATGACCGAGCTGTCAGCATAGTTGCTGATATGGCCCTTACATGTGTTGTATACTTATCTGATATCATAGTAAGCACCATCCATACCCATACCTGCGCACACACACCCACTGCCCACGCTCCCCACTCCAGGCAACCAGCCCATTGCAACCCCTGAAATCGCCCCCCCCCCACCCCTGTGGTCCCTAACCATGACATCCCCTTCCTACAACCTTGTAAGTTCCTAACATATACAATATACGATATCCCGTCAGAAAGCCACCTCTCACTGTCTGCAAATTCTTATAGAAAGTCGCAGCTCAATAACCCATTTCAGCACCAACCGGTCCCCATTTGTCCCTGCATACACTAGAAGTCAAAAAGAATGCAATGAAATATATACAGACTTTGCAAAAGCTTCGACAAGTGTGCCCATGGCAATTGCATAATAGCGGCAAAAAATGCGTGATAAAGAATAACAGGAAAAAAGTTGGTAGATTGATCTATAATTTCCTCACAAAAAAAAAACACAGAGTAGTAGTCGAACAGAGTAAAGACCCCCCCCCCCGAGGCGCTATGGTGAAAAGCTCTGTTTTCACAAGGCACAGTACTCTCTCTCAACTTGTTTCTCATTCTCACCATAGAACATAGACAGGAGTCAGCCACAGCACCGGTCTTCCTTTGCAGATGATACCCGAAATGCTGCATGACATTTGCATCTTCAATGGGCCGCAGAAAACAATAGAATTCAACGATGAAAAATTTCAATTACACCGCTATTGTTAAACACAGGAAATTAAAACTTCATCAGAATACAAAACAAATTCTGGCCACAAAAGCAGAGCGAAAAACGAACGTCCAAAGACCTGGGAGTGATCATGTCGGAGGATCAACCTTGCCAAGGGACCATAACATAGTATCAATCACATCTGCTGAAAAATGACAGGATGGATAATGAAACCTTCAAATCTAGGGATTCCAAGCCCATGATGAAACTCTTCAGGTCGCTTGTTCTATCTAGGCTGGAATAATGCTGCACACGAACAGCACCTTTCAAGGACAGATGAAAAATTGCTGGGGGGGACCTAGAAAATGTACAGAGAACCTTCACGGCATGCAAACGGAGATAAAACCACCTCTATAACTTGGAGCGCTTGAAGTTCCTGTACCTGTCTTCCCTGTAATATGCAGGCGGGAATAGATACATGATTATATACACCTGGAAAATCCTAGAGGGGACAGTACCGTGAATATGCAACACGAAAATCACTCACGACAACAACGAAAGACATGGCAGACGATGCAACATATCCTCCAAATGAAAAGCAGGTGTGTCACTAGAAACGTTAAGAGACAATAACATAAGTGTCAGGGGCCCGAGACTGTCTTTCAACTGCCTCCCAGCATACATAAGGAGATTACCAATAGAAACCCCTGCCAGTCTTTAAGCTGGCACTGGACAAGCACCTAAAGTCGATACTTGACCAGCCGGGCTGTCTCTCGTATGTTGGATTGTGTGCAGCCAGCCAATTAGCTGCCTGGTTGATCAGGGCTCTGATCACCAGAAGGCCTTCACAGACCGGGCTGTGGGTGGCAAATGACCCCGAACTTCCCTCCAAGTAAACTGCCAGGAAAACCAATCAACGCACCCATACATCAGACAACCTCTCCCAACTCACCAAACCACATCGGTCCCCTTTTGTCTAGCAAAATGTGTCATGTCATCCAACTAACCGCCACCAGAAACTGGCCATTCCTCCTTCAACTCCCCCATCTCTCTCCCAAATAGTTGCTCCCTCAACTAACCTATGTCTTGCACACATGCAAATAATAACTGAAACACTGGGCACCCCTATCGAGAACCTCTCCCATGACCACCCGCCCTCCCCACACACCTCATAATTCAGGCACACAAATGTGTGCCCCCCCTCTACAATGTGTCCACCCACCCCACTATTTCTACCCCGAAATTCTAGCCAGTAGATACACTGTACACCGACGAGCTACAAACCATCGCCATAAGCCGCCTTCTGCCGTCAAACGCCAACAAACCCCCCCTTCTACCCTTCCCTGTCTCCTTTACAAAATCCTCAAGGATCCTTTGTCCCACCACTATCGATCTAACGTAGGTAGGCCGTAACTGACTCTGTGAAAGTACCCTATCAACAATGCACTTTAAAATGTTCCCTAGCACCTTTTGCAAAAAGTTTTGTAAATAGCACACATCAGTGCAATAGCATGATAGTCCCTCCGAGTCATGCTGCTTGTGGACCACTTCACAGCCCCAACCACCATTACCTTAGTTTTTTGCCCCTTCCCAATCTGCCTCTTCCTTCACATTGCATTAAGCAGCTAACCAGAAGCCCCTCCAACAGTTTCCAGTGCTTGCATATAAATTCGCATGTCAACCCATCCACACCCGGCACTTTCCCTACATATCCCCTGCCAATGCCCACCAGATTCCTCCTCCTCAGTGTCTACCAGTGGTGTTTTGATCACTCCTCCCTAAGGTGACTTGATATGCCCACCATATTACTCCTCCCTAAATCCTTCACCTCCCTGCCTTACTTTCCAATAGCCTTCCGAACCGACGCGCACTGATTCCACATACACGACCCATGACCCTCCAATGACAGCAGCACCTGCCCCTGCACAATACCCTCCACCATACTGTGCACCTCAACGAGTCAGAGTGGGTGGCCTGCCATCCTTACTGTTGACAGGCGCAGCATGCACGCTGATAGCCTGTTCACCCCACAACACAGCGTCCACGCCCGCCTGTACACTCACCACCTCAAATTCTCTCATGCGCTGCAACATCCAGATCTTCCCTTCTATGGCATCAATCTTCTCCACCGATATCCCCTGTCCCGACACTCCCCGTACCATACCAACCCCTCGACAATGTTCCAGGTAATTATGACAAGCTGTAACATAGTTAATTGATCCTCTTTATCCCTCATGGACATAGTATTTACGAATCCATTCCTTTGCTACTCTGTCCCCACCAACTCACCACATCCTCAACAATGCCGCCCCTCCATCCCGAACGTCCTCACTCAAGTTGCAAAACCACCCATCATCTCCCACCCCCAGAATCTTTGTATTTAAAATTTCCAGTACCCGTCCTGCCTCACGCCGAGTGACTCCCACCCAATCCTCGAACACTACTGCCCTATGATCAGAACAGATGGCATCACAATGGTAACTGAATGGACTCAACAACACATGCTTGTGATGTAGATCCAATCCAACAGTGCCCCAATAAACCCCATCCATGCATAAGTGTGCTCTACTCCCATGAACCCCAACAAACACATCTGGCAAGTAAATGTCCCATTAAAGCTCCCCTAAGATGTGCATAAGAATCTGCCCCCTTGAAGCCACAATCAGCAGCACATTACACAACACAATTCCAATCACCCCCCCCATGACGTCTAAAACCCGACAAACTACAAAAGAAGTATTACCAAATCCTCCCTGAACAAAGCCTTCTTAAACAACTCAGCAACATTCTAGCAGGTGCATACAACTAAATGACACCGCTCCCCACCACCCCAACATCCATCCACAACGCAAGACCACTACCTCAACCCCCCTTCACTTCTGAGCAACACAAATGGGGCTTGCCTCCAGATTAATCGCCATCCCTCCCTTCACGAGCTGAAGGCAATAACAAAAGCCCAATAACCATTCACGTTCAAACACCAGCCATCCTTACAGTTATGTTTCCTTGAATGAAACAAACAATCCAATGGGCAATTCCGACACAAAAATATTCACATTCATGCTTCACTCTCGCACACGAAGCCATATCATTTCTATTCATACACCGGAGGCCTGAGCTAAGGTTTCTGCCCTTGCTGCGCTGCCCCACTGCTCCATTGCAAGCGCACCAGGACTCCTGGGACCACATTTGCCATGCTCTCCATGCACGACACCTTGCAGCTCCTGGCACCACCTGCTGGCACTGCTCACCTCCACTCACACACCCCCAACGACCTCCTTATACACCAAGCTTTTCTTCCCCTATGTTGAGCCGGTGTCAGGACATCTAGATTCCCACCTTGCTGCTGCCCTCTTCCTCTCCAAAGTCCTCCCATAGTTTTTCCCTATGCTCGTGCCTAGGTGTCACACCGTGAACCTCCACCACAACCGACATCGAGGCCTCACTGACCAGGGATTAGTGCATCCCCACCAGCCTCACCAGCACCCGCACAGCTGTCACCACTGCTGACCGGGCGGGCCGGCCGCCACAGACACGGCTCTGGACTGGCGCATGGCACAAACAGGGAGACCTCATCTTGTAGACAGGAAAAATGGAATGCAATACCAGAGACACATTGTTGCATTCGAATATTCCCTACTTCTGCCATCACCTGGTCCTCCCCAACAAGCCCTGCTGTCCCACCATCGTGCAGGCAACTCGGTAGTAGTCAGCTTCAATCTGACTCCACCATGTCGCCTCAATCTCCTCACTCCAAGTTGACCATGTTCCACCAACTCCTTTCGGCGCAGGTATGGGATCCTCCTGGCTCATTTTGACAGTTGTTAGCTCCACTGGCAGGCCCCTACCTGCCACGCTTCTCACACTCTAAACCCGCTAGCATGATCATAGTCTCTGCAGAGGGCACTCCATCGTTTGTCGCAGCATATGACACAAACATGAACTGAGTGTGGAAGTCATCAAGGTACACATCGCGATGGTAGGCCCTGACGGTAGAGACATCTTAAGGGTAAACGTGCCCTCAGAGAGACCAACATATGCCCCAGCCACCGCACTTGCCTGGTTTGCAATGTGTATCCTCCGTATCTGCTGAAAAACAACCGCGTATATCCATCTCATATGTATTGTCGTGAGACGATCCCACCATATGCACATGAACTGCAAGGCGGTGCACGTCGAAGCAGGTATCTGGAGAGATCAACGGGACAAGCTCCTCATACACTGTCCCAGAGAGTAGTTCACAAGTAGCTTGTAAGATCCATATAAAGCCACGTTGTTACAAATCCTTGTCCTCAATTCCATATAGTATCACCAGAAATCATAGGTAGCGAACACATGTGTCAATCCATAGAATAACGCCCCTCGAGTAAGTTCTATACCAACGGTATTTACATGCCTCCTCATGCTAAGTACCATGGCCTCAGTGGATAGCTTGCTAACTGTCAGCAGAGGGGTGTGAGGCCAACGTCCACACTCTGGCAGGCTATGCCGCAATAACCTACTTGTTTATTAGGGAAATTGTTGCACCACCCCCTGGCTGTCTTCAGAAGGCATCTGGACAGCCTTTGAACAAGTGTGGGTACATACTATATTACATTATGACAGGTCTGTGTAATCCTACTAGAGATTGAGCACTCTGTTAGTCCTCCAGAGCATCCAAGACCATGTCCATAGTTCCATCAATTGTGGGAGGCAGCAGCGACCCTCTTAAACCCATGCTGGCCCTGGTTCCACAATGTTGGGAGTCCAAGTGGTTTCAAACCTTGGTTTAATAAGAACCCTTTCAAAGATTTTTATGAGATGTAGGAGCGTCAGTGCTAAACAGTCGTAATTATTTTGGCAGTTATTTTTACTACCGCACCTTCGAGGAATTGGGTCTATATCCATTGTTGTTTAAAGTGCGGGTTGTGATTGATGATCCTCGTGTTCACGCTCCCTCTCTGGCCATAGAATATTTCAAGCAAGCAAGCGCAGGGGTTTCATCTGGTTCTTGATAGGAGCTTAGAGATCCATGTGTGTGGGCCTGGAGCAAGTGCATGAGACTAAATCAAGTTTTGAGTCTTGTCATAAAAACTTAATTCGATTGTCGACCTTAGTCTAGCATTTTCACTAACAGTGAGTCATATTGGGGATTCAGTATCTCCCTCACATCTTTGCGCTGCCATCTGCGTAATTTCCATCTTGTTTAATCAAGGGCTCAATACTGAATCTGGTTTTTTGCTCGAGAATTTTAACATTGGAAAGTAATGTTTTGGATTTCTTTCAAATTTCATATATAGCGTTAATTCTTTGTGGTTTCCTGCTCCTGTATGATTCCTCAAGCTTAAGTTCGATATTTTCTGTTTCTCTGGCCAGTGCTTCCTTCTGTTTTCCAGATAGACTGTCTCCCTTAGAGTGCAGCCTGTAATTCTTTGCCTTTGACATGTAGATGGAGTACTCTCCCTGGTTCATACTAATCTTGCTTCTTTTTTTTTTTTCTTAGTGTCTTCCTGGTGTAAAACTGTCAGCGTGCCTCGTTGTGCTCCCGGTTTTTTCTGTTTTTTCACGGTCGCTCTACGTGCTAGAACTTAATTTGTGTCATCAATCCTATACGATACATCCTCTAGGCGACTGAACCAATCTGGGGGGCGGAAACATTATATACTGAGTCAAAAAAGGAGAATTAGTGTGCATTTACCTAGCAGAGTTATACTGCCAGAGGGGATCATAGCCTGTTTTCCCGTGTGGAAAAAAATAATAATATTGAACTTTGTGTCAGAGAAAGAAAGTCTCCCTGAAAGCATGAGTATACATATGTATAGTAGTATACTACAGTGGCACCCCTACACAGTCTTATAGTTGATGATAAAGGCAAGTGTCTCATATTGAAAACAGTGAATTGTAAATGAAGTGATAAGCCCTATAGAGTGCAGTGACTCAGAAAGTCTGCCAGAAACTTACCACAGAACAGCTGATTTTAATAATCTTCCAGGTCCTGCTAGTGTACTCGCATAGTAATCTATGAACCATGTGAATAGCAGAATACAGTGTTGTAGAAGGCAACTAACCAGTATTATAATGGTACTTGTGGAGTGGAGTGACTTTTCATTAGTTTCTTTTTGCTTGAAATACGATACCGTTATGTGAATTTCATAAAACCTGTAGTTTACCAGCGGTCGCAATATACACAACAGAAGCAATTATTACTACAGAAAAAGCGTCCTTGCCCTCCAAAATTCTGCACCCAGCGATCACAACTTATACGTGATAATAATACAGTCCTTCTTTATTTGTGAGTCGAGAACGAAAGAAAAATAACAACAAAAATCAATTAGACACACAAAAGCGCCAGAATAAACCCATGATCAGAATTCTTGAGTGAGACATATAACAGGCTAAAGATCGGTACGCGCCGACCAATGTAACGTCTTGATAGGATTGCTGAGCCACCGAATAATCTTCTACTATCGTGCTCATCTCAACACGCTAGTTATACTTTTTGTATTCAGACCCAAAAATCACTCTTATCTACTTTATTCGTGAGATCTAGAGAAAAAAACTAAGCACTCTTATTCCAAGTAAATCCTTACAAGTGTTCAGCATATCTAAATTCACGCGAAAGCACAGCTAGTATGATCTATATATAAAATAAGAGATGCGATCTCCACATAAGATCTCATAAGCACAGATCCATAAAAATCGCGATGCGAAAACACTGACGTCTAGATCTCGAACCCTCTTGACAACTGCAGTTCCGGGTCCGACCCGGGACTGGTTTTCAAACAGCGACATTTCCGTGGAATGGTAGATATATCTTCTATAAGTCGCTCCCCTTTGATACAACACTCCACACACATTTTAACATAAAATGTCAGGAACAACGTGACACAGGTCCGGCTCAGTCGTCAATATTAACAAAGATCAGATTTAGAAACAAGAAATACAAAATACGCTAAGCTTCATTTAAGGGTTATTAATATAATATTCAAGAGGTTGCTAGTTTAAATTGCAGTAAATCAACCATTCAAATCATTATAGAAGCTGTGTGTAGTCTGTGGTCAGTCAAACAGAAACCGGGGCTTCCACATGGATAAGTGTCATATTTGTGGAAATTGGTGTCACGCTCCTTGTGCAGATATCCCAGAACTAGCTACAAGCAGTATAAAACAGAGAAGTGTTTTTGGGTATGCCCAAATGAGGAAAATCTGTGGACAAAAAATCACAAGGGTATTAAAAGAGGATAACATCAAAGCTGCTTTCATAGAAAACCTGGAAGCTTTCTACAACAGATGGGAACATAAAAAGTCTGGGCTAAAGGGGTACTGCCCTTGATACGGGCCATGTAGTCACAAACTGTAAGGCTGGAGGTGATGTCCTGGTAGTCAGTAAATTTTGGGGTGATAGTGCTGTCCGGGAGACAGTAATGGTGAAGCTGGAGGTGCTGTCCTGGAGACAAATGGTGAAGCTGGAGGTGCTGTCCTGGGAGACAGTAATGGTGAAGCTGGAGGTGCTGTCCTGGGAGACAAAAATGGTGAAGCTGGAGATACTGTCCTGGGAGACAGTAATGGTGAAGCTGGAGATTTTGTCCAGGTAGTCGGGAATTATACGCAGGAAGGAATACATAGAGGACAGGAGCCATAGTAGGGAAACAAGTGTAGTCAAAGATAAGATAAAACCAATATTGCAAACTAGAAATACCGCAGGAAATAGCAAACAAGAGACTCCAATAGCAATAGTGAGGATAAATTACCAAAAACAACTGGGGGGAGCTCCATTGTTGGTGCTAGGGAGGATAGGAGTAAGACAGGGAAACATGCACCAACAGGGAATACAGTCACAGAAACCCAAGGCCAAACGGAAACCAAGCCTGTGCACATACTATGCACTTTGGTATCTGCTGGCATGGGGAAATCTGAAAAACAGATGGGACATGCAACTATGACCACCCTAGAAATGTCATGCCATAAAGACAACAGGAAAATGCAAACTCCCCTTTCCCGTAAGCTTTTTTTACCCTGAAATGTGTACCTCTTCAGTACAGGAAAGACTGTGCTATAACTTAAATTGCCAGGGGATACCATCTAAGGGGACAAAAAGATACAAAAAATCCAGGGCCCTGGAAAACCTGGGTAGCCACAGCCACTCAAAAGGGAAAAGGTTTTTTAGTGCCAGGAAGGAAAAAAAACTGGCCCGGAAATGGCAGAAATCGTACACCAAATCCAGTCATTCCCGGAGTGGAACCCCAGTCGATGGCCTCCACTCCAAACCCAAAAGTACAGATACTAATGCCGGAAAAAAAATCCCCCCCCAGTACCAACAATTTCCACCAGTCGATAACATTCTTCTTTGCAAATATACAGGGTCTAAAGCCAGCAACAACAACAAAAAACCCTTTTATCCGTGGACTGCTTGCAGAGGCAAAGGCAATGTTCACGGCTTTCACTGAGACCCACATAAAGGGTCACTTGGACAACGAAATATGGATCCCAGGTTACAACCTATACAGATGTGACAGAGTGAACAGGCAAAAGGGGGGGGTTGGCCTGTACATTGCAGAGTCACTTGTTTTCACAGAACTGCTTAAAAGCCTCAAATGACGTAGTGGAAGTTTTAGCAGTAAAGGTCGAGAACCAAAAACCTAGTCATTGTGGGAGTCTACAAGCCTCCGGATGCAACATCCCAGCAAATTCCGGGAACAGCTGTTAAAAATTGCCCACTGTCTGGAAAATCTTCCCAGCTCCTGCACCCAAACTTGCTCCGGGGGGTTTTCAACTAAGGGACCTAAAAGGGAAATATACAAAAAAATTTTGTTGCAGTAAAAACCAGGGGCAGCTCTGATAAAAACACCCAAACACGATTTTTAAATCTCTGCAAAAAAATTCAATTTAAACCAGCAAATAATAAACCTCAAACGGAGAATACACTAGACCCCATCTTCACTAACAATGATGATCTGATAAGAAATGTCACCTATCAAAAAAATATACTCAATCACAACTTAATTGGGTTCGACATTTGCGTGAGCCCCCCGACCGACAAAAAGAGACTAGTACGAGGAGCATTTACCAAAATTAACTTCAATAACAAAAAAAAATAAAGTGGGGGCCAAAATAAAACCAAGTCCTAACCGTATAAAAAGGGGAAGAAAAAACTAACAAACGACCCAAACTTTTCCCAAACAATTAACTCGGGACCTCGATGTATGCACAAGGCTTATTCCCCAAGAAAAAGGAGGGGAGATGTAAAATAGAAAGGACAGGGCGCTCCCCCTTTACAGGGGACGGAAAAAAATAACCGGGCTAAAAAGGGGCAAATATCTGAAATGGCAGGGAGACATGGGCAGAAAATACAAACATCGAACTTAAGAAAAGAAACCTTTAGGAGTCAGGAAAACGCGGGAAAACAAAAAACCAAAATAAATCGAAAGAAACCCAAATTTTCTTTTCCCCCTTTCCAAATCAAAATCGAGAAAACGTCCCTTTTTTGGGGGGCCCCCACTTAAACAAGAGGGCCCCACACAGATGACAACAAAGGAAAAGATTAGCTACTAAGTCCCAATATGACCTTTTTTAGCAACCCCTAACCAGACTAGAGTCAAGATCAAAAAGAATTTTTTATGAGAAGCCCAAAATTTTATAACAAACCTATCCGATGTTATCCTGACGCCAAATGATTCGAACAGGCATAAAAGACATCCCCTGCACTCTGCCCCAGGGCCAGACTCATGGAACTCTGTGTTCATCAAGAACTGCAAGAAGCCCCTATCACGAGCCTTTTCCATCCTATGGAGAGGGAGCATGGACACGGGGGTCGTCCCTCAGTTACTAAAAACAACAGACATAGCCCCACTCCACAAAGGGGGCAGTAAAGCAACAGCAAAGAACTACAGACCAATAGCACTAACATCCATATCATAAAAATCTTTGAAAGGGTCCTAAGAAGCAAGATCACCACCCATCTAGAAACCCATCAGTTACACAACCCAGGGCAACATGGGTTTAGAACAGGTCGCTCCTTTCTGTCTCAACTACTGGATCACTACGAAAGGTCCTAAATGCACTAGAAGACAAAAAGAATGCAGATGTAATATATACAGACTTTGCAAAAGCCTTCGACAAGTGTGACCATGGCGTAATAGCGCACAAAATGCGCGCTAAAGGAATAACAGGAAAAGTCGGTCGATGGATCTATAATTTCCTCACTAACAGAACACAGAGAGTAGTCGTCAACAGAGTAAAGTCCGAGGCAGC
The DNA here is from genome assembly GCF_026875155.1 of Cherax quadricarinatus. Taxonomy (NCBI): domain Eukaryota; kingdom Metazoa; phylum Arthropoda; class Malacostraca; order Decapoda; family Parastacidae; genus Cherax; species Cherax quadricarinatus. Next base: position 1,704,685 of record NC_069413.1, read on the forward strand.
TACGGTGAAAAGCTCTTTTCCACAAGGCACAGTACTAGCTCCCATCTTGTTCCTCATCCTCATATCCGACATAGACAAGGATGTCAGCCACAGCACCGTGTCTTCCTTTGCAGATGACACCCGAATCTGCATGACAGTGTCTTCCACTGCAGACACTGCAAGGCTCCAGGCGGACATCAACCAAATCTTTCAGTGGGCTGCAGAAAACAATATGAAGTTCAACGATGAGAAATTTCAATTACTCAGATATGGTAAACATGAGGAAATTAAATCTTCATCAGAGTACAAAACAAATTCTGGCCACAAAATAGAGCGAAACACCAACGTCAAAGACCTGGGAGTGATTATGTCGGAGGATCTCACCTTCAAGGACCATAACATTGTATCAATCGCATCTGCTAGAAAAATGACAGGATGGATAATGAGAACCTTCAAAACTAGGGAGGCCAAGCCCATGATGACACTCTTCAGGTCACTTGTTCTATCTAGGCTGGAATATTGCTGCACTCTAACAGCACCTTTCAAGGCAGGTGAAATTGCCGACCTAGAAAATGTACAGAGAACTTTCACGGCGCGCATAACGGAGATAAAACACCTCAATTACTGGGAGCGCTTGAGGTTTCTAAACCTGTATTCCCTGGAACGCAGGAGGGGAGAGATACATGATTATATACACCTGGAAAATCCTAGAGGGACTAGTACCGAACTTGCACACGAAAATCACTCACTACGAAAGCAAAAGACTTGGCAGACGATGCACCTTTCCCCCAATGAAAAGCAGGGTGTCACTAGCACGTTAAGAGACCATACAATAAGTGTCAGGGCCCGAGACTGTTAAAACTGCCTCCCAGCACACATAAGGGGGATTACCAACAGACCCCTGGCAGTCTTCAAGCTGGCACTGGACAAGCACCTAAAGTCAGTTCCTGATCAGCCGGGCTGTGGCTCGTACGTTGGTTTGCGTGCAGCCAGCAGCAACAGCCTGGTTGATCAGGCGCTGATCCACCAGGAGGCCTGGTCACAGACCGGGCCGCGGGGGCGTTGACCCCCGAAACTCTTTCCAGGTAAACTCCAGGTAAACAGTACCTTGAGCATACATCAAGTACCACAGAGTTAATTCTTTCTTAACACTGGTTTGGATCTGTGTTGTTTAGCATATCTTTCCAGCATGTTTCACTGAAGACATGGTTAATTTGGTCGAACGTTACTAAAAATATTTAAGATTAGTAAGAGTTGAAAGTTTAATATAATGACAAAATGTTATTAACTAAGGTTACATAACACTGTACATGGAAATTAGTGGGTACTTAACATTGTACATTGATGTGGGTACATAACACTGTACGTGATGATTAAAAAAGGTTCCTTTATTGGTAATAGACCCCTGGCTGTCTTCAAGAAGGATCTGGACAAGCACCTAAAGTCAGTAGCTGACCAACTGGGCTGTGGTTCGTATGTCGGGTTGTGTGCGGCCAACAGTAACAGCCTGGTTGATCAGGCCCTGATCCACCATGAGGCCTAGTCACAGACCGGGCTGCGGGGGCATTGACCCCGAAAACCCTCTTCAGGTAAACTCCTTGTTCACCCATCAGAAAAATGGGTACCTGGGTGTTAGTGGACTGGTGTGGGTCGCATCCTGGGACATAATTCATCTAATTTACCCGAAATACTCTACATAACGAGTGATTTTCTATATAGTAGTCCCTGGACAATTTATTTATTATTATTATTAAAGATTAGCTGGTATTCTCCCGGCCCGGGCCTTTTCCAAGTGGTGGCCCGGCCTTGGCTCCCTCTTTAGGGAGTGTCTGAGACCTAAGTCTCCCATGGGAGGAGGCACAAGTACCTCCTCATCTTTGGGACCAACTGTCCCCAGGCCTATCCACAAGCTAGGCCTCTCTGGTCTGCCATCCCCGCCCCAAGGGGGAAAATGGGAATGAGTCTTATGAGCTAAAGGCTCGGGCTCAGGCACCTACCCTACCCTAGAAGGGTTAGGCATGGTGTCGATGACAGCTATGGTCTGTATATCACGTACATGTACTTGTAGTAAATAAAGATTTTATTATTATTATATTATTATAAAACAAGTAGATCAAAGTTTTTTTACACGCTTTCAAATGTAAAAAAAAAAAGATCTACGTATTTTTGTTTTTTTTACTTACTTTCAAATGTTGAAAAAACGTAGGTCTATGTTTGGACAGTTTAAGGGAAATACAGTATTTTATATGTAAACTGATGGCCTATATTGTAGGTAATAAAAATTAATTTGTAAATAAATAAAGAGCCAGTGATGGGTGAGCATCGCTGGGGAAGAGACGCCATTGTTTTGAATGTGGTACAGGCACGCTAATGAAATGTGCATAAATTTCGTAGCTCTGGAAGCTAAATTGTGCTTAAAACCTCCTAAATATTAGCCGAAATTGTTGGATTTGCAATCCTGCATAATGTGAGCATTAACCAGATGGACAGGACAGCTTAGGAACCCCAGCTAAGTTGATGTCTATTTATGTTGAAATTCTGGCCAGTAATTTTTCCATATTTTAGGCAGGGGGTTCTGTACATGACACACAGTAATCTCCAGACTAATTGGTGAGTGGTATTAAGATAAATTCTCCTTCTGTTACCTGTGTATATGTAATCATTTATTAATTTTAACATACAGTCCACATATTTATATTAATGTTTGCCACAATTCCTGGTAATGTATATTTTATTTGAAATTAATATAGGTCAAGAGTGACTTGTGGATATGACGGTAGTAGGTATTGAAGGGGGACATTTTTTTGTGACCTAGGTGTCCTAAAATTCCTACTTGTCTCTGTAACTTTGATAAAAAATAATTATCTTTGTTACCATTTACTGGGATGTATCTTATGAGTTACATCCATGTAAGTTTAATTTTCCACAAGTATGTCATTGATGTCAGGTATGGTCTGTATACCTTGTACATGTACTTGCATACCTTGTACATGTACTTGTATACCTTATACATGTATTTGTATACCTTGTACATGTACTTGTATACCTTGTACATGTACTTGTATACCCTGTACATGTTCTTGTATACCTTGTACATGTTCTTGTAGAAATAATGATATTATCACGTATTATTAAATTAACGTGAGACTTAATCACGACCGGCCACTGGAACTGTTTAGTCACCTGACTCTTATTATTATTAAAGATTCGCCGGTATTCTCCCGACCTGGGCCTTTTCCAAGTGGTGGCCAGGCTTTGGCTCCCTGTCTAGGGAGTGTCTGAGACCTAAGTCTCCCATGGGAGGAGGCACAAGTACCTCCTCATCTTTGGGACCAACTGTCCCCAGGCCTAGGCACAAGCTAGGCCTCTCTGGTCTGCCATCTCCGCCCAAAGGGGGCTAATGGGAATGACAGGCTTGTGAGCTGCAAGCTCTGGCTCAGTTCAGACGACAATGAAGGAGTCTTTCAGGGCTCTGTGCTCCGTGTTTTCTCGCGTTTTCACGGTCGCTCTTATGTGCTAGAACTTGAATTTGTGCCATCAATCCTATACGATACATCCCTCTAGCGCTTGGAACCAATTTTTGGCAGAAAATAGTATATACCGAGTCAAAAAAGGAGGATTAGTGTGAAATACCTAGCAGAGTCTACTGCCAGAGGGGAATCATAGGCCTAGTGTGCCGTGTGCAAAATAATAATAGAACTTATCTTTGTCAGAGGAAAGAAAGTCTCCCTGATAATACTGTGTATACATAGTGTATAGTGTATACTACAGTGGCTCCCTAGTATATAGATAATAAATACTAAAGTGTCATTTAAAACAGGTGTAATTAAAACTGAAGTGATAAGCCCAAAGTAGCAGGTGCCAGAAGTCGCCAGAAACTTACCACAGGTCAGCTGTTTTAATAATCTTCCTGGCCTGCTAGTGTACTCGCATATAATCTAGTGATACCAGTGAATAGGAGAATACAGCATTGTAGTAGCAACTAACCAGTAATATAATGGTACTTGGTGGAATGGGGTGACTTTCATTAGTTTTGTCTCTTTTTTGAAATACCAGACGTATACAGTGAAATTCATATAACCTATAGTTACCAGCGATCGCAATATACAAAATGAGATGCAAATATTACTGCAAAAAAAAAGCGTCTTTCCTCCAATAATTCCACCAGCCAACTATAGTGATAATATAGCATTTGTTGTGGTGGAGACGGAAAAAACCTAGAAAAGCTAGATACAGTGAACTATAAACAAGGGTTGAGGCCTCGACCGTTCGTCATTGTAGGAGCTGCCAGCAATCACCGGTTCTTCAACAAGCAAGTTATACTTTTGTATCAATCAAATCACATATTACTCGGTTAAATAATTTCCAGTAGTTCCTTTATGTGTTAGCCAAATCACCGACCAGTATGTTTTAAATAAGTGACCGACTGATCAGATCTGACTGGTTCTGAACTCTTGACTGGTCCGAACCCTTGACCGGTTTCATACGGATTCATTGACAATAAAGCAGACTGTAAACAGACGGGGTTTTTGGCGCTCTTACCAAACAAAAACAATAAATATAAAACAGGAACGTACAGCGGAAAGCTGTCTTAATATACAAGTACAGTTAGAAATAGAAATACAAATAGCTAGAGCTTCACTTTAAGGAGGTTATTAGTAGAATATTCAAGAGGTTACTAGTAGAATTACAGTAAATCAACTATTCAAATCACGTTTTGAAGCTCTGTGTAGTCTGCAGTCAAACAAACGGGCTTCCGCATGGATAAATTGCCATTTTTGTGAAAATTGGTGTCACGCCCCTTGTGCAGATATCCAAGAACTATCTACAAGCAGAAATAAATCAGGGAAGTGTTTTTGGGTATGCTCAAATGAGAGCAATCTGTGGACTAAAATCACATTGGAATTAAAAGAGGATAACATCAAAGCAGCCTTCACAGAAAACCTGGAGGCATTCTTTAACAAATGGGAAAATAAAAAGTCTGGGCTGGATGGTATTGCCCTTGGTGCTGGCCATGTAGTCAGAAATTGTAAGGCTGGAGGTGCTGCCCCGGTAGTCAGTAAATGTGGGGCTGATAATGCTGTTCTGGTAGACAGTAATGGTGAAGCTGGAGGTGCTGTCCTGGGAGACAGTAATGGTGAGGATGGAGGTGCTGTCCAGGTAGTCAGTAAATGTACGCAGGAGGGAATGCATATAAATGACCCCGAGGGAGACAGGAGCTATAGTGAGGAAACAAGTGTAGTCAAAGACAAGATAAAACCAATATTACAAACTAGTAATACCACAGGAGATAGCAAACAAGGGAGCTCCACTAGCATTAGTGAGGATACATTACCAAAAACAACTGGTGAGAGCCCCATTGTTAGTGCTAGTGAGGATAGGAAAGACATAGGTAAACATGCACCAACAGGGAATACAGTCACAGAAACCCAAGGCAAACGGAAACCAAGCCTGTGCACATACTGTGCACTTGGTATCTCTAGGCATGGAAAATCCGGAAAAACAGATGGGACGTGCAAGTTTGACCACCCTAGAAAATGCCGTGCCCATATGACAACAGGAAAATGCAAACTCCCTTCCTGTAAGCTTTTTCACCTTGAAATGTGTACCTCTTCAGTACAGGAAAGACTGTGCTATAACTTAAATTGCCAGGCACACCATCTAAAGGGGACAAAAAGATGCAAAACATTCAGACCATGGGAAAACCTGGGTAGCCACAGCCACTCAAGAGGGAGAGGTTTTCTGTGCAAGGAAGAAAAAAACTGGCAGAAAATGGCAGAAATCGTACACCAAATCCAGTCATTCCTGGAGTGTAACCACAGTCAATGGCCTCCACTCCAAACCAACAGATACAGATACTAATGCCGGAAAAAAAGTCCCCTCCAGTACCACCATTACCATCAATCAGATGACATTCTTCTTTGCAAATATACAGGGTCTAAAGCCAGCAACAAACAACAAAATACCTTTCATCCGTGGACTGCTTGCAGAGGCATATGCAATGTTCGCGGCTTTCAGAGACCCACATAAAGGATCACTTGGACAACAAAATATGGATCCCAGGTTACAACCTATACAGATGCAACAGAGTGAACAGGCAAAAGGGAAGGGGGGGTTAGCCTGTATATCGCAGAGTCACTTGTTTGCACAGAACGGCTTAATGCCTCAAATGATGTAGTGGAAGTTTCAGCAGCAAAGATCGAGAACCAAAACCTAGTCACTGTGGTAGTCTACAAGCCTCCGGATGCAACGTCCCAGCAATTCCAGGAACAGCTGTTAAAAATTGACCACTGTCTGGAAAATCTGCCAGCTCCTGCCCCCAACATCTTGCTCCTTGGGTATTTCAACTTAAGGCACCTAAAATCGAGGAATATAGCAAATAATGTTGTTGCAGCGATGACACCAGGAGGCAGCTCTTACGAGAATTCACACACACACGAGCTTTTAAATCTCTGCACAAAATTCAACTTAAACCAGAAAATAATAGAGCCTACTAGACTGGAGAATACACTAGACCTCATCTTCACTAGATTAGATTTTGCCACCGAAGTGGCTAGTTTATTGTGCACCCCATATCCATCCTGTGGACGGTAGCGCGAGAGCATGTGGATACACAAAAGGCCTAGGAACTAGGCCCCAAAGGGTTAACAGGAATACATATGGATTTATATCTACATATCTATAGTTCACTTATCTGTTACAAGCAAATTTAGGAAATTTGCTTAGTATATCTGGTATCTTATTTTCATTAATAAGATATCTTGACATGTCACATAGGTTATTATACTGTCTGTCTCTGTATTCCTCAATAAGTGGACAATTAAGCACATAGTGTTCAAGAGAGTGACCATATGCCTGATCACATAATTTACATTTAGTTTGATCATCATCTGTGTGTCTCCCAAACTGCCAGAAGTACTTGTAACCAAGCCTAAGCCTGGCCACTACAAAATCAGTCAGTTTGTTCACATTGCAAGTTGCTCCATAAACATACTTATCTACGTTCATGTTATCATAGTGGGTTATAGATCTACTCAGGCTTCTAACTGCATTCCTATAACAATCATCTTCATTATTTACTTCTCTCCTAATATTATTCCTAATGCTAGGCACAGTTATACCAAAGTTATATTCTACGTTCTCCTTCTGGATACTCTTCATGGCTAACATATCAACTTTATCATGAAGGAGTAATCCAATGTGTGATGGGATCCATAGCAATTGTACATTAATTCCTTTGTCCCTAATTTTTGAGTATCTATACCTGGCTTCCCCAATGAGCATGTTGTTGGAGTCATTATATGAGCCAAGAGCCTTCAATGATGACATAGAATCAGTAATGATGATAGAGTCAAGCTCAGTGTCATAGGTTAGCTTTAGCGCCATTAGGATTGCAAACAATTCAGTTTGCAGTGTAGACGCCCAGTTGTTAATTCTTATGCCTAACTCAACAAATTTATTATCGTTCTTAACTAGGGAGGTGGCAACAAGAGCAGATGCAGCCCTGCCAGAAGACTCCTGTTTAGATCCATCAGTGTATATAACTTGTGATAACTTATTACTACCAGCTAGGCGAAAAATTTCTTCTTGAGCAGTTGCTCTAACAAGAGATTTAAGGAAGGGATTACTAGCAATGAGCTTCTTGGGAGGGACTTGTAGGTATGTGATATTAAATGAACACATCTTCCATGGAGGGGTGAAATGCTCTGATCTGATACGAAATGTCACCATATCAAAAACAATATACTCAGATCACAACATAATCGAGGTTCAGACATGTATGCGCAGAGCTCCAGACCGACATAATGAGATTAGTCATGAGGGAGCCTTCACCAAATTCAGCTTCAGTAATAAGAACATAAAGTGGGACCAAGTAAACCAAGTCCTAACCGATATAAGCTGGGAAGATAGACTAAGCAACACAGACCCCAACTTATGCCTAGAACAGATTAACTCCGTGGCACTCGATGTATGCTCAAGGCTTATTCCTTCAAGAAAAAGGAGAAGTAGATGCAAAATAGAAAGAGACAGGCGCTCCCTTTACAGGCGACGAAAAAGAATAACAGAGCGGCTAAAAGAGGCCAATATATCTGAAATGCATATGGAGTCACTGGTCAGAGAAATAGCAAACATCGAACTTAAGCTAAAGGAATCTTATAGGAGTCAGGAATCGCGGGAAGAACTAAAAGCCATAAATGAAATCGAAAGAAACCCAAAGTATTTCTTTACCTATGCCAAATCAAAGTCGAGAACAACGTCCAGTATTGGGCCCCTACTTAAACAAGATGGGCCTACGCAGATTACAGCAAGGAAATGAGTGAGCTACTCTAGTCCCAATATGACTCAGTTTTTAGCAAGCCGCTAACCAGACTGAAAGTCGAAGATCAAAATGATTTTTTTATGAGAGAGCCACAGAATTTGGTTAACACAAGCCTATCTGATGTAATCCTGACACCAAATGACTTCAAACAGGCGATAAATGACATGCCCATGCACTCTGCCCCAGGGCCAGACTCATGGAACTCCGTGTTCATCAAGACCTGCATGAAGCCCCTATCACGAGCTTTTACCATCCTATGGAAAGGGAGCATGGACACGGGGGTCGTCCCACACTAACTAAAAACAACAGACGTAGCCCCACTCCACAATGGGGGCAGTAAAGCAATAGCAAAGAACTACAGACCGATAGCACTAACATCCCATATCATAAAAATCTTTGAAAGGGTCCTATGAAGCAAGATCGCTACCCATCTGGAAACCCATCAATTACATAACCCAGAGCAACATGGGTTTAGAGCAGGTCACTCATGTCTGCCTCAACTATTGGATCACTACAACAAGGTCCTAGATGCACTAGAAGACAAAAAGAATGCAGATGTAATATATACAGACTTTGCAAAAGCCTTCGACAAGTGTGACCATGGCGTAATAGCACACAAAATGCGTGCTAAAGGAATAACAGGAAAAGTTGGTAGATGGATCTATAATTTCCTCACAATCAGAACACAAAGAGTAGTAGTCAACAGAGTAAAGTCCGAGGCGGCTACGGTGAAAAGCTCTGTTCCACAAGGCACAGTACTCGCTCCCATCTTGTTTCTCATCCTCATATATGACATAGACAAGGATGTCAGCCACAGCACCATGTCTTCCTTTGCAGATGACACCCGAATCTACATGACAGTGTCTTCCATTGCAGACACTGCAAGGCTCCAAGCGGACATCAACCAAATCTTTCAATGGGCTGCAGAAAACAATATGAAGTTCAACGATGAGAAATTTCAATTACTCCGATATGGTAAACACGAGGAAATAAAAACTTCATCAGAGTACAAAAATTCCGGCCACAAAATAGAGCGAAAAACCAACGTCAAAGACCTGGGAGTGATCATGTCGGAGGATCTCTCCTTCAAGGACCATAACATTATATCAATCGCAGCTGCTAGAAAAATGACAGGATGGATAATGAGAACCTTCAAAATTAGGGATGCCAAGCCCATGATGACACTCTTCAGGTCGCTTGTTCTATCTAGGCTGGAATATTGCTGCACTCTAACAGCACCTTTCAAGGCAGGTGAAATTGCTGACCTCGAAAATGTACAGAGAACCTTCACAGCACGCATAGCGGAAATAAAATACCTCAGTTACTGGGAGCGCTTAAAGTTCCTGAACCTGTATTCCCTGGAACGCAGGCGGGAGAGATTCATGATTATATACACCTGGAAAATCCTAGAGGGACTAGTACCGAACTTGCACACGAAAATCACTCACAACAAAAGCAAAAGACTTGGCAGACGATGCAACATCCCCCCAATGAAAAGCAGGGGTGTCACTCGCACGTTAAGAGACAATACAATAAGTGTCAGGGGACCGAGACTGTTCAACTGCCTCCCAGCATACATAAGGGAGATTACCAATAGACCCCTGGCAGTCGTCAAGCTGGCACTGAACAAGCACCTAAAGTCGGTACCTGACCAGCCGGGCTGTCTCTCGTACGTTGGATTGTATGAAGCCAGCAGTAACAGCCTGGTTGATCATGCACTGATCCACCTGGCCTGGTCACAGACCGGGCCGCGGGGGCGTTGACCCCCTGAACTCTCTCCAGGTAAACTCCAGACACGTAACCTATCCTAGAAGAGTTAGGCATGGTGTCGATGTCAGCTTACTATTATTTTTATTACTATTATTAAAGATTCGCCGGTATTCTCCCGGCCCTGTCCTTTTCCGAGTGGTGGCCCGGCCTTGGCTCCCTCTTTAGGGAGTGTCTGAAACCTAAGTCTCCCATGGGAGGAGGCACAAGTACCTCCTCATCTTTGGGACCAACTGTCCCCAGGCCTAACCACAAGCTAGGCCTCTCTGGTCTGCCATCCCCGCCTCAAGGGAGCAAATGGGAATGACAGTCTTGTGAGCTAAAGGCTCGGGCTCAGGCACCTACCCTACCCTAGAAGGGTTAGGCATGGTAAGTAAGTAAGTTTATTCAGGTATACACAAATACAGTTACATAGAATTATCATACATAGCAGCATATGTGTAGAGAACCTAGGATAACCCAAAAAAGTCAGAGTGACTTACAGTGGACCCCCGGTTAACGATTTTAATCCGTGCAAGAGGGCTCATCGTTATGCGAAATAATCGTTATGCGAATTAATTTTCCCCATAAGAAATAATGGAAATAAAATTAATCCGTGCAAGACGCCCAAAAGTATGAAAAAAAATTTTTTTTACCACATGAAATGTTAATTTTTTAAAACACACAAACTGAAAAAGGCAGGGACAATTACAAGACACTTACTTTTATTGGAAGATCTGGTGATGATTGATGGGATGGGGGAGGAGGGGAGGGGGCATTATCTTCTTACTGTTTAGAAGGGGAATCCCCTTTCCCTTAGGACTTGAGGTAGCAAGTCCTTTTCTGGGGTTACTTCCCTTCTTCTTTTAATGCCACTGGACCAGCTTCAGAGTCACTGGACCTCTGTCGCACAACAAATCTTTTCCATAGAGCTCTGTACCTCCCGTTTCTTCAAGACTTTCCTAAAATGGGCCATAACATTGTCATTGAAATAGTCACAAGCACGGCTTTTCAACAGCTGTGTCAGGGTGATTTTCATCTATAAAAAGGTTTGCAGTTCAAACCACTCTGCCCCACATTTCCTTAATCTTTGAAGTTAGGCACAATGGGGTTCCCACAACTGGCATAGGCTTCTCAGGGTTAGCCCCAAACCCTTCAAATCTTTCTTAATTTCCATACTAATTCTCACCCTTTTTACCACAGGGTTGGCACTAGAAGCTTTCTTGGGGCCCATGGTCACTTATTTTCCAGAAACACCACCGAAAACACTGTAATAATACGAAAAAATTCCCGAGTGTATGCTTGGATTTTAAACGCGGAGGCTTGGTGGGTAAACAATGGGACGGCCGGCACATGTGAGGGCACATTGGACGCGTCTCGGACGAAAATCGGTATGCGGGTTTTTAATCGGTATGCGGGGCAAAAATTTTGCGATAAAAGTAATCGTTATGCGGAAAAATCGCTATGCGATGCCATCGTTATGCGGGGGTCCACTGTATTTCCATTGGTGTCCTTGGGAGGAGAGCAAGTTCCCCCTCATCTTTGGGACTAACTTGACTTTTTTTACCTTTAAAATTTTATGGTTATGTTTAAGTGTTATGATATTCTCGAAGACAGTCTAAACAAGGTTTCATCTTTCGACGTAAACACAATAATATTTATATGATGAGATTTTCGCCTTATAATGGGTGATACACACGTAACAACATGCACGGTATATGCCACCTTTATATCAACATTGTCTCTTGAATCTTCTGTACCATATTGTTTTATTGGGTAACTAATTCATATATATATTCAACACTGTTGATAAAATAAATCCAACAAAAAAAGAATAAAAAATATTTTATTTAATAGGATTTTAATATTACTTTTATAAATTTCTTAAAGTTAAAGAAAACTTGTAATAATTGCTCTTAATATTTTTAAGTAATTACATAGAAGCTTTTAGTTTTATAACAAAGTCAAAACTAAATAAATGCATTCATTTAGAAACAATTTTCGGCCCCCACTTTGCAACAACATTTCCATATTTTTAATAACCTTAAAGAGGTTTAACATATAATATGTAACCTTCCTTTCTAAAACTTCATATAGTAGGTCTGGGTATGAGAGAAAACGGAGTTTTTGAAAGTGGCCGTCAGTTTACAGCAATACTCCAGCCTAGAGTGAACAAGTGAGTTGAAGAGAATCATTATTTACTCTGCATCCCTAGATATGAAGATTTTCGTTATCATGATCCAGGTTTCATTTTATCGAACTTTCCACAAAGGAGAAATTGAAATTTGTCCTCACTGAATAACATTGTTTTCTGAGGCCTAATGAAGTCTTGGATAATGTTCACTTGGAGTTTTGCAGTATCCTCAATGGATGCCAATATCATGCATGTTGTAGTATCGTCAGCAAAGGTGGCTGACATCTCTATGCCAGATATAAGGAAGCGGAGGACTGTGCGAGTACTGTATTTTGTGGAACAAAGATTTTCACTGTAGCCGCAACTGACTTTTTTCTGTTTACTATTACTCTTTGTGTTCTGTTGGTTAGGAAATTAAAGATCCATCTTCCTATTTTTCCTGTTAGTCCTTTATCATGTTGCTTTGAGTGCTATTACTTTGATCGCACGTGTCAAATGCTTTGTGTTTACTACATCTGCATTCTGTTTGTACTATAGTGCATCCAGGATCATGTCATAGTTGTCTAGTTGTTGTGAGTGGCAGGAGTGACCTGTTCTAAACCCATGCTGGCCTGGGTTGTGCAACTGATTGGCATCTAGATTAGTTTAATATCTTTATCATGCACACCATGCCCATCCTGTGGGCGGTAGTCAAAAGACTGCAGAGGTACATAGTGGGTCCAGGGACTAACATCCCAGTGGTTAGAGATTTTGCTTTTTAGAACCTGTGGAAAATTACATTTATCTGAATGTATGATTATGTACATAACAGTAAATGAACAAAGATAATTATTATTTATCTGTTAGACAAGTAGGAATTTGGGACACCTAGGTCGCAAAAAAAAATGTCCCCCTTCGATACCTACAACTGTCATATCCACAAGTTGCTCTGGACCTATTAATTACAAATGAAAAATACATCACCAGGAATGCTGGTAAATATATAAATTTGTGGAGTGTATATTAAATTAAAAAATGATTATATATAAACACATATACATAACAGGAGAATATCTTAAAATCATAACACTCACCAATTTGACTGGAGATTAATGTTTTCATGTACGGGGACCCCCCTTTTGCTACATTATGAAAAATTTTACTGGGCCAGAATTTAAACATAAATTAGACAGCTTATCTGAGGTTCCTGGAGTTGTCCTGTCCTGTCGCCTGATACTCAAATTATGCAGGAATGCACATCCAACAATTTCGTCTCCTATTTGAGAGGTGTCAGCCCAATTTTAACCTTTAGAGCACGAAAATTTCTTCTCATTATTCACAGCGTCTGTTCAATTCAAACAATAATGGCGACTGTCCTTTCTGCGCAGGTGCAGAAAATTTCCCATTTTGTATGACAAATATTATTAAATACAGTATGGCCATCTATTTACATATAACTACTGTATTTCTGGAAAATATATTCAGTATTTTCCACAGAACCCTTTCAAAGAATTTTATGATGTTGGATATCGGTCTGTAATTCTTTGCAATTGCTTTACCGCCACCTTTGTAAGTGGGGCTATGTTTGTTGTTTCTTGTGACTGAAGGATAATCCCCACGTCTGTGCATACATAGGGCATTAGGCATACAGAGGTCATTCCAACAAAGGGGACATGAAAGGACAATTAAAATACAATACAAAAATACTCATCAAACTCCACATAAGTTAAACTGTATCCACTTTCAAGTTTACCTGGAGTTTACCTGGAGAGAGTTCCGGGGGTCAACGCCCCCGCGGCCCGGTGTGTGACCAGGCCTCCTGGTGGATCAGAGCCTGATCAACCAGGCAGTTGCTGCTGGCTGCACGCAAACCAACGTATGAGCCACAGCCCGGCTGGTCAGGAACCGACTTTAGGTGCTTGTCCAGTGCCAGCTTGAAGACTGCCAGGGGTCTGTTGGTAATCCCCCTTATGTATGCTGGGAGGCAGTTGAACAGTCTCGGGCCCCTGAACATTATTGTATGGTCTTTTAAACGTGCTAGCGACACTCCTGCTTTTCATTGGGGGGATGTTGCATCGTCTGCCAAGTCTTTTGCTTTCGTAGTGAGTGATTTTCGTGTGAAAAGTTCGGTACTAGTCCCTCTAGGATTTTCCAGTTGTATAAAATCATGTATCTCTCCCCCCTTTGCATTCCAGGGAATACAGTTTTAGGAACCTCAAGTGCTCCCAGTAATTGAGGTGTTTTTCTCCGTTATGCGTGCCGTAAAGGTTCTCTGTACATTTCTAGGTCAGCATTTTCACCTGCTTGAAAGGTGCTGTTAGTGTGCAGCAATATTCCAGCCTAGATAGAACAAGTGACCTGAAGAGTGTCATCATGGGCGTGGCCTCCCTAGTTTGAAGGTTCTCATTATCCATCATGTCATTTTTCTAGCAGATGCGATTGATACAATGTTATGGTCCTTGAAAGGTGAGATCCTCCGACATGATCACTCCCAGGTCTTTGACGTTGGTGTTTCGCTTTTTTGTGGCCGAATTTGTTTTGTACTCGATGAAGATTTATTTCTCGTGTTTCCATATTGAGTAATTGAAATTTCTCTTTGTTGAATTCATTTTGTTTTTTGCACCCACGAAAGATTGGGTTATGTCCCCCGGGACCCTTGAGGTCTGAAATGGAAACACTGTCATGCAGTTTCGGGTGTCATCTGAAAAGGGAAGAACGGTGTTGTGGCTGACTCCTTGTCTATGTCGGATATGAGGTGGGGAAACAAGAGGGGGAGCGAGTACTGCGCTTGTGGAAAAGAGCTTTTCACCGTAGTCCTCGGACTTTACTCTGTTGACGCTATTCTGTGTTTGTTGTGAGGAAATTATAGATCAATGCCCAACTTTTTGTTATTCTTTAGGTTTTGGTATTAGATGGGACATTTTTGAAGGCTTTTGAAATATTATATTAAAAAATTTTTTTTTTTAGGATTTGTTGTGTAGTGAAAATGGGGGAAAAAACGATTTTTAAAATGTTGTGGGTTTTTTTTTGGGTTTTAATTGATTTTTTTTTAACCCTTTAAAATTTTTAAAATATATTTTTTCTAAAACCCCCCTTATTTTTTTTTTATCCCCCTTTTTTATCTATTTTTTTTTTAAATTCCCCCCTTCCCTCCCCTATAAAAAACTTTTAACTTCCTTCATTTTAAAAACCATTATACCCCTTTAATTTCAATTTTTTTCCCTTTAATCATTTAATAAAATTCTTTTTAACCAAATTTTTTTAAAAAAAAAATTTATTACCCATTTTATCCTTTAAAAAAAAAAAATTACAACCCCAAAAAACTTTATTTTAACCCACTTTTTAATAAAAATAACCCCCAACAAAAAAAAACCCAAAAAAAAAAAATTTTTTCCTTTTTTTTTCCCCCCTACCCAAAACCACTTATTTTTTTTTTCCCCCCTTTTACCTTTAAATAACCCTTTTACCCCCTTTATTTTTTTCCCCCTTTAAAAACCCTTTCCCCTTTTTTTTTAATTATTTTTTTTAAAAAATTTCTATCAATCCCCAAAACTTTCCCAAATTTTTTCTTTTTTTTCCCCTTTAAACAAAATTTTTCCCCACTTTAAAAAACAACCCCCAACCATTTTTTTCCCCAACTTTTTTCCCCCCTTTAAACTATAAAATTTATCTATAATTTTTTTTAAATTTTTTCAGTCATCTTTTTGAAATATTTTAAAATTTTCCAGTCCCTTTCTCATTATTTTTTTGGTTTAAAAAAAATTTTTGAAAAAACCGGTAGGGGGTTTTATAATACCCCCTTTTTTTAGCCAAAATTTTTGTAACCTCCCTTTTGGGTTAAGTTAAAAACCCCCAGGAAAATTGGGGCAAGCTGGAAATTTTTCCCTTTAATTTTTTAAAACTTTCCGGAATTTATTTGTGGTTGTGTAAAAATGAAGGGGGGTTTTTCCGCCTTTACTGTAAAAATTTTTTTTTGGGGGCTTTTGGTTTTTAAAAAAGGTGGGAAGGGGCCCCCCCTTTTTTCTTTCTCTGTAACTTTTTGAACCCGGGATCGTTTCTGGGCCAAAATTTTTTTTTAAAAGGGGCGCCTTTTTGAACGTCCGGTGAAAGGGTATTTTTTTTTTTTTTTAACCCCTTTAAGAAAAAAAAATTTTTCATCCCGTTTTATTATAAAAATTTAAATTCCCCTTTTTTCCTTTAATTAAATCCCCCAACAATTTTCAACAAAATTTTTTCCAAACATTCAAAAATTTCCAACTATTTCACCAACAACACCCAAAAAAAAACCCCCCTTTTTTAAAAACCCCTATTTAACATTTAATTCTTAAAACAAATACTTCATGTCAGCCAACCCTTCCTTTGCTGTTCACTCTGTCACATCTGTATAGGTTGTAACCTGGGATCCATGTTTCGTTGTCCACAAGTGATCCTTTTTGTGGGTCTCAGTGAAAGCTGCGAACATTGCCTTTGCCTCTGCAAGCGTCCACTGGATGAAAGGTATTTTGTTGTTTGTTGCTGCTTTAGACCCGTATATTTGAAAAGAAGAATGTCATCGGACTGGTGGTATTGTTGGTACTGAGGGGGGATTTTTTTCCGGCATTAGTATCTGTATCTGTTGGTTTGGAGTGGAGGCCATCGACTGTGGTTCCACTCCAGGAATGACTGGATTTGGTGTACGATTTCTGCCATTTTCTGTCAGTTTTTTTTCCTTCCTGGCACTAAAAAACCTCTCCCTCTTGAGTGGCTGTGGCTACTCAGGTTTTCCCATGGCCTGAATGTTTTGTATCTTTTTGTACCCTTTAGATGGTGTGCCTGGCAATTTAAGTTATAGCACAGTCTTTCCTGTACTGAAGAGGTACACATTTCAAGGTGAAAAAGCTTACAGGAAGGGAGTTTGCATTTTCCTGTTGTCGTATGGGCATGGCATTTTCTAGGGTGGTCATAGTTGCACGTCCGTCTGTTTTCCAGATTTCCCATGTCTGCAGATACCAAGTGCATAGTATGTGCACAGGCTTGGTTTCCGTTTGCCTTGGGTTTCTGTGACTGTATTCCCTGTTGGTGCATGTTTCCCTGTCTTATTCCTATCCTCCCTAGCACCAACAATGGAGCTCCCACCAGTTGTTTTTGGTAATATATCCTCACTATTGCTAGTGGAGTCCTCTTGTTTGCTATTTCCTGTGGTATTTCTAGTTTGCAATATTGGTTTTATCTTATCTTTGACTACACTTGTTTCCCCACTACGGCTCCTGTCCCCTATGAGGTTATTTATATGTATTTCTTCCTGCGTATAATTCCCGACTACCTGGACAAAATCTCCAGAAATATAATATTATTCATAACTGAAGCTTTTAGTTAAACTTCATATACATATG
This sequence comes from Cherax quadricarinatus, assembly GCF_026875155.1. Taxonomy (NCBI): domain Eukaryota; kingdom Metazoa; phylum Arthropoda; class Malacostraca; order Decapoda; family Parastacidae; genus Cherax; species Cherax quadricarinatus. The sequence continues at coordinate 1,722,215 of NC_069413.1, forward strand.
GCGTTCATAGATCAATTCCAAAACATATCGTGACCTGAAAATATAATGGATAGAATACTATATAGCGAAATTACGTTTGTTTGATGAAGATTTATGTCACTGGTCTCACATACGAAGACTGTACTATGAAATCCAAAGGTAATAAGCACAATCTAGACAATCTTCTATTTTACCTTCCTTACACTTTCCCTTACCCAAACACAACAATACTCATTACTCTCACACTAAACCGCACACGCAAAACACATCCTAGAGACCAGTCCTTGTACGTTTTCACGTCGTACAAATGCCATAAATCCGCAACACGGAAACTACGATATGTATAAGGGAAACTGCGCTCCCAGCGATTCCAAACACTGATTTCTACACTTCGTTCGATACATTACTGCTATAATACCGTGTACCCTCTCAATTTTCCCTGCTGTCCTGAGTACCCAAGACGTATGAATAAAATCTGATACTAACACTCCCAGTGTCCTTGCGACCTTATCCGGGACCCCCCCACATGTCTAAACTAAGGACACGTATGGGAGACAACCCCCCACCCACCAACTTAATAAGTCTACCGAACCAACAGCGCACGGCTTCTAAAAGCTCGCAAAAATAAATCGCATGAAAAACTGTTTTTTCATTCCCAATCCCACAATCGTTACAGAACGGAATGTCGCATAACAGCCATGTACACAAATTGGAACCAGACGGCAAGATGTTACGAAAGAATTTATACACCATTTCACAAACTATGGGTAGCAACGGAAGATACTCAATTTACATGCCTGCGGATTTGAAACTACTGTAAGCACGCGCAACATATCCACGCATATATGGCGATCACACCTCTTGACACACTCACACAGGTATTGGTATGTCTCACTAAGTGGATTACCTGACACTCGTAAGTATTGCACATATGTATGCTTGACAAAAGGAGCAAGCATTGTTGCATGAAAATCTAATAATCCCAAACCCCCCTTGCTAACACTTAAACTAAGCATGCTGCGACGTAATCAGGACCCCATCGACCGACCCTTAGTACCCAGTTCGCTGGCTGGGGAGGTAGCCTTTTTTTTATTCGCTGGTATTCTCCCAGCCCGGGCCTTTTCCAAGTGGTGGCCCGGCCATGGCTCCCTGTCTAGGGAGTGACGGAAACCTAAGTCTCCCGTGGGAGGAGGCACAAGTACCCCCTCATCTTTGGGACCAACTGTTCCCAGGCCTAGACACATTCCCTGCCCTCACGGGGCTCGTAGGGAGAAGCTAGGCCTCACTGGTCTGCCATCCCCGCCCCAAGGGGGCTAATGGGAAAGACAGTCTTGTGAGCTGCAAGCTCGGGTTCAGACACCTACCCTACCCTAGAAGGACTGGGCATGGTGTCGATGGTAGCCTTTTAATGAGGGTGTGTACATGCCCCGAATAAAGTTTACATATTCTTTGCATGCCACAATATATTTTTATTTTATTACAATAATAATAATAATAATAATAATAATAATAATAATT
>NC_069413.1:1724211-1743936 GCF_026875155.1 Cherax quadricarinatus
ATGACCCAACACAAGGCAAAATCCTCTTTGATGTTCCTCGGCCAAACTCATGCTATGTAAAATGCAATGCCTTAAAAGGCCCAAAAATCGGGGAATTCAAACCAGTGAATAAAAAGAAACACTTTTTTAAAAATTAAAGACTATTCAAAAAAACCACTTACTCACCCCAGCTAAATAAATACTATAACAGACTCAAACTATGTTTTTTGTAATTACATTACCTAATAGAATACCCCATTCTCTTGAATCTCGTAACTCATCAAATGTGTACAAATTTGTACAATTATAAAGCCTTTTTATTTGAAATACCGTTTGTACCATGAAATTTGTTTACTTTTGTTGCCACTGAATATATCATTGATTAGTTAAAGTTAAATTTTTTAATCTGCCACAACGCTCTGCATACGGGGGCCCTTTTGTCATTTCACTCAACCATTGTTTTCTTTTGTAAACTATGATCATGTCCAAATAATAATAAATAAATAAAAAAACAAAACCTATAAATATCTACCCCACTTGAACCAGAGTGAGTGCATGCCCCAAAGAAATAGTGACCAGGGGATGTATATTGTAGGAATAATAACAAAATATTAAGAAAAACTGTATGATCCCTTACACACCCCCATTTTGGGGGGGAAACCATAAAAAAACCCTATAATCTACAGACCCAAACACAAACCTCCGAAAAATTCCCCACTGGCCAATAGTACAATGGGGGCAACATACACGGTAAATGGCCCACCCTCGTGCCAAAATTAAATCCCCAAAATCATTATTGATCCACGTTAATTAACCCAGCAATCCTCACACTTACTCCTGCACTTGCAACCCACACTCAACCATCATTTTTTCACTTAAGCCGACCCCATACCCTACACACACACCCACTCCCCCACTCCAGTCAACCCGCCCATTAAAAAACCCCGAAATCCCCCCCACCCCTGTGCCCTAGCCATGACATCCCCTTCCCTAAACGCTTTGTAAGTTCCTAACAGTTACAATACTATATCCCGCAGAAAGCCACCTCTCACTGTCCGTGCAAATTGGGGTCCTTATAGAAAGTCGCTGCCAATTACCCATATTTCTTCTGCACCACCCAGTCCCCATTCCCCTGCATAACACTAAAGACAAAAAGAATGCAGATGTAATAATACAGACTTTGCAAAAAGCCCTTCGACAAGTGTGAACCATGGCATAATAGCGCACAAAAATGCGTGATAAAGGAATAACAGGAAAAGTTGGTTAGATGGATCTATATTTCCTCACAAAAAAAAAAAACACAGAGAAGTAGTCAACAGAGAAAAGTCCGAGGCGGCTATGGTGAAAGCATCTGTTTCACAAGCACAGTACTCGCTTCTCATCTTGTTTCCATTCTCACATATGAAATAGACAAGGAGTCAGCCACACACCATGTCTTCCTTTGCAGATGATACACGACATCAGCATGACAGTGCCTTCCATTGCAGACCACTGCAAGGCGCCAAGCAGAATCAACCAAACCTCGTAACAATGGGCCGCAGAAAAACAATATGAAAGTTCAACGATGAAAATTTCAAATTACTATCAGATATGGTAAACACGAGGAAAATAAAACTTCATCAGAATAACAATAACAAATTCTGGCCACAAAACACGAAAAACGAACGTCAAAGACCTGGGAGTGATCATGTCGGAGATCCAACCTTCAAGGACCATAACAATTGTAATCACTCACATCTGCTAGAAAAAATGACAGATGGATAATGAAACCAGCAAATCTAGGGATTCCAAGCCAGTGATGACTACTTCTTCAGGTCGCTTGTTCTATCTAGGCTGGAATAATTAGCTGCACACTAAAGCACATATTGCATTGCGGATAATTGGCTTAGCATTCTTTTGTTGTCAAAGCAGACTGGTTCGGGTTGCCAGTCGGTCAAGAAGTTAGTTTATTTTGGGACTTTGTCCAGTCACTTGTTTAAGTCTTATTCGAGTCTTGAGACATAGCTAACAACATAAGAGTCACTTATTACGCATACGACACACTTGTACATATTTGTAATATCTTATTAAATGGTAATGTCCTGACGGTACTTAAGAATTATTAAATGTTTATATGGTGCTTTCAGGCACAATAATATTGAACCGTAGATTGATTTTATTTCAGATTGCTGTAATATAAGTAATTTGATTAAAATACCTATAGACAACTTTACTACTTAAATAAATTTAATTAAATCTAATTTCTCAGTTAGTAAGCCTACCAGTTGTAATCATAAACCAACTATAGAATAATACAGAAATTCTTATGGATAAATGGACAAGGATACTGACTACATGTTACAATAACCCAGAACACGCCTGATGCTAGAAGGGCATCCTTTCTAGTGTTCATACTGGAGATCTCTAAGCTTTTAGAATCGCGTTTTTTGTAACAAATGGGGGCCTGTCCCGGGAGGCTTCTTGATCCAAGGTGATGGAGAAATTGTCCAGTTTTGGACATACTAGTGAATCTATGATCAAACACTTTGAGTACTTTCCTAATCATTAAGACTTGAGTTTAGTCTTGACAAAAACCAGTGGATGTATGTACCTGACTGAGAACCTCTTGATCCAAGGAGATGGAAATACTGTGCGATTTTTCTAACTCTAAGACAACCAACACTAAAATTCCTAATTAGGAATATAGGTTTTCCCATAATTCACTCACTCGTAGTACAATTATTTTCGTGATGTATGCCAAAGTGAAACAGGTTAATTGATACCTGACTTTGTCTGAGTTAAGTACATTAAACTTCAGACGTTTGGCAAGTACCAAGTAATCTCGGTGTGACTTATAAAACAAGGAAATACACCGCAGAAACTGTCAAGCAATTATTTAAAGATATTTTGTTTCCGTGCTCATACAGAGAATGTCTGATATATGAATTTTCAGATTCAGAAAGCCTATGTGTCACAATTAGGAAGTATGGCTCTATTTGAAGTTGATGAAAGAGCAACTAGAGCAAAGTGAGCCTGAGTGTCCTGAGCCTAGTGTAATCTCAGTTCTCGCTGTCTCCTTCCCTCACTGACACTATAGTACTAGAGTGTAGCGGTAGTATAGACACAGCCCTAATACTAGTACAGAGTAATAACTACACCCCTGTATTTACTTATTCTAGACCAAATCTAGATCACGTCTAGAGAACGCTGGACCAAGTGTCCGACCTAAGGACCGTCCAGACCATGGTAATTTCCCTACTCCTCATTACCCACTGGTCCTATCTCTCAGGCACATTTGAGAGGTTGAACGCCTCCTGAGTGTTTGCAGACTGCACAAATATGAGGCACAGAGTAGATTGAACGAAGAAGATTTCCAAAGAAAATGTTTCGTCTTGGAAGAATCAAACATACTGATAGATCCACAGGACACATTTTTTTAATGTGCAGAAAGGCTGCATCTATGGTTCCTAGAGTTTTTCTGAAAAGTGACTTAGACACATATTTTGATGTGTATTGAGAACCAGGCATCGGCTATGAACTGGGCCACTTTAAGGACTGGCAATATTGGCTGTCACATACTGCTTTGGAACGGGAATGAGCCAAACGTTGTACGGCTGCTTTACCCATTTGCTAAGTACATTAGTTATGACGCTGTCCAAACAAACTATCTAGAAGAGAATATAACTTGTTACCTGTAAGTTATCAAAGAGCATTTCGTACGTTACATATCGACGACAAGATCAACTTTGTGTAGAGTTTGCTCGTGAGAAAAAAGTTGCATTTGAGAGATGGTCTAGAGCTGCTAAGTGTAACAAACTACGACAGTCTTGTGTCAGTTGTTACTACAACGAAGAGTTTAAAAAACAAAACTGTGTGTCCTGCTGACATACCAAAATATCTGATCGATCTACTACCTCAGATATTGTGTTCTGAAAACTGCAGCTTTAGGCAGACAATTACGAGATTTCTCACATACTTGTACGAATTTCTAAAACACAAAGAAACAAGTAACTAAAGATTGTCGCCTAGAAGTTGGCAACCTAAAATCAGCTGCTCAGTGCCGTCCTGATTGTACCTGGCAGCTACTATAACTTCTCGTAACCTTTGACCATGAAATGCTCACAATCCTAACTGTCTCTGTGTTCTAACAGAAAATCTGATATCCGAGAAGAAAAAGTTGAAATGTACCTATTGTAATAGAAAAGGACCATACTAGAGGGTGAATGTGTGGGGTAGGGAGTCTATATTAGTTAGAAAAGATAAGAATAGGGCACGAGAAACGAGGTTCGTAGCGGCTGGCGCCCCCACTCAAGTCGATCCTCTTCCGAGCAACAACAAAGACAACCAAAAATCCTGAGCAATGCCTCTGATCCACTGTTTTAGATTAATGTTACTACCAGGGATAGATGACTAGCGTCAGAAAGTGTATCTTGACGAAAAGATTCGTTTTCAGGAGTGCTATGAGTCCTTACTCTTTTCGAGAGATAAAAGGAGTATTTGAACGAATCCATCTGAACTGATATAATTTCTTTCCCGAGAGACATGGCAAGTTATCATCACTTTTATTAAGAGGAAGATGTACTTGCCCATAACTGACATACCTATTGCAAGATAGATGTATTTGTTTAGAGAGCCTATGTATGGGTCCTTGTTATAAAAGTGCCTCTGCACAAAGTTATATGAAACAACTATTATACTGGGTTATATTTTCATGAGGTATATCCAGTGTTATTTCCCCTCAGGTCAGTGGAGGGGGGCTTATTTGATATGGAACGATACCTTCATGCTGGTTATATGTAAGGAGCCCTTGAGTGATTTGATATAACAAGAATGCTAATTAAAAAAAAAATGCCGATAGAACTTGAAGAGAGAAACCTATTTTATTCTCCTCAGAGCGGCAAATACTAGAAGCTATGTCAAAGAATTACAACAACTCATACCTTGACTCCTGATTGAGTTAGTGGGATGACAATGATTTGGGTTGAATATGTTGTTTAGTGACGCTCTGCGCCCCCTGATCATTAAACAGGACTGACAGTCCCCCCTGTTCATCAACCTAGTCAGGACACAACTGACGTTCAATTTTCAGCTCATGATGATTTAATCAATGATCAGTTTGTTGGATCAGTCACTGGAAAAGAATGAGAGATATAGCAGTTCTGGAGTGAAGCAAAGGATCTCGAGAATTGTTACTCATAATAAGTAATGGTGTACTGATTGGAGAAAAAATACAAGTCAGATGTGCAGCTGATGATGTTTCCACCACAGTCAGAATCTATGTTTTGTTAACCAGCTACCATTTCCGTGAACAGCCCATTGATTTTTGCCACAATAGTCCCATATGGAGGACATTTGGGGTGTCAAGAAGACACTGCCCGTAAACTGGCAAAACATTTACTTGGCCAAAGATGAAGGAAACAGTTGCCTGATGCATGTTGAGATGTTGCCACGTGGTGTCAAGTGGACAGGCAAGCCAGCGCACTCACCTCCACCTACACCTGCTCACTATGACTTACTAGTAGCAAAGTTCCGTTCACCTGGACTAGAAAGATTGTTTCAGAGACTCGTTCAAAAGGTTGAAGCGCTTGCTATCCTCTGCTCCTGTTGTTTAAAGATTCCTAATTTCAATCTTCCCTTCTCTTCTACATATAGATGCGAGTGGCTATGCAGTGGGTGCTTGTGCTGCTCCAACAGCAACATCCACTGATATTCTCGGATCCAATATTTACTATTCATCTAAACTTAAACGAACACCAGAAAAATTATGCCCAACTATTGAGAAAGAGGCTCTAGCTCTTGTGGTGTCATATTGGAACATTTTGACTGTATTTTGGGCACTTCCCCCTTTAAAATTAACGTTTTTTGTTTTTCAGACCACAATCCACTCCACCCTATATAAACACATGAAAAGTACAAATGCTGAGGATCATGAGGTGGGCCCTCAGAATCCAACCATATTCAATTATCATAATACAAACATAAGTGGTCATTGTATGGTAATTGCAGACGCACTGCTCGTCCTTAATAATTATCAATTATCATTAAATTAACGTAATTTTTAATGCCCAAATACCTTTTTGTTACTTTCAAATGACAAATTCAGTAAAGTAACTTGATCCCTCCAGCCCATTTAACTTATAATATACTCGTCATGTCTAATTATTATATTTATAACTTCACAGTAATGTTGAGATGAGGAGGAGACAAGCTGAGTGTTGAGTGGAGTAGTGTGGACGTGTGGTGTACTGCGTGACGCAGAACACAGACCTGCCGCAGACCCCCCCCCTCAAACAACACACCTTAAGCTGTTTCATACTCAGATGTTCATACTGCTCGCATTCCACAACGCACCACTAAGAGTGGAATGCAGTCTCCGCTCTACTATGAATGCGAGCCTCAACGTGCCCTCCATGGTCAGCGCTATCCTGTCTCTACAACTGATGTAGCATAATCACGAGTATCAGAGAAACGATACTGTGACGCCCTAGAACTGGGGACAATATCCTAGTGACGGACGGCTGTAAATGATAGTGGATATGTGCTTGGCACAAGAGACTCTGATTAATGTTTAATTTTTATAGTTGATAATAATATTGATATGAGTAACCAGAAATAATGTGAAAGACATTTATGCAACGCCTAGTGCGACCCTCTGTTCGTGTTTGGGGGGGGTGTTTTCAACGCCCTGAAAGGGTTACTATGATTATTATGTATAAATGTATATGTATAGTTATCTTTTCATTAATTTTATATAGCTTATATTTGCGATAATAGCTAATCGTAATGATGACTTTATATTATTATTTGACTTTTATATTGTTATTTAGCTTATGTTGTTAGGATGTAATATAAAATGATGCTCAGTTGAGTCTTGAATTGTCAAACTATAAAACTGAAATTATCGCTTGTCGCTCCGTTATAAACTGTCCGCTTCTGAGCTGCAGTTGTCCATTCTGGTAGCTATCCGTGAATCGAGGGGGGGAGGGGTGTCCTCACCGCCATCTCGGAAGATTGTCAGTCTTCTGCTGGAGACTCAGCGGTTTGCTGGTGTGGACTCTTGTCTGTCGGACAGTCTGGCTGGAGACTCGCTTGCTGGTTGGACAGCTTGTCGTCGTACATCAGCTGGAGACACCTTGCTGGTTGACAGCTTATCTGCCTGAGAGACTGCTGAGAGACCTCGCTTGCTGTAGGACAATTTAGTCTGACTGAGAGTCTGCTGGAGACTCGCTTTGCTGATGGACAGCTTGTCCGTCTGACAGTCCTGCTGGAGACTCGCTTGCTGGATGGAACAGTATTGTCCTTGTCTCATTTATTCATGTTAGTTCTTTAGAACTTTGTTCACAGAACATTGTAAAGAACTTTGTAGATTTTCGACGTTTACTTGAGGTTGTGTGTCCTATTTGACACTCTGAACATCCAGGTTCCCGAGCTATAGCTTCAGACCTAATTTTGTACAGTTCCTGTGTTATTTGTCCACAGTCACAGTTTTTTCCCTATGGCTGAACGTAGATTCAGTTTTATGGGATTTTTGGTAACTTGTGAGAGTAATCTGCAGATGGTCCCTACTTAAGTGACGTTATAATATTTCCCCAGTTTTCCTGATTCTGTGTCGCAGTCGCATGATATTGCATGCTATTGGCTTAAAGCATTCCTTTTGTTGTTCAAGTCAGACTGTTCAGGGTTGCAAGTCTGTCAAGACGTTAGTTTAATTGAGGACTTTGTCAGTCACTTGTTTTAAGTTCTTATTCGAGTCTTGAACATCTAACTACTTAAGAGCACTTAATACTCATACAACACACTTGTACATATTTGTAATAATCATATTAAATGTTAATGTACTCTGACGGTACTTAAGAATTAATAAATGTGATATGTGCTTTCAAGCACAATAATATTGAATCTCGAGAGATTTGAATTTATTTTGATTGCTGTAATTAATTTAATTTGATAATATACCTCTAGACAACTTACTACTTAATAAATTTATTAAATTTTAATTTCTCTAGTTAGTAGCCTACCAGTTGTAATCCTAAAGCACTATTGAATAATACAGAATTCTTATGGATAATTGGACAAGGATACTGACTACTTGTTACGAAAACCCAGTAACAGGCTGGATGCTAGAAGGGCAGTCCTTTCTAGTGTTCACTGGAGATCTCTAAGCTTTTAGAATCGCGTTTTTTGTAACACACCTTTCAAGGCAGATGAAATTGCTGACCTAGAAAATGTACAGAGAACCTTCACGGCATGCATAACGGAGATAAAACACCTCAATTACTGGGAGCGCTTGAAGTTCCTGAACCCGTATTCCCTGGAATGCAGGCGGGAGAGATACATGATTATATACACCTGGAAAATCCTAGAGGGACTAGTACCGAATTTGCACACGAAAATCACTCACGATAAAAGCAAAAGACTTGGCAGACGATGCAACATCCCCCCAATGAAAAGCAGGGGTGTCACTAGCACGTTAAGAGACAATACAATAAGTGTCAGGGGCCCGAGACTGTTCAACTGCCTCCCAGCATACATAAGGGGGATTACCAATAGACTCCTGCCAGTCTTTAAGCTGGCACTGGACAAGCACCTAAAGTCGATACTTGACCAGCCGGGCTGTCTCTTGTATGTTGGATTGTGTGCAGCCAGCAGTAGCAGCCTGGTTGATCAGGCTCTGATCCACCAGGAGGCCTGGTCACAGACCGGGCTGTGGGGGCAAATGACCCCCGAAACTCTCTCCAAGTAAACTCCAGGAAAACTAGTCACGCCCCCATACAGCCAGACAACCTCTCCCAACTCACCAAACCTCGTCCTTTTGTCTAGCAAAATGGTCATGTCATCCAAATACCCCACCAGATCTGGCCATTCCCTCCTCACCCCCCATCTCTCTCCCACATAGTTGCTCCCCAACTAACCTATGTCTTGCACACATGCAAATAATAACTGTGACACTGGGCACCCCTATCGGAGACCTCTGCCCATGACCACCGCCTCCCACACACCCATTATTCTGCACACAAATGTGTGCCCCCTCTACAATGTGCCCACCCACCCCACTATTTCCTCCCCGAAGTTCTAGCTCAGGAGGATACTCTGTACAGCCGTCTGCTCTACCATGCCATTAGCCGCCTTCCAGTCAAACGCCAACAAACCCCCCCTTCTACCCTTCCCTGTCTCCTTTACAAAATCCTCAAGGATCCTTCCTCCCACCACTATCGATCTAACCGGTAGGCCGAACTGACTCTGTGAAAGTACCCTATCAACAATGCACTTTAAATGGTTCCCTAGCACCTTTGCAAAAAGTTTGTAATTAGCACACATCAGTGCAGTAGCATGATAGTCTCCGTGTGTATGCTGCTGTGACCTCTTCAGCCCCAACACCATTACCTTAGTTGTTTGCCCCTTCCCCAATCTTGCCCCCTCCTTCATTGCGTTAAGCAGCTGAACCAGGAAGCCCCTCAACAGTTCCCAGTGCTGCATATAAAATTCGCATGGCAACCCATCCACACCCGGCACTTTTCCCCTACACATCCCTGCCAATGCCCACCAGATTTCCTCCTCCTCAGTGTCTACCCCAGTGGTGTTTGATCACTCCTCCCTAGGTGACTTGATATGCCCACACATACTCCTCCTAAATCCTTCACCTCCATGCCTTGACTTTTCCAATAGCCTTCGAACCACTGATCCACATACACGCCCATACCCTCCATTGACAGCAGCACCTGCCCCTCACAATAACCCTCCACCATATTGTGCACCTCTAACTGAGTCAGAGTGGTGGCCTGCCATCGTTACTGTTGACAGCGCAGCATGCACGCTGATAGCCTGTCACCCCACAACACTTCATCCACCCCCGCCTGTACACTCACCACCTCAAATCTCTCATCCTGCAACTCCCAGATCCTCCCCTTCAATGCATCTATCTTCTCCACCGGATATCCCCCTGTCGACACTCCCGTACCATACCAACCCCTCGATCAATGTTCCAGGTAATTTGACAAGCTGTAACATAGTTAATTGATCCTCTTTCCCTCATGGACATAGTATTTACGAATCCATTCCTTTGCTACTCTGTCCCACCAACTCACCACATCCTCAACAATCCGCCCCTCCATCCCGAACGTCTCACATAAAGTTGCAAAACCACCCATCATCTCCTCACCCTCCAGAATCTTTGTATTTAATTTCCAGTACCCTGTCTGCCTCCACTCCAGTGACTCCCACCCAACCTCGAACACTACTGCCCTATGATCTGAAAATGGCATCACAATGGTACTGAATGACTCAACAACCACATGCTGTGTGCTGTAGATCCTATCCAACAGTGCCCCATACCCCTTCCATGCATAAGTGTGCTCTACCTCCCATGAACCCCCAACAAACACATCTGGCAAGTAAATGTCCCATTAAAGCTCCCCTAAGATGTGCAATAAGAAATCTGCCCCCTTGATGCCACATCAGCCCATTAGACAACACAATTCCAATCACCCCCCCCATGATCGCTAAACCCGACAAACTACAAAAGAAGTATACCAAATCCTTCCTGACAAAGGCCTTCTTAACACTCGCAACATTCTTAGCAGGTGCATACAAACTAATGACACCCTCCCCACCACCCACCATCCATCCACACGCAAGACCCTACCCTCAACCCCCCCTTTACTTCTGAGCAACACAAATGGGCTTGCCTCCCGGATTAAGATCGCCATCCCTCCCTTCAACCGTGCTGAAGGCATAACAAAACCCCAATAACCATTCACATCAAACACCATGCCATCCTTACAGTTATGTTCTTGAATGAAAACAACATCCATGCAATTCCGACACAAAAATATTCACATTCATGCTTCACTCTCGCACACAAGCCATTAGCATTTCTAGTCATACACCGGAGGCCTGAGCTAAGGTTTCTGCCCTTGCTGCCCCACTGCTCCTTTTGCATGCGCACCAGGACCCTGGGGACCACATTTGCCATGCTCTCCATGCATGACACCTGCTGCTCCTGGCACCACCTGCTGGCACTGCTCACCTCCACTCACACAACGACCTCCTTCTACCCAAGCTTTCTTCCCTCTATGTTGAGCCGGTGTCAGGACATCAGAGTCCAACATTGCTGCTGCCCTCTTCCTCGTCCCAACGTCCTCCCCTATGCTCGTGACTAGGGTGTCCACACAGTGAACCTCCACCACTACCGTCATCGAGGCCTCCTGACCAGGGATTAGTGCATCCCCACCAGCCTCACCAGCACCCACAGCTGCCACCTGCTGTCCGGCCGCCACAGACACGAGCTCTGGACTGGCCAATGGCACAACCGGGGAGACCTCATCTGTAGACAGGAAAATGGTATGCAATACCGACACTATTGTTGCATCAAATTTCCCTACTTCTGCCATCACCTGGTCCTCCCCACAAGCCTGCTGTACCACCAGCGGTGCAGGCAACTCGGTAGTAGTCAGCTTCAATTCTGACTCCACCAATGTCGCCTCAATCTCCTCACTCCAAAGTTGACCATGCCCACCATCTCCTTGTCGGCCAGGTATGGGATCCTCCTGCTCATTGACAGTTGTTGCTCCTGACCTGCCCACGCTTCTCACACTCTACCGCTACATAATCATAGTCTCTGCAGAGGTGGCACGTCCATCGTTGTCCAGCATATGACCACCATGACTGAGTGTGGAAGTCATCAAGGTACACATACGATGGTATGGCCTGACGTAAGACATCTTAAGGGTAAACGTGCCCTCAGAGAGACCAACATATGCCCCAGCCACCCACTTGCCTGGTTGTGCAATGTGTATCACTCCGTATCTGCTGAAAACACCGCGTATATCCATCTCATATGTATTGTCGTGAGACATCCACCATATGCACATGTACTGCAGGGGTCACGTCGAAGCAGGTATCTTGGAAGTGATCAATAAGCTCCTCATACACTGGCCCAGAGAGTAGTTTCACAAGTAGCTTGTAAGATCCATTTAAAGCCACGTCGTACAAATCCTTGTCCTCAATTCCATAAGTATCACAGATAATCATAGGTAGCAACACTTGTGCAATCATAGGAATAACTGCCCCTCGAGTAAGTTCTATACCAACGGTATTTACATGCCTCCTCATGCTAAGTACCATGGCCTCAGTGGATAGCTTGCTAAACTGTCAGCAGAGGGGTGTGAGGCACGTCCACACTCTGGCAGCTATGCCGCGAATAACCTACTGTTTATTAGGGGAAATGTTGCACCACCCCCTGGCTGTCTTCAAGAAGGCACTGGACAGCCTTTGACAAGTGCGCATACTATATTACATTATGACTGTCTGTGTAATCTACGTTTGCACTCTGTTAGTCCTCGAGAGCATCCAAGACCATGTCATAGTGTCCATCAATTGTGGGAGGCAGGAGCGACCTGCTCTAAACCCATGCTGCCCTGGTTTCACAATGGTTGGGAGTCCAAGTGGTTGGCAACCTTGGTTCATAGAACCCTTTCAAAGATTTTTATGATGTAGGACGTCAATGCTAACAGCCTGTATTTTTTTGCAGTTATTTTACTACCACCTTCGTGGAATGGGGCTATATCCATTGTTTATAGTGACTGTGAGATGATTCTCGTGTTCACGCCCCCTCTCCATAGAATATTTCAAGCAAGCAAAAGGGGTTTCTTCTGGTTCTTGATGAACTTAGAGATCCATGTGTGTGGGCCTGGAGCAGAGTGCATGGACTAAATCAAGTTTTGAGTCTTGGTCATAAAAACTTAATTTCGATTGTCGACCCTTAGTCTAGCATTTCACTAAACAGTGAGTCATATTGGGGCTTCAGTATCTCACTTATATCTTTGCTGCCATCTGCGTAATTTCCATCTTGTTTAATCAAGGGCTCAATACTGAATCTGGTTTTTGCTCGAGATTTAACATTGGAAAAGAAATGTTTTGGATTTCTTTCAATTTCATTTATAGCGTTAAGTTCTTTGTGCTTCCTGGCTCCTGTATGATTCCTCAAGCTTAAGTTCGATATTTTCTGTTTCTCTGGCCAGTGCTTCCTTCTGTGTTCCAGATAGACTGTCCCCTTAGAGCAGCTCTGTAATTCTTTGCCTTTGCATGTAGATGGAGTATCTCTCCCTGGTTCATATCTACTCTTGCTTTTTTTTTTCTTAGGGGACAGTACCTTGAGCATACATCAAGTACCACAGAGTTAATTCTTTCTTAACACTGGTTTGGATCTGTGCTGTTTAGCATATCTTTCCAGCATGTTTCGCTGAAGACATGGTTAATTTGGTCGAACGTTACTAAAAATATTTAAGATTAGTAAGAGTTGAAAGTTTAATATAATGACAAAATGTTATTAACTAAGGTTACATAGCACTGTACATGGAAATTAGTGGGTACTTAACATTGTACATGGATGTGGGTACATAACACTGTACGTGATGATTAGAAAAGGTTCCTTTATTGGTAATAGACCCCTGGCTGTCTTCAAGAAGGATCTGGACAAGCACCTAAAGTCAGTACCTGACCAACTGGGCTGTGGTTCGTATGTCGGGTTGCGTGCGGCCAACAGTAACAGCCTGGTTGATCAGGCCCTGATCCACCATGAGGCCTAGTCACAGACCGGGCTGCGGGGGCATTGACCCCGAAAACCCTCTTCAGGTAAACTCCTTGTTCACCCATCAGAAAAATGGGTACCTGGGTGTTAGTGGACTGGTGTGGGTCGCATCCTGGGACATAATTCATCTAATTTACCCGAAATACTCTACATAACGAGTGATTTTCTATATAGTAGTCCCTGGACCCATTATATACCTCTGTAATCTTTTGACTACCTCCCACAGGATGGATATGGGGTGCATAATAAAGATATTCTTCTTGTTGTTGATTTGCGGTATTCTTCCGGTCTGGGCCTTTTCCAAGGGGTGGCCCGGCCTTGGCTCCCTGTTAAGGGAGTGTCTGAGACCTAAGTCTCCCATAGTAGGAGGCACAAGTACCTCCTCATCGAAGGGACCAACTGTCCCCAGGCCTGGCCACATTCCCCGCCCTCATGGGGCTCGTAGGGAGAACCTAGGCCTCTCTGGTCTGCCATCCCCGCCCCAAGGGGGCTAATGGGAACGACAGTCTTGTGAGCTGCAAGCTCTGGCACAGGCATTAGCTCTTAATGGGTGGCCCGGTGGCCTGGTGGCTAAAGCTCCCGCTTCACGCACGGAGGGCCCGGGTTCGATTCCCGGCGGGTGGAAACATTTCGACACATTTCCTTACACCTATTGTCCTGTTCACCTAGCAGCAAATAGGTACCTGGGTGTTAGTCGACTGGTGTGGGTCGCATCCTGGGGGACAAGATTAAGGACCCCAATGGAAATAAGTTAGACAGTCCTCGATGACGCACTGACTTTCTTGGGTTATCCTGGGTGGCTAACCCTCCGGGGTTAAAAATCCGAACGAAATCTTATCTTATCTTATCTTAATTAAACTGTCCAAACATAGATCTATGTTCACATGTGTAGTGCTGGTGGCTAATGCTCTTGCTTCACACGGCAAGGGTCTGGGTTCGATTCCAAACCAGAGTAGAAACATTGGGCATGTTTCTTTCCACCTGTTGTCTATGTTCCCCATCAGTAAAATGGGTACCTGGGTGTTAGTCGAGTGGTGTGGGTCGCATCCTGGGACACTGACCTAATTTCCCTGAAATGCTCAGCATAACAAGGGGCTTTCTATATAGTAGTATGTCATTGATGTCAGCTATGGTTATTATTATTATTATTAAAGATTAGCTGGTACTCTCCGGGCCCGGGCCTTTTCCAAGTGGTGGCCCGGCCTTGGCTCCCTCTTTAGGGAGTGTCTGAGACCTAAGTCTCCCATGGGAGGAGGCACAAGTACCTCCTCATCTTTGGGACCAACTGTCCCCAGGCCTATCCACAAGCTAGGCCTCTCTGGTCTGCCATCCCCGCCCCAAGGGGGAAAATGGGAATGACAGTCTTATGAGCTAAAGGCTCGGGCTCAGGCACCTACCCTACCCTAGAAGGGTTAGGCATGGTGTCGATGACAGCTATGGTCTGTATATCACGTACATGTACTTGTAGTAAATAAAGATTTTATTATTATTATAAAAAAAGTAGATCAAAGTTTTTTTACACGCTTTCAAATGTAAAAAAAAAAAATCTACGTATTTTTTTTTTTTTACTTACTTTCAAATGTTGAAAAAACATAGGTCTATGTTTGGACAGTTTAAGGGAAATACAGTATTTTATATGTAAACTGATGGCCTATATTGTAGGTAATAAAAATTAATTTGTAAATAAATAAAGAGCCAGTGATGGGTGAGCACGCTAATGAAATGTGCATAAATTTCGTAGCTCTGGAAGGTAAATTGTGCTTAAAACCTCCTAAATATTAGCCGAAATTGTTGGATTTGCAATCTTGCATAATGTGAGCATTAACCAGATGGACAGGACAGCTTAGGAACCCCAGCTAAGTTGATGTCTATTTATGTTGAAATTCTGGCCAGTAATTTTTCCATATTTTAGGCAGGGGGTTCTGTACATGACACACAGTAATCTCCAGACTAATTGGTGAGTGGTATTAAGATAAATTCTCCTTCTGTTACCTGTGTATATGTAATCATTTATTAATTTTAACATACAGTCCACATATTTATATTAATGTTTGCCACAATTCCTGTAATGTATATTTTATTTGAAATTAATATAGGTCAAGAGTGACTTGTGGATATGACGGTAGTAGGTATTGAAGGGGGACATTTTTTTGTGACCTAGGTGTCCTAAAATTCCTACTTGTCTCTGTAAATTTGATAAAAAATAATTATCTTTGTTACCATTTACTGGGATGTATCTTATGAGTTACATTCCATGTAAGTTTAATTTTCCACAAGTATGTCATTGATGTCAGGTATGGTCTGTATACCTTGTACATGTACTTGTATACCTTATACATGTATTTGTATACCTTGTACATGTACTTGTATACCTTGTACATGTACTTGTATACCTTGTACATGTTCTTGTATACCTTGTACATGTTCTTGTAGAAATAATGATATTATCACGTATTATTAAATTAACGTGAGACTTAATCACGACCGGCCACTGGAACTGTTTAGTCACCTGACTATTATTATTAAAGATTCGCCGGTATTCTCCCGACCTGGGACTTTTCCAAGTGGTGGCCAGGCTTTGGCTCCCTGTCTAGGGAGTGTCTGAGACCTAAGTCTCCCATGGGAGGAGGCACAAGTACCTCCTCATCTTTGGGACCAACTGTCCCCAGGCCTAGGCACAAGCTAGGCCTCTCTGGTCTGCCATCTCCGCCCAAAGGGGGCTAATGGGAATGACAGGCTTGTGAGCTGCAAGCTCTGGCTCAGTACAGACGACAATGAAGGAGTGTTTCAGGGCTCTGTGCTCCGTGTTTTCTCGTGTTTTCACGGTCGCTCTTACGTGCTAGAACTTTAATTTGTGCCATCAATCCTATACGATACATCCCTCTAGCGCTTGGAACCAATTTTTGGCAGAAAATAGTATATACCGAGTCAAACAAGGAGGATTAGTGTGCAATACCTAGCAGAGTCTACTGCCAGAGGGGAATCATAGGCCTAGTGTGCCGTGTGCAAAATAATAATAGAACTTATCTTTCTCAGCTATCAAAACTTTGGAGTCCAGTCCCTGGACCAATTATGTACCTCTGTAATCTTTTGACTACCGCCCACAGGATGGGTATGGGGTGCATAATAAACATATTAAACTAACTAACTGTCAGAGGAAAGAAAGTCTCCCTGATAATACTGTGTATACATAGTGTATAGTGTATACTACAGTGGCACCCTAGTATATAGATAATAAATACTAAAGTGTCATTTAAAACAGGTGTAATTAAAACTGAAGTGATAAGCCTAAAGTAGCAGGTGCCAGAAGTCGCCAGAAACTTACCACACAGGTCAGCTGTTTTAATAATCTTCCTGGCCTGCTAGTGTACCTCCACATAATCTAGTGATACCAGTGAATAGGAGAATACAGTGTTGTAGTAGCAACTAACCAGTAATATAATGGTACTTGGTGGAATGGGGTGACTTTCATTAGTTTTTTCTCTTTCTTGAAATACCAGACGTATACAGTGAAATTCATATAACCTATAAGATAAGATTTCTTTCGGATTTTTAACCCCGAAGGGTTAGCCACCCAGGATAACCCAAGAAAGTCAGTGCGTCATCGAGGACTGTCTAACTTATTTCCATTGGGGTCCTTAATCTTGTCCCCCAGGATGCGACCCACACCAGTCGACTAACACCCAGGTACCTATTTGCTGCTAGGTGAACAGGACAATAGGTGTAAGGAAACGTGTCGGAATTTCCACCCGCCGGGAATCGAACCCGGGCCCTCCGTGTGTGAAGCGGGAGCTTTAGCCACCAGACCAGCGATCGCAATATACAAAATGAGATGCAAATATTACTGCAAAAAAAAATCGTCTTTCCTCCAATAATTCCACCAGCCAACTATAGTGATAATATAGCATTTGTTGTGGTGACGGAAAAAACCTAGATTATTATTATAATCAAAAAGAAGCGCTAAGCCACAAGGGCTATACAGCAGGAAAAAACCTAGAAAAGCTAGATACAGTGAACTATAAACAAGGGTTGAGGCCTCGACCGTTCGTCATTGTAGGAGCTGCCAGCAATCACCGGTTCTTCAACAAGCAAGTTATACTTTTGTATCAATCAAATCACATATTACTCGGTTAAATAATTTCCAGTAGTTCCTTTATGTGTTAGCCAAATCACCGACCAGTATGTTTTAAATAAGTGACCGACTGATCAGATCTGACTGGTTCTGAACTCTTGACTGGTCCGAACCCTTGACCGGTTTCAAACGGATTCATTGGACAATAAAGCAGACTGTAAACAGACGGGGTTTTTGGCGCTCTTATCAAACACAAACAATAAATATAAAACAGGAACGTACAGCGGAAAGCTGTCTTAATATACAAGTACAGTTAGAAATAGAAATACAAATAGCTAGAGCTTCACTTTAAGGAGGTTATTAGTAGAATATTCAAGAGGTTACTAGTAGAATTACAGTAAATCAACTATTCAAATCACGTTATGAAGCTCTGTGTAGTCTGCAGTCAAACAAACAGGCTTCCGCATGGATAAATTGCCATTTTTGTGAAAATTGGTGTCACGCCCCTTGTGCAGATATCCAAGAACTATCTACAAGCAGAAATAAATCAGGGAAGTGTTTTTGGGTATGCTCAAATGAGATAAATCTGTGGACTAAAATCACATTGGCATTAAAAGAGGATAACATCAAAGCAGCCTTCATAGAAAACCTGGAGGCATTCTATAACAAATGGGAAAATAAAAAGTCTGGGCTGGATGGTATTGCCCTTGGTGCTGGCCATGTAGTCAGAAATTGTAAGGCTGGAGGTGTTGCCCCGGTAGTCAGTAAATGTGGGGCTGATAGTGCTGTTCTGGTAGACAGTAATGGTGAAGCTGGAGGTGCTGTTCTGGTAGACAGTAATGGTGAAGCTGGAGGTGCTGTCCTGGGAGACAGTAATGGTGAGGATGGAGGTGCTGTCCAGGTAGTCAGTAAATGTACGCAGGAGGGAATGCATATAAATGACCCCGAGGGAGACAGGAGCTATAGTGAGGAAACAAGTGTAGTCAAAGACAAGATAAAACCAATATTACAAACTAGTAATACCACAGGAGATAGCAAACAAGGGAGCTCCACTAGCATTAGTGAGGATACATTACCAAAAACAACTGGTGAGAGCCCCATTGTTAGTGCTAGTGAGGATAGGAAAGACACAGGTAAACATGCACCAACAGGGAATACAGTCACAGAAACCCAAGGCAAACGGAAACCAAGCCTGTGCACATACTATGCACTTGGTATCTCTAGGCATGGAAAATCCGGAAAAACAGATGGGACGTGCAAGTTTGACCACCCTAGAAAATGCCGTGCTCATATGACAACAGGAAAATGCAAACTCCCTTCGTGTAAGCTTTTTCACCTTGAAATGTGTACCTCTTCTGTACAGGAAAGACTGTGCTATAACTTAAATTGCCAGGCACACCATCTAAAGGGGACAAAAAGATGCAAAACATACAGACCATGGGAAAACCTGGGTAGCCACAGCCACTCAAGAGGGAGAGGTTTTTTAGTGCCAGGAAGAAAAAAAACTGGCAGAAAATGGCAGAAATCGTACACCAAATCCAGTCATTCCTGGAGTGTAACCACAGTCAATGGCCTCCACTCCAAACCAACAGATACAGATACTAATGCGGTAAAAAAAAGTCCCCTCCAGTACCACCATTACCATCAATCAGATGACATTCTTCTTTGCAAATATACAGGGTCTAAAGCCAGCAACAAACAACAAAATACCTTTCATCCGTGGACTGCTTGCAGAGCCATATGCAATGTTCGCGGCTTTCAGAGACCCACATAAAGGATCACTTGGACAAAAAAATATGGATCCCAAGTTACAACCTATACAGATGCAACAGAGTGAACAGGCAAAAGGGAAGGGGGGTTAGCCTGTATATCGCAGAGTCACTTGTTCGCACAGAACTGCTTAATGCCTCAAATGATGTAGTGGAAGTTTCAGCAGCAAAGATCGAGAACCAAAACCTAGTCACTGTGGTAGTCTACAAGCCTCCGGATGCAAACGTCCCGCAATTCCAGGAACAGCTGTTAAAAATTGACCACTGTCTGGAAAATCTGCCAGCTCCTGCCTCCAACACTTGCTCCTTGGGGTTTTTTAACTTTAAGGGACCTAAAA
>NC_069413.1:1744436-1772958 GCF_026875155.1 Cherax quadricarinatus
AAAACCCCCTTTATCATAAATTACTAGGGCCCTTAGTAACACTAACACTATGTATACTCAATGCTTTCAGGGAGACTTTCTTTCCTCTGACACAAAGTTCAATTATTATTATTTTTTTCACACGGAAAACAGGCCTATGATTCCCCTCTGGCAGTAAACTCTGCTAGGTAATGCACACTAATTCTCCTTTTTTGACTCAGTATATAATGTTTTCCGCCCAAGATTGGTTCCAGGCGCTAGAGGGATGTATCGTATAGGATTGATGACACAAATTAAAGTTCTAGCACGTAAGAGCGACCGTGAAAACACCAGAAAACCGGGAGCACAACGAGGCACGCTGACAGTTTTTACACAGGAAGACACTAAGAAAAAAAAAAAAAGCAAGAGTAGATATGAACCAGGGAGAGATACTCCATCTACATGCAAAGGCAAAGAATTACAGAGCTGCTCTAAGGGGACAGTCTATCTGGAACACAGAAGGAAGCACTGGCCAGAGAAACAGAAAATATCGAACTTAAGCTTGAGGAATCATACAGGAGCCAGGAAGCACAAAGAACTTAACGCTATAAATGAAATTGAAAGAAATCCAAAACATTTCTTTTCCAATGTTAAATCTCGAGCAAAAACCAGATTCAGTATTGAGCCCTTGATTAAACAAGATGGAAATTACGCAGATGGCAGCAAAGATGTGAGTGAGATACTGAAGCCCCAATATGACTCACTGTTTAGTGAAATGCTAGACTAAGGGTCGACAATCGAAATTAAGTTTTTATGACCAAGACTCAAAACTTGATTTAGTCCATGCACTCTGCTCCAGGCCCACACACATGGATCTCTAAGCTCATCAAGAACCAGAAGAAACCCCTTTTGCTTGCTTGAAATATTCTATGGAGAGGGAGCGTGAACACGAGGATCATCTCACAGTCACTAAAAACAATGGATATAGCCCCATTCCACGAAGGTGGTAGTAAAATAACTGCAAAAAATTACAGACTGTTAGCACTGACGTCCTACATCATAAAAATCTTTGAAAGGGTTCTATGAACCAAGGTTGCCAACCACTTGGACTCCCAACCATTGTGAAACCAGGGCAGCATGGGTTTAGAGCAGGTCGCTGCTGCCTCCCACAATTGATGGACACTATGACATGGTCTTGGATGCTCTGGAGGACTAACAGAGTGCAAACGTAGATTACACAGACAGTCATAATGTAATATAGTATGCACACTTGTCAAAGGCTGTCCAGTGCCTTCTTGAAGACAGCCAGGGGGTGGTGCAACATTTCCCCTAATAAACAGTAGGTTATTCGCGGCATAGCTGCCAGAGTGTGGACGTGCCTCACACCCCTCTGCTGACAGTTTAGCAAGCTATCCACTGAGGCCATGGTACTTAGCATGAGGAGGCATGTAAATACCGTTGGTATAGAACTTACTCGAGGGGCGGTTATTCCTATGATTGCACAAGTGTTGCTACCTATGATTATCTGTGATACTTATGGAATTGAGGACAAGGATTTGTACAACGTGGCTTTAAATGGATCTTACAAGCTACTTGTGAAACTACTCTCTGGGCCAGTGTATGAGGAGCTTGTTGATCACTTCCAAGATACCTGCTTCGACGTGACCCCTGCAGTACATGTGCATATGGTGGATGTCTCACGACAATACATATGAGATGGATATACGCGGTGTTTTCAGCAGATACGGAGTGATACACATTGCACAACCAGGCAAGTGGGTGGCTGGGGCATATGTTGGTCTCTCTGAGGGCACGTTTACCCTTAAGATGTCTCTACGTCAGGCCATACCATCGTATGTGTACCTTGATGACTTCCACACTCAGGTCATGGTGTCATATGCTGGACAACGATGGACGTGCCACCTCTGCAGAGACTATGATCATGTAGCGGTAGAGTGTGAGAAGCGTGGGCAGGTCAGGAGGCCAGCCAGTGGAGCAACAACTGTCAATGAGCAGGAGGATCCCATACCTGGCCGACAAGGAGATGGTGGGCATGGTCAACTTTGGAGTGAGGAGATTGAGGCGACATTGGTGGAGTCAGAATTGAAGCTGACTACTACCGAGTTGCCTGCACCGCTGGTGGTACAGCAGGCTTGTGGGGAGGACCAGGTGATGGCAGAAGTAGGGAAATTCGATGCAACAATAGTGTCGGTATTGCATACCATTTTCCTGTCTACAGATGAGGTCTCCCTGGTTGTGCCATTGGCCAGTCCAGAGCTCGTGTCTGTGGCGGCCGGTCAGCAGGTGACAGCTGTGGGTGCTGGTGAGGCTGGTGGGGATGCACTAATCCCTGGTCAGGAGGCCTCGATGACGGTAGTGGTGGAGGTTCACTGTGTGGACACCCTAGTCACGAGCATAGGGGAGGACGTTGGGACGAGGAAGAGGGCAGCAGCAATGTTGGACTCTGATGTCCTGACACCGGCTCAACATAGAGGGAAGAAAGCTTGGGTAGAAGGAGGTCGTTGTGTGAGTGGAGGTGAGCAGTGCCAGCAGGTGGTGCCAGGAGCAGCAGGTGTCGTGCATGGAGAGCATGGCAAATGTGGTCCCCAGGGTCCTGGTGCGCATGCAAAAGGAGCAGTGGGGCAGCAAGGGCAGAAACCTTAGCTCAGGCCTCCGGTGTATGAATAGAAATGCTAATGGCTTGTGTGCGAGAGTGAAGCATGAATGTGAATATTTTTGTGTCGGAATTGCATGGATGTTGTTTTCATTCAAGAACATAACTGTAAGGATGGCATGGTGTTTGACGTGAATGGTTATTGGGGTTTTGTTATGCCTTCAGCACGGTTGAAGGGAGGGATGGCGATCTTAATCTGGGAGGCAAGCCCATTTGTGTTGCTCAGAAGTGAAGGGGGGTTGAGGGTAGGGTCTTGCGTGTGGATGGATGGTGGGTGGTGGGGAGGGTGTCATTAGTTTGTATGCACCTGCTAAGAATGTTGCGAGTGTTAAGAAGGCCTTTGTCAGGGAGGATTTGGTATACTTCTTTTGTAGTTTGTCGGGTTTAGCGATCATGGGGGGGGTGATTGGAATTGTGTTGTGTAATGGGCTGATGTGGCATCAAGGGGGCAGATTTTCTATTGCACATCTAGGGGAGCTTTAATGGACATTTACTTGCCAGATGTGTTTGTTGGGGTTCATGGGAGGTAGAGCACACTTATGCATGGAAGGGGTATGGGGCACTGTTGGATAGGATCTACATCACACAGCATGTGGTTGTTGAGTCATTCAGTACCATTGTGATGCCATTTTCAGATCATAGGCAGTAGTGTTCGAGGTTGGGTGGGAGTCACTGGCGTGGAGGCAGACAGGGTACTGGAAATTAAATACAAAGATTCTGGAGGGTGAGGAGATGATGGGTGGTTTTGCAACTTTATGTGAGACGTTCGGGATGGAGGGGCGGATTGTTGAGGATGTGGTGAGTTGGTGGGACAGAGTAGCAAAGGAATGGATTCGTAAATACTATGTCCATGAGGGAAAAGAGGATAAATTTTAACTATGTTACAGCTTGTCAAATTACCTGGAACATTGATCGAGGGTTGGTATGGTACGGGAGTGTCGACAGGGGATATCCGGTGGAGAAGATAGATGCATTGAAGGGGAAGATCTGGAGTTTGCAGGATGAGAGATTTGAGGGGTGAGTGTACAGGCGGGGGTGGACGAAGTGTTGTGGGGTGACAGGCTATCAGCGTGCATGCTGCGCTGTCAACAGTAATGATGGCAGGCCACCACTCTGACTCAGTTAGAGGTGCACAGTATGGTGGAGGGTTATTGTGAGGGGCAGGTGCTGCTGTCAATGGAGGGTATGGGCGTGTATGTGGATCAGTGGTTCGAAGGCTATTGGAAAAGTCAAGGCATGGAGGTGAAGGATTTAGGAGGAGTATATGTGGGCATATCAAGTCACCTAGGGAGGAGTGATCAAACACCACTGGGGTAGACACTGAGGAGGAGGAAATCTGGTGGGCATTGGCAGGGATATGTAGGGGAAAAGTGCCGGGTGTGGATGGGTTGCCATGCGAATTTTATATGCAGCACTGGGAACTGTTGAGGGGCTTCCTGGTTCAGCTGCTTAATGCAATGAAGGAAGAGGCAAGATTGGGGAAGGGGCAAACAACTAAGGTAATGGTGTTGGGGCTGAAGAGGTCACAGCAGCATACACGGAGACTATCATGCTATTGCACTGATGTGTGCTAATTACAAACTTTTTGCAAAGGTGCTAGGGAACCATTTAAAGTGCATTGTTGATAGGGTACTTTCACAGAGTCAGTTCGGCCTACCGGTTAGATCGATAGTGGTGGGACAAAGGATCCTTGAGGATTTTGTAAAGGAGACAGGGAAGGGTAGAAGGGGGGGTTTGTTGGCGTTTGACTGGAAGGCGGCTTATGGCATGGTAGAGCAGACGGCTGTACAGAGTATCCTCCTGAGCTAGAATTTCGGGGAGGAAATAGTGGGTGGGTGGACACATTGTAGAGGGGGCACACATTTGTGTGCAGAATAATGGTGGTGTGGGAGGCGGTGGTCATGGGCAGAGGTCTCCGATAGGGGTGCCCAGTGTCACAGTTATTATTTGCATGTGTGCAAGACATAGGTTAGTTGGGGAGCAACTATGTGGGAGAGAGATGGGGGGTGAGGAGGGAATGGCCAGATCTGGTGGGGTATTTGGATGACATGACCATTTTGCTAGACAAAAGGACGAGGTTTGGTGAGTTGGGAGAGGTTGTCTGGCTGTATGGGGGCGTGATTGGTTTTCCTGGAGTTTACTTGGAGGGAGTTCCGGGGGTCATTTGCCCCCACAGCCCGGTCTGTGACCAGGCCTTCTGGTGGATCAGAGCCTGATCAACCAGGCTGCTACTGCTGGCTGCACACAATCCAACATACGAGAGACAGCCCGGCTGGTCAAGTATCGACTTTAGGTGCTTGTCCAGTGCCAGCTTAAAGACTGGCAGGGGTCTATTGGTAATCTCCCTTATGTATGCTGGGAGGCAGTTGAACAGTCTCGGGCCCCTGACACTTATTGTATTGTCTCTTAACGTTCTAGTGACACCCCTGCTTTTCATTGGGGATATGTTGCATCGTCTGCCAAGTCTTTCGCTTTTGTCGTGAGTGATTTTCGTGTGCAAATTCGGTACTAGTCCCTCTAGGATTTTCCAGGTGTATATAATCATGTATCTCTCCCGCCTGCATTCCAGGGAATACAGGTTCAGGAACTTCAAGCGCTCCAAGTAATTGAGGTGTTTTATCTCCGTTATGCATGCCGTGAAGGTTCTCTGTACATTTTCTAGGTCAGCAATTTCATCTGCCTTGAAAGGTGCTGTTCGTGTGCAGCAATATTCCAGCCTAGATAGAACAAGCGACCTGAAGAGTGTCATCATGGGCTTGGCATCCCTAGATTTGAAGGTTCTCATTATCCATCCTGTCATTTTTCTAGCAGATGTGATTGATACAATGTTATGGTCCTTGAAGGTGAGATCCTCCGACATGATCACTCCCAGGTCTTTGACGTTCGTTTTTCGCTCTGTTTTGTGGCCAGAATTTGTTTTGTATTCTGATGAAGTTTTAATTTCCTCGTGTTTACCATATCGGAGTAATTGAAATTTTTCATCGTTGAACTTCATATTGTTTTCTGCGGCCCATTGAAAGATGCAAATGTCATGCAGATTCGGGTATCATCTGCAAAGGAAGACACGGTGCTGTGGCTGACATCCTTGTCTATGTCATATGTGAGAATGAGAAACAAGATGAGAGCGAGTACTGTGCCTTGTGAAACAGAGCTTTTCACCATAGCCGCCTCGGACTTTACTCTGTTGACTACTACTCTGTGTTTTTTTTTTGTGAGGAAATTATAGATCCATCTACCAACTTTTCCTGTTATTCCTTTATCACGCATTTTGTGCGCTATTATGCCATGGTCACACTTGTCGAAGGCTTTTGCAAAGTCTGTATATATTACATCTGCATTCTTTTTGTCTTCTAGTGTATGCAGGGGAATGGGGACCGGGTGGTGCAGAAATGGGTATTGGCAGCGACTTTCTATAAGAATTTGCACGACAGTGAGAGGTGGCTTTCTGCGGGATATCGTATTGTAACTGTTAGGAACTTACAAGCGTTGTAGGAAGGGGATGTCATGGCTAGGGCACAGGGGTGGGGGGGATTTCAGGGGTTGCAATGGGCTGGTTGCCTGGAGTGGGGGAGTGGGTGTGTGTGTAGGGTATGGGTATGGATGGTGCTAACTATGATACTCAGATAAGCTATACAACACATGTAAGGGATCAGCAACTATGCTGACAGCTCGGTCATGTTATGTATGTCGTCTCGACATAAAATACTATGCTATAGGCTGAACAGGCAGGTGGCTCTGGGCTGATTCTATACAATAACAAAGACATATGTAACCTAGAACTAATGGATGGTATCATAATGGGTGTTAACGTAATGAGTTTTAACGAAATGCATTATGATTTATAAGAACAAATCATGGTATAATAAAGGATGGAATTGATCGATCGATCTGTATTCATGCACTCTACGGATTCTGAGGAAGAATAAATATATATTTACAAAGATGAAAGTAAATTAACAGCAAGGCAAATCTGGCACACACAGATCAGTACTGTTAATCTCAGAATTCAGAGGGGACATAAGCACAAAAGAAAATTTTCTGAAAACTCATTAGCTGATAACAAAACACACAGTTAACAACTTTCATCTTGGACATCTAATTATACAGACCATGTATGTCAGAACTTATTCGGTCCTAGAAGTCACAACACCGTGTCTTCCTTTGCAGATGACACCCGAATCTGCATGACAGTGTCTTCCATTGCAGACACTGCAAGGCTCCAGGTGGACATCAACCAAATCTTTCAGTGGGCTGCAGAAAACAATATGAAGTTCAGCGATGAGAAATTTCAATTACTCAGATATGGTAAACATGAGGAAATTAAATCTTCATCAGAGTACAAAACAAATTCTGGCCACAAAATAGAGCGAAACACCAACGTCAAAGACCTGGGAGTGATCATGTCGGAGGATCTCACCTTCAAGGACCATAACATTGTATCAATCGCATCTGCAAAGAAAAATGACAGGATGGATAATGAGAACCTTCAAAACTAGGGAGGCCAAGCCCATGATGACACTCTTCAGGTCACTTGTTCTATCTAGGCTGGAATATTGCTGCACACTAACAGCACCTTTCAAGGCAGGTGAAATTGCCGACCTAGAAAATGTACAGAGAACTTTCACGGTGCGCATAACGGAGATAAAACACCTCAATTACTGGGAGCGCTTGAGGTTCTTAAACCTGTATTCCCTGGAACGCAGGAGGGAGAGATACATGATTATATACACCTGGAAAATCCTAAGGGACTAGTACCGAACTTGCACACGAAAATCACTCACTACGAAAGCAAAAGACTTGGCAGACGATGCACCATCCCCCAATGAAAAGCAGGGGTGCACTAGCACGTTAAGAGACCATACAATAAGTGTCAGGGGCCCGAGACTGTTCAACTGCCTCCAGCACACATAAGGGATTACCAACAGACCCCTGGCAGTCTTCAAGCTGGCACTGGACAAGCACCTAAAGTCATTCCTGATCAGCCGGGCTGTGGCTCGTACGTTGGTTTGCGTGCAGCCAGCAGCAACAGCCCCGGTTGATCAGGCTCTGATCCACCAGGAGGCCTGGTCACAGACCGGGCTGCGGGGGCGTTGACCCCCGGAACTCTCTCCAGGTAAACTCCAGGTAAACAAGGGAAAACAGGCCATTTGAGGGCCCTTGCACCCACCCAAAACACACACGCACACATTAACCCGGGTTGGCGAAGGTGGTTGGAAGGTACTTCTTAATGGATAGATTTACCCTTCAGGGAAGAAGTAGGTAGTTCATACTGTTAGTGCACTAATATTAGGATTATTGAGGCAACTGCAGATAATAATGTAGACCTAAGACCTTAACATAGGTAGTAATAGGTTATGTTAGCTAGGGAGAACTGGCAGCCCAAGTTTGAACGACGAGGAACGGTCTCGAAGAAACCAGAGCTTCCTTCTAAGACTAGACACCATCTGAGCAACAAGTGCCGTGATCAGCAGGCTGTGCCCCCACGTGTCTTCACATACTAGACCTGGGGAAATCTGGTGGGGGGCACCTCGATGTACCATAGATGACCTCCTCCATCAGGCCCATACAGTAAGACAAGACCTCTTTTTCTTAGGATCCTGGCTAGTGTCTGGGGAAAATTGTGGGCGAGTCGTGCTGTGGGCTCTTTGTGCAGCCAGCAGTTCATGACCAGTACGTACCAGCGTCTCTAGTCAGCCTAGAAGCTAGTGTCACTTTCTGCATAGTCTGGGGGATACACACCCCCTTGGAAATAGGAATTTCTGAGGTGCAGGCAGGTCACTAATAACGATTGAATATTGCAGGAATTAAGGCTCCCGGTTGCATGTGGTTCTGAGGGCAACTCCAGAGGGGCTAAAGCTTAGGGAGGTTGAAGACCAGAATAGATTCTACATCACCAAGTAAATTAGTCCTTTATACGTGCATGCAGGCAAGGTTTCTTGCAGCATCAATCATTTATGAAAATCTGTCCTATAAGCCACTTGTGAGGCTGAGGTACCGACCTCAGAGCTCAGTGTCAACAGAGCTTGCCAGAGTAGACAACTCACATGGAGGCAGTCCATACAAATTTTCACAAGTGGTCCTTCGAACCAGATGTGGAATAGCTAGGTTAAAATTAACATAGCTAGGCCACAGTTAGTAATCATTTTAACAGAGGTAGGTTAAGTTAGCACCCAGGCCCAGAGTTACATAGAAGCTAGGCCAAGCTGACTATACACAGAAGTTATTATTTGCAGTAATTTACAGGCAGGCCAGGTAGGCTAGAGAAACTTGTGAATTTAATTATTTACAGTTATTACAAGTAATCCAGAGTAGGAGACTTGTGTGTTAATTATTTACAGTGGATTTGCAAGGTAGCCACAGTTAGGCTAGGCTTGTGCAATATTTACAACATTTATAGTAGCTACGACAGATTTAACCTAGTTATTATTTACAGTGAGTTCTAAAGCCAGGTTTAGGCTATAGCACACTAGTTAGGTTATATTTACCTTATCCAACCATCCACGCTAGACAGAGTAAGCTGGGCACAGTTAGGCCAAGCTGTTTACACACATTATTTATTTACTGTTTCACAAGTTGAATTGTTGAATTTATTTGTGCTAACCAAGTGATTTTTAATTTGTATACAGCATTTTTATTGTGTGATTTATTGTCTTTGACTCATTTTGTGGAAAATTACATTTATCTGAATGTATCATTATGTACATAACAGTAAATGAACAAAGATAATTATTATTTATCAGTTACACAAGTAGGAATTTGGGACACCTTGGTCGCAAAAAATGTCCCCCTTCGATACCTACCACTGTCATATCTACAAGTTGCTCTGGACCTATTAATTAAATGAAATATACATCACCAGGAATGCTGGTAAATATATAAATTTGTGGACTGTATATTAAATTAAAAAATGATTATATATAAATACACATTTATATAACAGAAGGAGAATATATCTTAATCATAACACTCACCAATTTGACTGGAGATTAAGTTGTATCATACTCAGGAAACCTCACTGTCTATACATGAAAATAACAACTGGCCAGAGTTACAACATAACAGACTTATCTGAGGTTCCTGGAGTTGTCCTGTCCTGTCGCTTGATATCTCAAGTTATGCAGGAATGCACATCCAACAATTTCGCCTCCTATTTAAGAGATGTCAGCCCAATTTTAACCTCTAGAGGACGAAAATTCCTTCCCATTACACTAACGTTGTATCCAATTCAAATTAACAATGGCGACTAACCTCCTCAGCCGCAGGTTTCCCATTTTCGATAACATACTTCTTTTAAAAATACAATATAGGGCATCTATTTACCTATAAATTACCGTATTTCCGGAAAATATATACAGTATTTTCCACACATTTAATGTGGGATATGTGATTCGTACCAGAGACTAGGTTAAGTTCTGTAATTATTTGCTGACATTGTACAAGAAATTGCTAGGTTAAGCTTTCACATTGATATACATTTCAGTTGGGTTTGAGAGCTAACAGCATATATTTTAAGTCAGAGTTGAGTCAATATAATAAAGGGAATTGTTAAGCTTGTTGAGAAGCCTTGAGACTCGTTCATTCTTGCCTAATTCCGTTCATGCTGTGGGGTGGGCTAATTGAAGTACAAATTAGTACTGTGCTCTTAACTAAACCTCAACTATGGTAGGTGAAGATGAAGTACCAGCTATCTCAGCTGTAAGTCAATTAAAGCGGTCTATGGGAGCCTATGAGGGATGCATGAACAAAGCACCTGAGGAGTGTCATATGGCCAGGCAAGATCAGGATGTAGACTGTGATGAACTAGAGAGTTGCCTGAAACCTTTGGAGCAAAGGCTGGAGGCCTTTCAGAGATCATTTACCCTTTATGAGAAAGAGGCCTATGCTGCAGGTGAGTCTGACTATACAGTTGAGTTAGCCCGGAAGGACTATGACGAACAAAGGGCAGAGTGTAAAGCAGAGATGAAGCTCTACAGGCAGTTAATAAAGACTTTGAAGGCTGGTACAGCAGGGGCAGCAAATATTTCGGGGAACACGAACAGCAGCACACCTGTCAATGTGTTGCCCAGATTGTCCCAGTTGAATTTACCAATGTTCGACAGAACCTTAACAGAGTACATTGCTTTCTGGGATCAGTTTAAAGCCCAGATAGATGACAGAGACGATTTGTCAGATGCCGTCAAATTACAGTATTTACGTTCACAGCTCAAGGGTAAAGCTTTGTACTTGGTCCAGCATTACCAAACCACTGACACTAATTACCAACATGCCAAAGACCAATTATAGGACATGTTTGGCAACACTGAGGAGATAAAGGTAGCTATACTTTATCGATTGTTGGATCTAGAGGCTTGTCGCCATGACCGTCAGAGCCTAGAGAAGTTCCGAATCGAAGTTATAAGTTTGACAGTCTTAAAGATTTACATGATTGGGGTAAGTCAGAAGGGTTTTCATCAATCAGGTGATTCAGGGAAAGGGCGGGGCATACAGTGCAGATTTACATTTAAAAATCGATGAATAGTTAACGAACAAAAAATTGTTGAGGGGGTTGGGAGATCTCGTTTCTCATTAGGTATAGGTGTGAGAGAAGATCCCACCACAGCACATAAAAAACACAACAGTTACTCAAAGATCTCGAGAGATCAGTCTAAACTATACGACTAACTTTGGAGTGTACTATGGTAAAGTAGTGTCAAAGGGTAAAAACCTCTAAGCGAACCTCAGATACCATCCCAGAATATGCATTTTCTGCAAGGCGAACACTGCACGGTTGTCGGAGTATTAACACTGAGCATAGGCAACAGAGACTAAAGGGGGTTTTGACATGCTCAGCGCGAACAAAAAATTTTTTCCCCAAAAAAAAATCACAAAGATTTAGTTTTAAAGAAAAATAGTTTAACTTCTGGCAACACATGGCCCCCCAGCATTTCTCGAATTCCTAAAAGGAATTAGGCATTTAAAACACCTAGGGTGACGTCCCCACCCGGGCGGTGTGTCACCTGTCGTCAATTTTTTTTTTTTTTTTTTTCCGTTTTTTTTTCGTTATTTCGTATTATTCTTTCTAAAATAATAATTTACGTTTGGTATCAAAATACAGGGGTGGGGCTTTTACGTAGATTAACCAACCGGAACCTCCCACACCCTTTTGTGAGTCTTCTGCGCAGGAAAATTTCCCGTCTCGGGGGTGGCCGGGAATATGGTCATATAACGCTATTATACTTTACGCTTATTTTTCATCACAATTGATCTAATATGACATAATAAACAAAATTTAAAAAAAACAAAAAATATGTAAATACTCCGAATGAAAATATATGGGGAAAATTCCCAGAGCGCTCCTCGGGAATAAAAATTCCCATTCTCAGAGAGGGGGTTAATTTTCTTTTTTTCACCCCGGGTCCTTATATTAAAGAAAAAGAACATGGTTTAACTAGTATACACTCGTAATGCGTATAAGATGAAAAAAAAGTTTTTTCCGAAAAAAAAAAAAAAAAAAAAGGGGGCCGGGGTGTTTCCGGGGTTATCCCCGGAAAAGTTATTCACATTATAGCAAGTAAAATAATTAATAATAGAGGTTAAAAAATTTCCCAAAACTAAAGGAAAGATTGTTTTCAATCCCATGGGTTTTTTTTGAGATATCATAATTTTTTTTTGATTTTTTGTAGGGAAAAGTCAGATATTTTTGGCTGAAAGTCAAAAACATACAAAATTTTTTTTTTTAAGAAAAAAGAAAGGGTAAAAAACAGAACGGCAATCCATTAGAAATACAGTTTAGCATTGTTTTATGCGTAGATAATGCCAAAACAACTTCTCCAAGTCCCACTTCGACGGCACCTTGCAATATGTATGATTATTAGTAAATAATTTTTTTCTCAGTTGTTTTTTGAGCTATCTTATTGAAACTTGGTCACATTACTATTGAAAGGTGCTTCTTTACGTACAAAAAAAAATGAAAGAAATCGAACGAAAATTAAAAAAAAAAAAAAATTACCCTTCAATGACCCCTAAAAGGAGTTGAGACTCTGCTTCAAGCGTTGTGGGGAACACTTTGCCAGAGACTGTGACACCCAGATCAGTGAGTGTCGAGTCTGTTGCAGGGGTAAGCACCATACTGCACTATGTCCCAATAATTTAAGGGAACCCCAGGCTACTAGGGATATCTCTCAGGTAAAGATAGAAAGTGAGTCTGAGCCTGAAATGGTAGCCAGCGTGATTAGTGGGAGTGAAGTCTCTAATCCGAGTGAGAATCGCGGAGGTGCTGCCCTACCTACAGTCATGGCTAAGGTTGTGAATGGGCACAGGTCCGAAACAACCCGATTATTCTTTGACTCAGGAGCATAAGTATCCTTGATAACAAAGAAGTTTGTGGCTAAATTAAAGTTGAAGGCCACCAGGAAACTTAGTATGATGTTGGGAGAGGCTATAAGTCAGGCCCCACCCAAACCTTATGACGTGGTGGATGTCACAGTCAAATTAGGTGGACATTGCAGAGACATTACAGCCTTGGTGGTAGAGACGTTACCCAGGGCAATTACAGCGAGAGGTATTGCTGCAGCAGCCAAGTGATTGAAAGACCTTGGCGTGAAGCTGGCAGACCAGGGAATTACCACTGACACAGTCAGAAATGTAGGTATCATGGTGGGAGCCAATCAGATAAATGACTTCCTGTCTACACGACGG
Source organism: Cherax quadricarinatus (assembly GCF_026875155.1). Classification (NCBI taxonomy): domain Eukaryota; kingdom Metazoa; phylum Arthropoda; class Malacostraca; order Decapoda; family Parastacidae; genus Cherax; species Cherax quadricarinatus. Next base: position 1,757,746 of record NC_069413.1, read on the forward strand.
ACGTTTAGGGAAGGAATTGGTTTATACAGATCCCCAGTAGGATACATCATAGGCGGCAGGATTCCACCTGAATTCCCTGCCACGCCAGAGAGAGAAGTTGTCCCCATGATAGCTGGGGGAGTAGTGATAATGAGTACCAGTATACACGATGAACTGCCAGGGAAGCTGAACCAGGTAGGGAGTGAGGAACACTCGGCCCCACTGGGAAAACACTTTTACAGGGTAGGTAAAGAGGGAGATAGATTGCCATTAAATCCAGGGCACCTCGTATCAGTGGAAGGAACGGCTACCAGGGCATGTGGGCCACTGGGTGGGAAAGTACGGAGTCGCTCAGTCAAGGCTAGACACCTGGAGTTTACCTGGAGTTTACCTGGAGAGAGTTCCGGGGGTCAACGCCCCCGCGGCCCGGTCTGTGACCAGGCCTCCTGGTGGATCAGAGCATGATCAACCAGGCTGTTACTGCTGGCTGCACGCAAACCAACGTACGAGCCACAGCCCGGCTGGTCAGGAACCGACTTTAGGTGCTTGTCCAGTGCCAGCTTGAAGACAGCCAGGGGTCTGTTGGTAATCACCCTTATGTATGCTGGGAGGCAGTTGAACAGTCTCGGGCCCCTGACACTTATTGCATGGTCTCTTAACGTGCTAATGACACCCCTGCTTTTCATTGGGGGGATGCTGCATCGTCTGCCAAGTCATTTGCTTTCGTAGTGAGAGATTTTCGTGTGCAAGTTCGGTACTAGTCCCTCTAGGATTTTCCAGGTGTATATAATCATGTATCTCTCCCGCCTGCGTTCCCGGAATACAGGTTCAGGAACCTCAAGCACTCCCAGTAATTGAGGTGTTTTATTTCCTCCGTTATGCACATCGTAAAAGGTTCGGGTGAACATTTTCAGGTCACAATTTCACCTGCCTTAAAAGGGTTCGTTAGTGTGCACAATATTCCACCAAGATAGAACAATTGCCCTTTAAGAGTTAAACAAGGGAAGGGGCATCCCAAATTTTTAAAGGGTTTCTCATAATCCATCCTGTCATTTTTCTAGCAAAAGCGATTAAATAAAAATGTTAGGGCCCTTAAAGGGGTGAGATCCTCCAAACAGGGTTTAACTCCCGGGTTTTTGACTTTGGTGTTACGCTCTATTTTGTGGCCAGAATTTTGGGTTTTGACTCTGATGAAGTTTTTAATTTCCTCGTTTTTAAACCAACTGAGTAATTGAAATTTCTCATCTTTTTGAACTTCTTTTTTTTTCTGCAGCCCACGGGAAAGTTTTGGGTTTAAAGTCCGCCTGGACCCTTTGCAGTGTCTGAAAATGGAAGACACGTCTTTGAAATTTCCCGGTGTCATCTGCAAAGGAAGCAGGGTGCTGTGGTTGACACCCCCTTGTCAATTTTCCAGAAATGGGGAAAAGGGAAAACAAGACGAGGCAGCCCCCGGTGAAAAGCCGTTCCAAAAGGGGCACATTTCTCGTTTCCCAAACTTTTTATTAACAAACCGCCCAAGGAAGGGGTATGGGGTGCATAATAAAAAAGATTGGAGCGAGAAAGGGGCCCTTTGTGGAACAGAGCTTTTCCCGTGGCTGCCTGGTTTTTTACTCTGTTACTACTTTTTCCTCTTTTGTTTGTTAGTGAGGAAATTATAGATCCATCGACCCGATTTTTCCTGTTTTTCCTTTAGCCCCAAATTTTGTGTGTTTTTAACCCCCCTGGTCACACTTGTCGAGGGTTTTGCAAAAGTCTTTTAAAACCTGGATTTTACCTGGAGGGGATTTCCCCGGGGGTAAAACGCCCCCCAGGGCCCCCTGTCGGTGACCGGGGCCTCCGGGGGGATAGAGCCTGATAAACCCAAAGGCTGTTGCCTGCGGGCTGCACGCAAACCAATTTTACGAGCCCCACCCCGGGCCCTTGGTCGGGAACCGACTTTGGGTTTGCTTTTCATGCCGCTTAAAAGACGCCAGGGGCTTTTGGTAATCCCTCATAGGTATTTTTGGGAGGAAAGTTAAACCCCTCGGGCCCCTGACACTTATTGTAGGCCCTTTTTAACGTGCAAATTGAAACCCCTTTTTTCCCTTGGGGGGGGGTTGCATCGTCGCCAAGTTTTTCCCCCTTTTCGTAGTGAGTGTTTTTCCCCGTGTCAAGTTCGGTACAAGCCCCTCTAGGTTTTTCCAGGGGGGTTTAGGGAAATTTATGTATCCCCCGCCCCCCCTGAAATTCCAGGGAATACGGGTTTTTGGGAAACCCTCAACGCTCTCCGAAATTTGAGGTTTTTTTAATCTCTTTTTAAGCGTACCGTAAAGGTTTTTTTTGTACATTTTTCTAGGTCAGAATTTTCACCTGCCTTAAAAGGTCTGTTTGGCGGGCAATTTTTCCAGCCTAGATAGAACAAGTGACCTGAAAGTGTCATCTTTGGGTTTGGCCTCCCTATTTTTGGAAGGTTCTAATTTTATCCACCTTTTTTTTTTCTAGAAAAATGCGATTGATACAACTTTTATGGCCCCTTAAAGGTGGAGCCCCTCCGACAAAAATCACCCCAAAGGTCCTTACGGGGGGTTTTTCGCTCTTTTGGGGGTCCCAAAATTTTGGTTTTGTACCTGATGAAGATTTAAATTTTCCCTTTCCATTTTGCCAAAACCAAAGTAATTGAAATTTTTAAATCGTTGAATTTCAAAATTGTTTTCTCCCGCCCACGAAGTTTTGGTTTTTGATGTCCGCCGGAGCCTTGCAGGGGTCTGCAATGGAAGACACTGTCATGCAGTTTACCGGGAAGGGGTCCAAACCCCTTGCAAAGGGGAAAGGGGAAAAAGGGGGGGCTGGGGCCTTGTAAAAATTTTTTCCCCTTGTGGGATTTAAGGTTGAAAACAATTTTTGGGAGGGTGTTATGTTGCCCTTTGGAAACCAGAGCTTTTGGCCCTATTCCCCCTGGCACTATTTTTGGGGGGGAGGGGGGGGGGGGGGGGGGGGGGGGTTTGGGGTTGCCAGAGACTTTTTTTTTTTGCAAAGGTCGTATTTATTAACGCCTTTCCCCTTTTGTTTTTTTTGGGGGAAATTTATATTTTAAAAAAATTTTTTTTTTAAAAAAAAACATTTAGGCCCTTTGGGTCGTAGGGGATCCAAAATTTTGAGACAGACAGGAGCGACCCTTTTTTCAAAAAACCCCATGCCCGGGTTGTGTAATTGAGGGGTTTTTTTAAGGGGTGGTAAACCTTGCTTTTTAGGACCCTTTCAAAGTTTTTTTAAAGAAAAGGGATTTTTGTGCTGGGGGTTCTTTAGTTTTTTTGCTGTTGCTTTACGCCCCCTTTGTGGGAAGTGGGGCTATGCTTTTGTTTTTGGTAGAACGGGGGGGACCCCCCCCGTGTCCAGCCCCCTCCCATAGGGGGAAAAAAGGCTCGTAAATGGGGGTTTTCTTGCGGGTTTTTTGAAGAACACAGAGTTCCAGATTCGGGCCCGGGGGCAAGTGAAAGGGCTTTTTCTTTTTTCGCCTTTTTTGAATTTTTTTGGGCGTCGGGATAACACGGATGGGCTTGTTTTTAACCCAAATTTTTGGGCTCTCTAAAAAAAAAATTTCTTTTTGGGATCTTCGACTCCAGTCGGGTTAGTGGCCCTTCTAAAAACTGAGTCCCTTTGGGGACTTTGAGTAGCTCACCTTTTTCCTTTTCTTTTCATCTGTGAAAGGACCCATTTTGGTTTAAAGAAAGGGCCCCCAATACTGGACGTTTTTTTTTTTCTGGTTTTTTGATTTGGCATGGGAAAAAGAAATTTTTTTGGGTTTTTTTTTTTTCGATTTAAATTAAAGGTTTTTTTTAAAGTTCTTCCCCGCGATTCCTGACCCCTTTATAAAAAATTCCTTTTTGCTTAAGTTTGATGCTTTTCTATTTCTCTGACCAGTGTCTCCCCACGCATTTCAGATATATTTACCTCTTTTTGCCCCTCTGTTATTTTTTTTTCCGTTTTCCTGTAAAGGGAGCGCCTGTCTCTTTTTTATTTTAAAATCTACTCCTCCTTTTTTTTTAGAGGGAAAAAAAGCCTTGTGCATAATTTATTTCCAAACCGGGGTTAAAACTGTGCTAGGGATAAGTTGGGTCCTTTTTGCTTTTAAATCTTCCCAGCTTATATCGATTAGGACATTGGTTTACCCCTTGGGGCCCCTTTATTTATTTATTTATTTTTATTTTTTTAAATTTTTTTAAATTTAAAAAATTTTAGCACACATACCCGAGTACAACAATACAGGTAAGAGCAGTTTCCAAACCACAAAAATTTTATGCATAGGGATTAAAAGGGGGGCCTTAAAAAAATTTTTTAAAATTTAAAATTTAACCCCAAGCAATGATTTAAATTTAAATGGGTAAAAAAATTAATGTAAACAGGTTACTATAAAGGGACAAGTGAGTATTTCAAAGACAGTCCCAAAGGTTTGTAGCATTGTTGTACATTCAGTAGAAGGAGAAATTTTGTTAGGTAGTGTTTTTTAAAAAAAAACTAAAGTTAGATTGGGTTTTTTTTGGGGTTTTTTCATTTATGTATATAATTTTTGGAAAAAAATTTTAAAATAAAACAATTTATAAGGTTCCCTTAATTTAGATTTAATTGGTTTTTTGGGGGAATAATGATCTTTGAAAGAGGGCTTTTAATTTATTAAAAAAGGGAGTGTTTCTTTTTAAATTTCCCGGGAAAGAATTTTCCCAATTTTTGGGCCTTTTTATTTCATTGATTTTTACATAGTGTAGAGGACACGGGAAAACAAAGAGTGACTGTGCCTTGTTTAAAGGTCGTTATGTTTTTTTTGAGGTTTGGGAAGGGATGTTTTTTAGGGGGGTTAAAATCAGAGTTAAGTGTTCTATGAATGAATAGGTTTCAGTTTGAAAAATATGGTTTTTTTGTATGGTGAAGGGGGTTTTGTGTATTAATATTGGGGGAGTGTGCTGCCTAAAATTGGAGAATTTGTTATCAATTCCCCAAACCCGCCCGGCCCCCCTTTTTTTGGGGAATTTTGTGGCTGAATGGTTACTTGTTTTGAAACCCCATCACAAAATTCCATAGGTGAGTAGGGGGGAAATAAAAGTGATATAGGGCCCCGGGGGGCTGACTGTGGAGCATTTTACCGTATCCCTTTGAAAAGTATGGGCCCACAGTCTTTGGGAAAATTTTTTTAAAAAAGTTTTTTAATGTGGGGATTTAAATTTGAGCTATTATCAAGGTGGGTTTCCCCAAGAAAAATTTTTCCCCCTGTTAGCTTTGGGGATAGGGGATCCTTTTTTCATTATGTTAAGGGGGGGGGAATCGTAGCTCTGTTAAACCCAAAAAGAAAAGAAGTAGGTTTTTTTTTTTCAATGTTTAGTGTAAGGGTTTTTTAGTTTTCCCTCCAGGTAATATTTTCTGTAATTCGGGATTTACGGTTTTTGGGTAGCGGACCCGGGGTCCCGGGGGGGAAAGACGTATGAGTTCATCTGCAAATAGTTGGGTTGATTTAAATTTCGAAGCATTTGGTAGGTTCCCTTTATGTATAGGAAAAAAGAGAAAAGGGCCAAGGAAAACTTCCCTTTTGGGACAAACCCAAATGAAATTGGGTTTTGCAGAGGAGTTTTTTTCCCCTTTTTTCATACACCCAATTTGGGTTCTGTTGCTGAGGGGACTTAGGTAGTTGAGGGGGGTGCCCTCTTATACCAAAAGTGTTACAATTTTACGTGGGGCAAGTCAGGTCAACTGTTTTCAAAACTTTAAAGTAAGTCAATGAAAAAACCCCATGGGACTTCCCTTTTTTTCCCATTGCAGTTTTATAAAATGGGTTTTAGCAAGTGTATAATTTGCATCATTAGGGATTTTTATTAGGCCTGAAACCAAATTGGGGAGGGGTTGAAATATGTTTTTTTGGAGATAAGGTAAGGGAAATTTGTTTAGAATTAAATTTTTTGAAGGGTTTTGAGAGAGGGTGTAAGTTGGATATTGGCCCATAGGTTTTTTCAAAATCTGTTTGGTCTCCTCCTTTGTGGATCGGGGGGAACCCCTTTCAAATTTTGAGTACGTAGGGAAAGGGGAAAGGGTTCAAAGGATTTGTTTAAAAAGTGTTTTTTTTTTTTTTATTTAAGTTGAAAATTTTTGAGTGCTCCCTCGGACTAATTTCATTATGTCGGTCTGGGGGTCCGCGCATACATGCCGAACCTCAATTAAAGTTTTTGATCTGAGTATATTAAATTTTTTTTATGGTGACATTTCCCTTTCAGATCATCATTGTTTTGTGAAGGGGAGGGCATGTATTCTCCATTTTAAACGGCTCTGTTATTTTCGTTTTAAAATTTTAAATTTTTTTCAGAGGGTTTAAAAGCTCCGGGGGGAATGTGATTTTTTATCAAGCTCCTCCTTTTTGGGGTTTTTTCTGCAACAAAATTTTTTTCTATATTTCCTCCATTTTTAAAGGGGCCTTTAATTTTAAATCCCCCGAGCAAAAATGTTGGGGGGCAGGAGCTGGGAAAAATTTTCCCCGACAGTGGTCAAATTTTAACAACTGTTTCCCGGGAAATTTCTGGGTTTGCATCCGGAGGGTTGTAGACAACCCCAATGACAAGGGTTTTGGGTTTTCGGGTCTTTTCTGCTAAAACTTTCCCCAAAAACCTCAATTTGGGGATTAAACAGTTCTGGTTTCAAAAAGTGACTCTGCAATGTACAGACCACCCCCCCCCCTTTTGCCCCTTTCCCCCGCACAACTGTATAGGTTGTAACCTGGGGTCCATATTTCAAATTTTCCAAGTGAATCCTTTATTGGGTCTCAGTGAAAAAACCGCGAACATTGCCTTTCCTCTGCAAGCAGCCACGGTTAAAGGTATTTTGTTTTTTGTTGCTGGCTTTAGACCCCTTTTTATTTTTAAAGAAGAATTCATCGGGCTGGTGGTATTGTTGGAAATGGGGGGGATTTTTTTTTTTTTCCCGGGATTTTACTGTATCTGTTTTGGGTTTGGGGGGTGGGGGGCCATCGACTTGGGTTTTCCCCCCTCCAGGAATGACTGGATTTGGTGTACAATTTCTTTCTTTTCCTTTCCAATTTTTTTTTTCCCCTTTCCCGTCACTTTAAAAAAACCCCTCCCCCCTTGATGGCTGGGGGCTACCCCGGTTTTCCCATGGCCCCGGATGTTTTGTACTTTTTTGCCCTTTTTTTGAGGTGTGCCGGCCAAATTTTAATTATAACACAGTCTTTCCTGTACTGAAGAGGTACCCATTTCAAAGGGGGAAAAAAACTTACAGGAAAGGGGGTTTTGCATTTTCCCCGTTGGGCATAAGGGGTACATTTTTTAGGGTGGTCAAAGTTGCACGTCCCATCTGTTTTTTTCCCAGATTTCCCATGTGTGCAGATACCAAGTGCATAGTATGTGCACAGGCTTGGGTTTTCCGTTTCCCTTTGGGGTTTCTGTGACTGTATTCCCTGTTGGTGCATGTTTACCTGTCTTATTCCTATTCTCCCTAGCAAAAACAAGGGGAGCTCCCCGCCATTGCTTTTGGTAATATGTCCCCATTATTGCTAGTGGAGTCCTTTTTGTTTGCTATTTCTTGTGGTATTCTATTTTGGGCAATATTGGTTTTATCTATCTTTGACTACACTTGTTTCCCCACTATGGCTCCTGTCCCCTATGAGGTCATTTAAAATGCATTCCATCCTGTGTAAATTCCCGACTACCTGGACAAAATCTCCAGCTTCACCATTACTGTCTACCAAGACAGCCCCCCCACCCTTCACCCATTTCTGTCTCCCAGGACAGGCACCTCCAGCTTCACCTTTAAACTGTCTCCCAGGACAGCACCTCTAGCTTCACCATTACTGTCTCCCAGGACAGCACCTCCAGCTTCACCATTACTGTCCCCAGGACAGCACTATCAGCCCCACATTTACTGACAACCAGGGCATTACCTCCAGCCTTACAGTTTCTGACTACATGGCCAGTATCAAGGGCAGTACCACCAGCCCAGACTTTTTTATGTTCCCATCTGTTGTAGAAAGCTTCCAGGTTATCTATGAAAGCAGCTTTGGGTGTTATCCTCTTTTTAATACCCTTGTGATTTTAGTCCCCAGATTTATCTCATTTGGGGCATACCCAAAAAACACTTCCCTGTTTTAATACTGCTTGTAGCTAGTTCTTGGATATCTGCACAAGGGGCGTGACAACAATTTTCCACAAAATGACAATTTATCCATGTGGAAGCCCATTTGTTTGATTGATTGCAGACTACACAGGTTCATAATGATTTGAATGGTTGATTTCCTGTAATTCAAACTAGCAACCTCTTGAATACTCTATTAATAGCTTCCTTAAATGAAGCTCTAGCTATTTGTATTTCTTTTTCTAACTGTACTTGTATATTGGACAGCTTACCGTGTACATTCCTGATTTATATTTTTTTGTTTGTGTTTGATAAGGGCCCTACAACCCCATCCGTTTACAGTCTGCTTTAATTGTCCAACGAATCCGTTTGAAACTGGTCAAGGGTTCGGACCAGTCGGGGGTTCGGACCAGTTGGGGGTTGGGACCAGTCTGATCTGATCATTTGGGTACTTATTTAAAACATACTGGTCGGTGTTTTGGGGCTAACACATGAAGGATCTACTGGAAGTTATCTACTCGAGTAATATGTGATTTGATTGATACAAAAGTATAACTTGCGTGTTGAAGAACCGGTGACTGCGGGCAGCTCCTAAAATGACGAACGGTCGAGCCTCAACCCTTGTTTACAATCACCTGAATCTAGCTTTTCTATTTTTTTTTTTTGTCCCCTCCACAATAATTGCTATTTTATCACTATAGTTGACTGGTGGAAATTTTGGAGGAAGGACGCTTTTCTGAAAGTAAAAATTTGATTTTTCGTTGTGTATAATGCAACCGCGGGGTAACTACAGGTTATATGAAATTCACAGTAACGTCTGGTATTTCAAGAAAAGAGAAACTAATGAAAGTCACTCCACTCCACTAAGTACCATTATAATACTGGTTAGTTGCTACTACAACACTGAATTCTGCTTTTCCCACGGGTTCACTAGATTATATGCGAGTACACTACAGGCCAGAAGATTATTAAAACAGCTGACCTCTGTGGTAAGTTTCTGGCGACTTCTGGCACCTGCCTCTATAGGCTTATCACTTCATTTACAAATTCACCTGTTTTCAAATGACACTTTAGCCTTTATCTCTATATACTAGGGAGCCACTGTAGTATACACTATACACTGTGTATACACAATGTTATCAGGAGACTTTCTTTCCTCTGACAAAGAAAAGTTCTAATATTATTTTTTAAACGGCACCCAGGCCTATGATTCCCTCCTCGGCAGTAAACTCTGCTAGGTATTTGCACACTAATTCTCCTTTTTTTACAAAATATATAATGTTTCCGCCCAAATTTGGGTTTTCCCAGGCACAAAGAGATGTATCGTATAGGTTTGATGGCACAAATTTAAAAGTTCTAGCATGTAAGAGCGACCGTGAAAACACGAGAAAACACGGAGCACAACGAGGCACGCTGCATGCTGACACCACAAAGTTTAAAGTTAAAGTTAAAGGAAAGGGTGCTAAGACCACTGGAACCAACAAGTTTACACCCTCAGAGGTCTACACGGGGGAAACTGGAGGGTTTTGAAGTTAGCCCAAAGAGTCTGCTCAGCGATAGTGGCCGGACGGCCCCTCGTGTCCAGGGTCCGCCATGGGGGCTCGCGGATAGTGAACTTGATATAGATTTAGCGCTACCTTCGCTGGTGGGAGGATATTTGAACTTATTCGGCCCTAGAATCCAAACGGGGGAAAACACACTGTTTGAGAGCCCTTACACCCACCCAAACACACACACACTCACCCGGATTGGCAAAGGTCATTGGAAAGTACTTCTTAATTGATAGATTTACCCTTCAGGGAAGAAGTAGGTAAATTCATACTGTTAGAACACTAACATTAGGATTTTTAAGGCAACTGTAGATAATAATGTAGACCTAAGACCATAACATAGGGAGTAATAGACCGAATGTAGGCAAACACTAGTTATGTTTTCTAAGGAGAACTGGCAGCCCAAGTTTGAACAATGAGGTGGGTCTCGAAGACGCCAGAAGCTTCCTTCTAAGACTAGATACCATCTGAGCAACAAGTGCCGTGATCAGCAGGCGGCGCCACACATGTCTTCACAAATAGACCTGGGGAAATCTGGTGGGGGCACCTCGACATACCATAGATGACCTCCTCCATCAGGCCTAACAGTAAGACAAGACCTCCACTTTTTCTTAGGATCCTGGCCAGGTCTGGGGAAAATTGTGGGGGAGTCGTGCTGGGGCCCTTTGTGCAGCCGGGAGTTTTATGACCAGTCATACCAGCGTCTTTAGTCAGCCTAGAAACTAGTGTCCACTTTCTGCATAGTTAGTCTGGGAATACACACCCCCTTGGAAATAGGAATTTCTGAGGTGCAGACAGGTCAATAATAATGATTGAATATTGCAGGAATTAAGGCTCCCGGGTTTCAGTGGTTCTGAGGGCAAGTCCAGAGGGGCTAAAGCTTTGGGAGGCTGAAGACAGAATAATACTACATCACCAAGTAAGTTAGTTTAGTCCTTTATAACGTGCATGCAGGCGAGGTTTCTTGCAACATCAGTCATTTATGAAAATCTGTCCTATAAACCACTTGTGAAGCTGAGGTACCGACCTCAGAGCTCAGTGTCAGCAGAGCTTGCCAGGATAGACAACTCACATGGAGGAGCTCAGACAATTTTCACAATGACACTTAAACCCCCAAATCTGCGAGGGTAAGATTTACATATGCAGAATGGTTATCGTCTTTGGGAGGATCGAATTCCTTTGCAATGGCTAATACATGCCCTGACTGAGGGAGATATGAACAAGTATCTAGAAAAGATACTTGTGGGGTTTCTCATTACTTTTCGAGTACACAAAGAATAGCGACATTCGGGTTGATTATCTGGCTGAGTATTAGAGGTAGAGGGTAAAAGAGTCAAGAGGATTTTCAGCAACTGGCACATCAGTCTGGGTAGCAATAAACATCAACATCTCATACTAACTTCATATGATCTAAATGCAATTCTTTTTTAAATGACCAGTACTAATTTCTCTAACCTTGTACTTATTGCCATTGATATGTTCAACTGCTCTATAAGGGCCAACAAACTTTTTGGGCGGCTTAGGCATTGTGGATGTCTTGTTGAAATTAGTCAGCATTACTCTCAAACCCACTTTTGTCAGCTTAGCACGGCTATTAGTTACCTATTTAAATTCTGCTGTTGATTTATGAAGTGTTTCACAGATTCTTCTAAAAACACTTTGAGCTATGCTGGTACGAGTTGTATGAAATCATCAGGATTAAATTGGGTTTTGGAGTGGAATATAACAACTCATAAGGTAAACGCTTGTCTACACCGTACAATCATTAGCAGAATGTCACCTATGGAAGCATTGTAAGCAGAATTATGGCACATTGAACATCGGTATTAACTCATCCCAAGTTTCACTATTGGGGTTGATAGTGGCTTCAAGACATCAAGTACTTTCTTATTGGTTCGTTCTGCTTTAACCCACTGCTGGCAGGATGATGAGAAACAATGGTGGATTAGAGATCTTGTACAAGGTAAAACAAATTTTTAAGAATCTCATTACAGATTCACCTCCATTATCTGTTACTAAGGACTTAGGGTGGTAAAGCCTGCAGATAATGCGTTTTTAAACGCTTTAGCTACTGTCTCCGGGAGTCTTATTTGCAATAGGAGCTAACTCACAATATCTGGTGAAATGGTTTACCCTAACACACAGATGTTTGTTGCCTTGGATAGAACATTAAAATTGGTTAACAAATCTAGCATAACTCTTTCCCATGGTTCGCTAGTAGTTGGATACACCTGGATTGGGTTTGGACCATTGATATTTCCTTATGCTTCATACAGACGCTACATTTCTTAAACAATTCGGAAATGTCAGTTGCCATACGTGCCAAAAGTATTTCATTCTGGCTTTTTCACAGAATGATCCATACCGTCGCCATATCTACATATGAGATAAGGGCGAGTTTAACCGATCCAACTAAACAGCTTTTTTTAACTGTAACAAGCCAGAGGTTCATCTATAAACAATTAAGTTTGTGCTGATTTATTTGTCCACAGAGTGAAAATTTGTCTGTCATTCTAGACATCGAGCCATAGTAGGGAAACAAGTGTAGTCAAAGATAAGATAAAACCAATATTGCAAACTAGAAATTCCGCAGGAAAAAAGCAAACAAGAGGACTCCAATAGCCCAAAAGTGAGGATAAATTACCAAAAACAACTGGGGGGAGCTCCATTGTTGGTGCTAGGAAAGGGAAAAAGTAAGACAGGGAAACATGCACCAACAGGGAATACGTCACAGAAACCCAAGGCAAGCGGAAACCAAGCCTGTGCACATCTATGCACTTGGTATCTGCTGGGATGGGAAATCTGGAAAAACAGATGGGACGTGCAACTATGACCACCCTAGAAAATGCCATGCCCTTTTGACAACAGGAAAATGCAAAAATCCCTTCCTGTAAGCTTTTTCAAACCCTGAAATGTGTACCTCTTCATACAGGAAAGACTGTGCTATAACTTAAAATTTCCAGGCATACCATCTAAAGGGGACAAAAAGATACAAAACATCCAGGCCTGGGAAAACCTGGGTACCACAGCCACTCAAGAGGGAGAGGTTTTTTAGTGCCAGGAAGGAAAAAAAACTGGGAGGAAATGGCAGAAATCGTACACCAAATTTCCCGTCATTCCTGGAGTGGAACCACAGTCGATGGCCTCCACTCCAAACCAACAGATACAGATACTAAATGCCGGAAAAAAAAATCCCCCCCAGTTCCAACAATACCACCAGTCCGATAACATTCTTCTTTGCAAATATACAGGGTCTAAAGCCAGCAACAAACAACAAAATACCTTTCATCCGTGGACTGCTTGCAGAGGGAAAGGCAATGTTCGCGGCTTTCACTGAGACCCACATAAAGGATCACTTGGACAATGAAATATGGATCCCAGGTTACAACCTATACAGATGTGACAGAGTGAACAGGCAAAAGGGGGGGGTTGGCCTGTACATTGCAGAGTCACTTGTTTGCACAGAACTGCTTAATGCCTCAAATGACGTAGTGGAAGTTTTAGCAGTAAAGGTCGAGAACCAAAACCTAGTCATTGTGGTAGTCTACAAGCCTCCGGATGCAACATCCCAGCAATTCCAGGAACAGTTGTTAAAAATTGACCACTGTCTGGAAAATCTTCCAGCTCCTGCACCCAACATCTTGCTCCTGGGGGATTTCAACTTAAGGCACCTAAAATGGAGAATATAGCAAATAATATTGTTGCAGTAATAACACCAGAGGCAGCTCTGATGAAAACTCACACTCACACAGCTTTTAAATCTCTGCACAAAATTCAATTTAAACCAGCAATAATAGAGCCTACTAGACTGGAGAATACACTAGACCTCATATTCACTAACAATGATGATCTGATAAGAAATGTCACCATATCAAAAACAATATACTCAGATCACAACATAATTGAGGTTCAGACATGTATGCGAGGAGCCCCAGACCGACAAAATGAGACTAGTCACGAGGGAGCATTCACCAAATTCAACTTCAATAACAAAAACATAAAGTGGGACCAAGTAAACCAAGTCCTAACCGATATAAGCTGGGAAGATATACTAAGCAACACAGACCCAAACTTATGCCTAGAACAGATTAACTCGGTGGCACTCGATGTATGCACAAGGCATATTCCTCTAAGAAAAAGGAGGAGTAGATGTAAAATAGAAAGAGACAGGCGCTCCCTTTACAGGCGACGGAAAAGAATAACAGAGCGGCTAAAAGAGGTCAATATATCTGAAATGCGCAGGGAGACACGGTCAGAGAAATAGCAAGCATCGAACTTAAGCTAAAAGAATCCTTTAGGAGTCAGGAATCGCGGGAAGAACTAAAAGCTATAAATGAAATCGAAAGAAACCCAAAGTATTTCTTCTCCTATGCCAAATCAAAATCGAGAACAACGCCCATATTGGGCCCCTACTTAAACAAGATGGGTCCTACACAGATGACAGCAAGGAAATGAGTGAGCTACTCAAGTCCCAATATGACTCAGTTTTTAGCAAGCCGCTAACCGACTGAGAGTCGAAGATCAAAATGAATTTTTTATGAGAGAGCCACAAAATTGATTAACACAACCTATCCGATGTTATCCTGACGCCAAATGACTTCGAACAGGCGATAAATGACATGCCCATGCACCTGCCCCCAGGGCCAGACTCATGGAACTCTGTGTTCATCAAGACTGCAAGAAGCCCCTATCACGAGCCTTTTCCATCCTATGGAGAGGGAGCATGGACACGGGGGTCGTCCCTCAGTTACTAAAAGCAACAGACATAGCCCCACTCCACAAAGGGGGCAGTAAAGCAACAGCAAAGAACTACAGACCAATAGCACTAACATCCCATATCATAAAATCTTTGAAAGGGTCCTAAGAAGCAAGATCACCACCCATCTAGAAACCCATCAGTTACACAACCCAGGGCAACATGGGTTTAGAACAGGTCGCTCCTGTCTGTCTCACTACTGGATCACTACGACAAGGTCCTAAATGCACTAGAAGACAAAAAGAATGCAGATGTAATATATACAGACTTTGCAAAAGCCTTCGACAAGTGTGACCATGGCGTAATAGCGCAAAAATGCGCGCTAAAGGAATAACAGGAAAGTCGGTCGATGGATCTATAATTTCCTCACTAACAAACACAGAGAGTAGTCGTCAACAGAGTAAAGTCCGAGGCAGCTACGGTGAAAAGCCTGTTCCACAAGGCACAGTACTAGCTCCCATCTTGTTCCTCATCCTCATATCCGACATAGACAAGGATGTCAGCCACAGCACCGTGTCTTCCTTTGCAGATGACACCCGAATCTGCATGACAGTGTCTTCCATTGCAGACACTGCAAGGCTCCAGGCGGACATCAACCAAATCTTTCAGTGGGCTGCAGAAAACAATATGAAGTTCAACGATGAGAAATTTCAATTACTCGATATGGTAAACATGAGGAAATTAAATCTTCATCAGAGTACAAAACAAATTCTGGCCACAAAATAGAGCGAAACACCAACGTCAAGACCTGGGGTGATTTGTCGGAGGATCTCACCCCTTTAAGGACCATAACTTGTATCAAAGATTTTGCAGAAAAATGACAGG
>NC_069413.1:1773458-1797483 GCF_026875155.1 Cherax quadricarinatus
TTGTTATATTTCCCGCTTATAGGGTTAGGATTTGGTTTTACTTGGTCCCACTTTATGTTTTTGTTATGAAGTGATTTTGGTAAATTTGCTCCCCTCGTGACTAGTCTCATTTTGTCGTCTGGGGCTCCTCGCATACATGTCTGAACCTCAATTATGTTGTGATCTGAGTATATTGTTTTGATATGGTGACATTTCTTATCAGATCATCATTGTTAGTGAATATGAGTCTAGTGTATTCTCCAGTCTAGTAGGCTCTATTATTTGCTGGTTTAAATTGAATTTTGTGCAGAGATTTAAAAGCTCGTGTGAGTGTGAGTTTTCATCAGAGCTGCCTCCTGGTGTTATTACTGCAACAATATTATTTGCTATATTCCTCCATTTTAGGTGCCTTAAGTTGAAATCCCCCAGGAGCAAGATGTTGGGTGCAGGAGCTGGAAGATTTTCCAGACAGTGGTCAATTTTTAACAACTGTTCCTGGAATTGCTGGGATGTTGCATCCGGAGGCTTGTAGACTACCACAATGACTAGGTTTTGGTTCTCGACCTTTACTGCTAAAACTTCCACTACGTCATTTGAGGCATTAAGCAGTTCTGTGCAAACAAGTGACTCTGCAATGTACAGGCCAACCCCCCCCTTTTGCCTGTTCACTCTGTCACATCTGTATAGGTTGTAACCTGGGATCCATATTTCATTGTCCAAGTGATCCTTTAATGTGGGTCTCAGTGAAAGCCGCGAACATTGCCTTTGCCTCTGCAAGCAGTCCACGGATGAAAGGTATTTTGTTGTTTGTTGCTGGCTTTAGACCCTGTATATTTGCAAAGAAGAATGTTATCGGACTGGTGGTATTGTTGGAACTGGGGGGGATTTTTTTTCCGGCATTAGTATCTGTATCTGTTGGTTTGGAGTGGAGGCCATCGACTGTGGTTCCACTCCAGGAATGACTGGATTTGGTGTACGATTTCTGCCATTTCCTGCCAGTTTTTTTTCCTTCCTGGCACTAAAAAACCTCTCCCCTTGAGTGGCTGTGGCTACCCAGGTTTTCCCATGGCCTGGATGTTTTGTATCTTTTTGTCCCCTTTAGATGGTATGACTGGCAATTTAAGTTATAGCACAGTCTTTCCTGTACTGAAGAGGTACACATTTCAGGGTGAAAAAGCTTACAGGAAGGTAGTTTGCATTTTCGTTGTCATATGGGCATGGCATTTTCTAGGGTGGTCATAGTTGCACGTCACATCTGTTTTTCCAGATTTCCCATGCCAGCAGATACCAAGTGCATAGTATGTGCACAGGCTTGGTTTCCGCTTGCCTTGCGTTTCTGTGACTGTATTCCCTGTTGGTGCATGTTTCCCTGTCTTACTTCTATCCTCCCTAGCACCAACAATGGAGCTCCCACCAGTTGTTTTTGGTAATTTATCCTCACTATTGCTATTGGAGTCCTCTTGTTTGCTATTTCCTGCGGAATTTCTAGTTTGCAATATTGGTTTTATCTTATCTTTGACTACACTTGTTTCCCTACTATGGCTCGATGTCTAGGAATGACAGACAAATTTTCACTCTGTGGACAAATAAATCAGCACAAACTTAATATGTTTATAGATGAACCTCTGGCTTGTTACAGTTAAAAAGCTGTTTAGCTTGGATCGGTTAAACTCGCCCTTATCTCATATGTAGATAATGGCGACGGTATGGATCATTCTGTGAAACAAGCCAGAATGAAATACTTTTGGCCACGTATGGCAACTGACATTTCCGAATATGTTAAGAAATGTAGCGTCTGTATGAAGCATAAAGGAAATATCAATGGTCCTAACCCAATCCAGGTGTATCCAACTACTAGCGAACCATGGGAAAGAGTTATGCTAGATTTGTTAACCAATTTTAAATGTTCTATCCAAGGCAACAAACATCTGTGTGTTATGGTAAACCATTTCACCAGATATTGTGAGTTAGCTCCTATTGCAAATAAGACTGCCGAGACAGTAGCTAAAGCGTTTAAAAAACGCATTATCTGCAGGCATACCACCCCTAAGTCCTTAGTAACAGATAATGGAGGTGAATTCTGTAATGAGATTCTTAAAAATTTGTGTACCTTGTACAAGATCTCTAAATCCACCATTGTTTCTCATCATCCTGCCAGCAGTGGGTTAGCAGAACGAACCAATAAGAAAGTACTTGATGTCTTGAGAGCCACTATCAACCCCAATAGTGAAACTTGGGATGAAGTTATACCAGATGTTCAATGTGCCATAAATTCTGCTTACAATGCTTCCATAGGTGACATTCTGCATAATGTATTGTACGGTGTAGACAAGCGTTTACCTTATGAGTTGTTATATTCCACTCCAAAACCCAATTATAATCCTGATGATTTCATAGCAACTCGTACCAGCATAGCTCAAAGTGTTTTTAGAAGAATCTGTGAAACACTTCATAAATCAACAGCAGAATTTACTAGAGTAACTAATAGCCGTGCTAAGCTGACAAAAGTGGGTTTGAGAGTAATGCTGACTAATTTCAACAAGACATCCACAATGCCTAAGCTCGACCAAAAGTTTGTTGGCCCTTATAGAGCAGTTGAACATATCAATGGCAATAAGTACAAGGTTAGAGAAATTAGTACTGGTCAGTGTAAAGAATTGCATTTAGATCATATGAAGTTAGTATGAGATGTTGATGATATTGCTACCCAGACTGATGTGCCAGTTGCTGACAATCCTCTTGACTCTGTACCCTCTACCTCTAATACTCAGCCAGATAATCAACCCGAATGTCGCTATTCTTTGTGTACTCGACAAGTAATGAGAAACCCACAAGTATCTTTCTAGATACTTGTTCATATCTCCCTCAGTCACGGCATGTATTAGCCATTGCAAAGGAATTCGATCCTCCCAAAGACGATAACCATTCTGCATATGTAAATCTTACCCTCGCAGAGTTGGGTTTAAGTGTACATTGTGAAAATTTGTCTGAGCTGCCTCCATGTGAGTTGTCTATCCTGGCAAGCTCTGCTGACACTGAGCTCTGAGGTCGGTACCTCAGCTTCACAAGTGGTTTATAGGACAGATTTTCATAAATGACTGATGTTGCAAGAAACCTCGCCTGCATGCACGTATAAAGGACTAACTAACTTACTTGGTGATGTAGTATCTATTCTCGTCTTCAGCCTCCCTAAGCTTTAGCCCCTCTGGACTTGCCCTCAGAACCACGTGTAACCGGGAGCCTTAATTCCTGCAATATTCAATCATTATTATTGACCTGTCTGCACCTCAGAAATTCCTATTTCCAAGGGGGTGTGTATTCCCCAGACTAACTATGCAGAAAGTGACACTAGTTTCTAGGCTGACTAAAGACGCTGGTATGTACTGGTCATGAACTGCCGGCTGCACAAAGGGCCCACAGCACGACTCGCCCACAATTTTCCCCAGACACTGGCCAGGATCCTAAGAAAAAGTGGAGGTCTTGTCTTACTGTATAGGCCTGATGGAGGAGGTCATCTATGGTATGTCGAGGTGCCCCCACCAGATTTCCCCAGGTCTAGTATGTGAAGACATGTGCTGGCGCCGCCTGCTGATCACGGCACTTGTTGCTCAGATGGTATCTAGTCTTAGAAGGAAGCTCTGGCGTCTTCGAGACCCACACCTCATTGTTCAAACTTGGGCTGCCAGTTCTCCTTAGCTAACATAACCTAGTGTTTGCCTACATTCGGTCTATTACTACCTATGTTATGGTCTTAGGTCTACATTATTATCTACAGTTGCCTTAATAATCCTAATGTTAGTGTTCTAACAGTATGAACTACCTACTTCTTCCCTGAATGGTAAATCTATCAATTAAGAAGTACTTTCCAATGACCTTTGCCAATCCGGGTGAGTGTGTGTGTGTTTTGGGTGGGTGTAAGGGCTCTCAAACAGTGTGTTTTCCCCCGTTTGGACTTCTAGGACCGAATAAGTTCAAATATCCTCCCACCAGCGAAGGTAGGCGCTAAATCTATATCAAGTTCACTATCCGCGAGCCCCCATGGCGGACCCTGGACACGAGTGCCGTCCGGCCACTATCGCTGAGCAGACTCTGGTCTAACTTCAACCATCCAGTTTCCCCTGTGTAGACCTCTGAGGGTGTAAACTTGTTGGTTCCAGTGGTCTTAGCACCCTTTCCTTTAACTTTAACTTTAACTCGTGGTGTCAGCATGCCAGCGTGCCTCGTTGTGCTCCGTGTTTTCTCGTGTTTTCACGGTCGCTCTTACATGCTAGAACTTTAATTTGTGCCATCAATCCTATACGATACATCCCTCTAGTGCCTGGAACCAATCTTGGGCGGAAAACATTATATATTGTGTAAAAAAAGGAGAATTAGTGTGCACTACCTAGCAGAGTTTACTGCCAGAGGGGAATCATAGGCCTGGGTGCCGTGAAAAAATAATAATATTAGAACTTTTCTTTGTCAGAGGAAAGAAAGTCTCCCTGATAACATTGTGTATACACAGTGTATAGTGTATACTACAGTGGCTCCCTAGTATATAGATGATAAAGGCTAAAGTGTCATTTGAAAACAGGTGAATTTGTAAATGAAGTGATAAGCCTATAGAGGCAGGTGCCAGAAGTCGCCAGAAACTTACCACAGAGGTCAGCTGTTTTAATAATCTTCCTGGCCTGCTAGTGTACTCGCATATAATCTAGTGATACCAGTGAATAGCAGAATACAGTGTTGTAGTAGCAACTAACCAGTATTATAATGGTACTTAGTGGAGTGGAGTGACTTTCATTAGCTTCTCTTTTCTTGAAATACCAGACGTTACTGTGAATTTCATATAACCTGTAGTTACCAGCGGTTGCATTATACACAACGAGAATCAAATATTACTACAGAAAAAGCGTCCTTCCTCCAAAATTTCCACCAGTCAACTATAGTGATAATATAGCAATTATTGTGGAGGGGACAAAAAAAAAACTAGAAAAGCTAGATTCAGTGATTGATAAACAAGGGTTGAGGCTCGACCGTTCGTCACTGTAGGAGCTGCCAGCAGTCACCGGTTCTTCAACACGCAAGTTATACTTTTGTATCAATCAAATCACATATTACTCGAGTAGATAACTTCCAGTAGATCCTTCATGTGTTAGCCCAAATCACCGACCAGTATGTTTTAAATAAGTCACCAACTGATCAGATCAGACTGGTCCGAACCCTCAACTGGTCCGAACCCTCGACTGGTCCGAACCCTTGACCAGTTTCAAACGGATTCGTTGGACAATAAAGCAGACTGTAAACGGATGGGGTTGTAGGCGCCCTTATCAAACACAAACAATAAATATAAATCAGGAATGTACACGGTAAGCTGTCCAATATACAAGTACAGTTAGAAATAGAAATACAAATAGCTAGAGCTTCATTTAAGGAAGCTATTAATAGAGTATTCAAGAGGTTGCTAGTAGAATTACAGGAAATCAACCATTCAAATCATTATGAAGCCCTGTGTAGTCTGCAATCAATCAAACAAATGGGCTTCCACATGGATAAATTGTCATTTTGTGGAAATTGGTGTCACGCCCCTTGTGCAGATATCCAAGAACTAGCTACAAGCAGTATTAAAACAGGGAAGTGTTTTTGGGTATGCCCAAATGAGATAAATCTGTGGACTAAAATCACAAGGGTATTAAAAGAGGATAACACCAAAGCTGCTTTCATAGATAACCTGGAAGCTTTCTACAACAGATGGGAACATAAAAAGTCTGGGCTGGATGGTACTGCCCTTGATACTGGCCATGTAGTCAGAAACTGTAAGGCTGGAGGTAATGCCCTGGTTGTCAGTAAATGTGGGGCTGATAGTGCTGTCCTGGGAGACAGTAATGGTGAAGCTGGAGGTGCTGTCCTGGGAGACAGTAATGGTGAAGCTAGAGGTGCTGTCCTGGGAGACAGTAATGGTGAAGCTGGAGGTGCTGTCCTGGGAGACAGAAATGGTGAAGCTGGGGGTGCTGTCTTGGTAGACAGTAATGGTGAAGCTGGAGATTTTGTCCAGGTAGTCGGGAATTATACACAGGATGGAATGCATATAAATGACCTCATAGGGGACAGGGGCCATAGTGGGGAAACAAGTGTAGTCCAAAGATAAGATTAAAAACCAATATTGCAAACTAGAAATTACCACAAGAAATAGCAAACAAGAGGACTCCACAGCAATAATGAGAAGACATAATTACCAAAGGCAACTGGCGGGAGCTCATTGTTGGTGCCTAGGGGAGAATAGGAATAAGACAGGTTAAACATGCTCCAACAGGGATACAGTCACAGAAACCAAGGCAAACGAACCAAGCCTCGTGCACATACTATGCATTGGTATCTGCACACAAGGGAAATCTGAAAACAGATGGGACGTGCAACTTTGACCACCCTAGAAAATGTTCCCTTCATGCCCATTATGACAACAGAAAATGCAAACTCCCTTCCTTGTAAAGCTTTTTCACCCTGAAATGTGATACCTCTTCAGACAGAAAAAGACTGTGTTATAACTAAATTGCCAGGCACACCATCTAAAAGGGACAAAAGATACAAAACATCCAGGCCAGGGGAAAACGGGTAGCCACAGCACTCAAGATGGAGAGGTTTTTTAGTGACAGGAAGGAAAAAAAATGGCGGAAAAGCAGAAATTGATACACCAACCAGTCATTCCTGGAGTGGAACCACAGTCGATGGCCTCAACTCCAAACCAACAGATACAGATACTAATGCCGGAAAAAAAAATCCCCCCCCCAGTACCAACAATACCACCAGTCCGATGACAGTCTTCTTTGAAATATAAAGGGTCTAAAGCCAGCAACAAACAAACAAAATACATTTCATCCGTGGATGCTTGCAGAGGGCAAAGGCAAGTTCGCGGCTTTCACTGAGACCACATAAACGGATCACTTGGATAACGGAAATTATGGTCCAGGTTACAAACCTATACAGATGTGACAGGAGGGAACAGGCAAAAAAGGGGGGGGGGGCGGTGGTCTGTACATTGCAGAGTCACTTGTTTGCCAGAACTGCTTAATGCCTCAAATGATGTAGTTGGAAGTTTTAGCAGTAAAAGATCGAGAACCAAACCTAGTCATTGTGGTAGTCTACCAGCCTCCGGATGCCACATCCCAGCAATTCAGTCTGAGAAACAGCTGTTTAAAACTGTTGACCACTGTCTGGAAAAAATCGTCAGCTCCTGCACCCAACAATCTTGCTCCTGGGGGGATTTCAACTTAAGGCACCTAAAAATGGAGGAAATATAGCAATAATATTGTGCAGAAATAACACCAGGAGGCAGCTCTGAGGAAAACTCACAGTCACAACGAGCTTTTAAATCTTGCCACAAAATTCAATTTAAACAAGCAAATAACTGAGCCTACTAGACTGGAGAATTACACTAGACCTCATTCTTCACTAACAATGATGATTGTTAAGAAATGTAACCATATCAAAAAAATAATATACTCAGATCACAAATAATTGAGGTTCAGACATGTATGCGAGGAAGGAAGCCCCAGACCGACATAATGAAAATTAGTCACGAGGGGGGAGCATTCGCCAAATTCAACTTCAATAACAAAAACATAAAACCACTCTTTAACAAATCCATTAGAATCCTCCACCTTCCCTACTGTACTCAAATAGCAAGGGTCAACCCCGATCCACAAAGGAGGAGACCAAACAGAGGTTTGAATAACTATAGGCCAATATCCAACAACTTAACACCCTTCTCAAAAAATTTCGAAAAATTAATTCATAAACGAATCTACTCCTACCTTATCTCCCTAAACATACTCAACCCCTGCCAATTTGGATTCAGGGCTAATAAAAAAATACTAATGATGCTATTATACCATGCTAGAACATATATACACTGCAATAGAAGAAAAAAAGAAGTCCCACTGGGGATCTTCATTGACTTACGTAAAGCTTGTTGATACAGTTGACCATGACTTGCTCACGTTAAAATTGTCACACTTGGTATAAGAGGGCACTCCCTCAATTCCTCAAGTCATACCTCCGCAACAGAAGCAATATGTGTATGCAATGGGGCAAACTCCTCTGCCACAACCAATTACAGTTGGTTGTCCACAGGGAAGTGTCCTTGGCTTTATCTTCTCCTATACATTAACATTGCCCTACCAATGCTTCGCAATTACTCAAACCAACTATTTGGCAGATGACACTAAATACGTCTTCTACCACCCGAGCCCAGTCACGCTAGCCAATACTTGTAAATTACCGAATTTACAGAACAATATCTAACTGGATGAGAACTAACAAACTTACACTAAACATTGACAAAAACTACTTCATTCAGTTTGGTAACAGAAGCTCAGATGTCCCTCTTAACATAATGATAAAACGGATCACCTATCACAAAAGGGCTAACAGATGGGAGAAATTTTAGGAATCCACTTGATTAATAGATATTCAAATTTTCATAGCACATATACAAACAAATTTATAAGAAAATTTCCAAGGACTGTAGGCATTACTATCGAAGATACGGTACTATGCTCACAGCAGCCCTCCTGGCCCTATTTCACTCTCTTATTTACCCTATTCACCTATGGGAATTTGTGCAGGGGGTCTCAACAACAAGATAACCATTCTCAGCCACTAATTACCAACAAAAGGCTGCAGTTAGAATGATACAAATTCTCACTATAGGCAGCACACTCCACCAATATTCATACACTAAACCTACTCACCATACAAAACTCCATTACTTACTACTGCACCTTACATACATAGAACACTGTAACTCTGATATTAACCCTCCCTCAAACAATTCTCCTTGCCAACCTCAACGAACACATGACCATAAAACAAGGCACAGATCACTCTTTGATGTTCCCGTGTTCCATCTCACATTCATGAAAAAACTCAATGCACATAAAAGGCCCTATAATCTGGAATTCATTACCTGTAAATATAAAAGAAACAACTACCTGTTTATAAATTCAAGGTCGTCTTCTCAAAGATCACTTACTCACCCAAAACCAAATAAATTACTGAAATAACTGAAACTTATAAATTGTATATCTTAAATGTTTCTCCACAATTATATCACATAAATGTTAAACCTAAAACCCAATCTAACTTTAGTATTTTTTCAATACACTACCTAACAGAATTCCTCCATTCTACTGAATGTAGCAACCAATATGCATACAACCAATGACCTGTCTTTAGATAATACTCACTTGTGCTTTATAGTAACCTGTTTACATTAATGTTTTATCACTGATTTCATCATTGCTTAGTTAATCTTAAGTTAATTTTAAGCCAGCCCGTAATGCTATGCATAGTATAAGTGGCTTTGGCATACTGCTCTTACCTGTATTTGTTGTACCTCTGTATGTGTGCTCAAATTTTTAAATAAATAAATAAATAAATAAATAAATAAATAAATAAAGTGGGACCAAGTAAACCAAGTCCTAATCGATATAAGCTGGGAAGATATACTAAGCAACACAGACCCCAACTTATGCCTAGCACAGATTAACTCGGTGGCACTCGATGTATGCACAAGGCTTATTCCTCTAAGAAAAAGGAGGAGTAGATGTAAAATAGAAAGAGACAGGCGCTCCCTTTACAGACGACGGAAAAGAATAACAGAGCGGCTAAAAGAGGTAATATATCTGAAAAATTGCGATAGGGAGACACTGGTCAGAGAGATAGCAAGCAACGAACTTAGCTAAGGAATATATAGGAGTCAGGAATCGCAGGAAGAACTAAGAAGCCAATAAATGAAATCGAAAAAAACCAAAGTATTTCTTCTCCTATGCCAAATCAAAATCCAGAACAACGTTCCGTATTGGGCCCTACTTAACAAGATGGGTCCTACACTGATGACAGCAAGAAATGAGTGAGCTACTCAAGTCCCAATGTGGACTCAGTTTTTTGAAGCACTAACCAGACTGAGAGGTCGAAGATCAAAATGAATTTTTTATGAGAAGAGCACAAATTGGGTTAACACACAAGCCTATCCGATTCGTTACCTGCCGCCAAATGACTTCGAACAGGCGATAAATGACATTGCCCATGCACTCTGCCAAAGGGCCTGGACTCATGGAACTCCGTGTTCATCAAGAACTGCAAGAGCCCCTATCACGATCCTTTTCCATCCTATGGAGAGGGAGATGACACGGGGGTCGTTTTCCCACAGTTACTAAAAACAACAGACATACCCCACTCCACAAAGCGGGGCAGTAAAGCACAGCAAAGAACCTACAGACCGAATAGACTAACATCCCATATTCATAAAAATTTTGAAAGGGTCCTAGAAGCAAGATCACCACCCATCTAGAAAACCCATCAATTACACAACCCAGGTCAACATGGGTTTAGAAACCAGGTCGCTCGGTCTGTCTTCAAATATTGGATCACTACGGACAAGGTCCTAAATGCAACTAGAAGACAAAAAGAATGCAGTTGTAATATTTACAGACTTTGCAAAAAAATGTCTAGACCAAGTGTGGACCAATGGCGTAATAGCGCACAAAATGCGTGCTAAAGGAATACAGGAGAAGTCGGTCGATGGATCTTAATTTTCCTCACTACAACAGAACCAGAGAGTAGTCGTCAACAGAGTAAAGTCCTAGGCAGTCGGTGAAAAGCTCTGTTCCACAAGGCACAGTACTCCATCTTCCCATCTTGTTTCCTTCATCCTCATATCCGAACATAGACAAGGATGTCAGCCACAGCACCGTGGTCTTCCTTTGCAGATGACATCCGAATCTGCATGACAGTGTCTTCCATTGCAGGACACTGCAAGGCTCCAGGCGGACATCAACCAAATCTTTCGTGGGTGCAGAAACAAATGAAGGTTAACGATGAAACATTTCAATTTACTTATGGTATGGTGTAAAAACACGAGAGAAATTAAAATCTTCATCAGAGTACAAACAAATTCTGGCCACAAATAGAGCCGAAAACACCAACCGTCAAAGACCTGCGGAGTGATCATGTCGGTGGAATCTCACCTTCAAGGACCAAACGTTGTATCAATCGCATCTGCTAGAAAAATGACAGATGGATAATTAGAACCTTCAAAACTGGGAGGAAAGCCCATGATGAACTCTTCAGGTTCACTTGTTCTAATCTAGGTGGAATATTGCTGCACACTAACAGACCTTTCAAGCAGGTGGAAATTGCTGACCTAGAAAATGTACAGAGAACCTTCCACGGCCACGCATACAGGATAAAACACCTCAATTACTTTGAGAGCGCTTGAGGGTTCTAAACCTGTATTTCCCTGGAATGCAGGGGGGAGAGGAACAGTAATTACATACACCTGGAAAATCCTAGAGGGGACTAGTCACGAACTTGCACGCGAAAATCACTCACTAACGAAAGCAAAAGGACTGGACAGAGATTGCAACATTCCCCCAATGAAAAGCAGGGAGGGGTGTCACTAGCAAGTAAGAGACCATACAATAAGTGTAGGGGCCGGAAGATGTTTCAACTGCCTCCCAACATACATAGAGGGATTACCAAACAGACCCTTGGCAGTCTTCAGCTGGGCACTGAACAAGCACCTAAAGTCGGTTCCTGACCAGCCGGGTGTGGCGCGTACATTGTTTTGTGTGCAGCCAGCAGCACAGCAACAGCCTGGTTGATCAGCTCTGATCCACCAGGAGGCTGGTCACAGACAGGGCGTGGGGGCGTTGACCCCGAAAAAAACTCTCTCCCAGGTATAAAACTCCAGGTATACAGACTTTGCAAAAGGCAGTCGACAAGGTGGACCATGGGCGTAAATAACACACAAAATGCGTGCTCAAGGAGATAAAGCGAAAAGTCGGTCGATGGATCTATATTTCCTCACTAACAGAACACAGAGAGTGTAGTCGACAGAGTAAAATCGAGGCAGCACGGTGAAAAGCTTGTTCCACAAGCACAGTACTCGCTCCAATCTTGTTTATTATGCACCCCACTACCCATCTGTGGTCGGTAGTCATAAAAAACAAGATTGGGAGCGAGTACTGTGCCTTGGGAAAGAAGCTTTCACGTGGCTGCTCGTCTTGTTCCTTATCCTCATATTGACATAGTCAAGGATTGTCGACCACAGCACCGTTGTCTTTCCTTTGCAGATGACACCGTGAATCTGCATGACAGGTGTCTCCATTGCAGCACTCGCAAGGCTCCAGCGGGACATAACCAAATCTTTCAGTGGGCTGCAGAAAACAAAATGAAGTTCAACTGATGAGAAATTTCTCAATTACTCAGATATGGTAAACACGAGGAGACAATTAAATCTTTATCAGAGTACAAAACAAATTCTGGCCACAAAATAGAGCGTAACACCACGTCAAAAGAGTGGGAGTTATTATGTCGGAGGATAATCACCTTCAAGGACAATAATCTTTGTTCAATCGCCATCTGCTAGAAAATGACAGGATGGATAATGAGAACCTTCAAAATTAGGGATGCCAATCCATGATGACACCTTCAGGTCACTTGTTCTATCTAGGCTGGGAATATTGCTGCACATAACAGCACCTTTCAAGGCAGGTGAAAATTGCTGACCTAGGATAAATGTACACAGACCCTTCACGATCGACGTGCATAAACGGAGAATAAAACACTCAATTACTGGGAAGAGCTTGAGGATTCTGAACCTTGTATTCCCTGGAACGCAGGCGGGAGAGATACATGATTATATACACCCTGGAAAATCCTAGAGGGACAGGTACCGAACTCTGCACACGAAATCTCTCACTTACGAAAGCAATGACTTGGCAAGACGATGCAGCACCCCCCAAATGAAAATCAGGGGTTGTCATTAGCCACGTTAAGAGGGGGGGGGGGGACCCCATACAATAAGGGTCAGGGCCCGAGGACTGTTCAATGCCTCCCAGCATACATAAAGGGGGTTGATTACCCATACAGACCCTGGACCTGTCTTCAAGGTGGCACTGGACAAGCACCTAAAGTCGGTTCTTGACCAGCCGGGCTGTGCTCGTACGATTGGTTTGCGTGCAGCCGCAGTAACAGCCTGGTTGATCATGCTCGAGGCACCAGGAGGCCTGGTCACAGACTGGGCCGCGGGGGCGTTGACCCCCGGGACCTCTCTCCCGGTAAACTCAGGTGTAAACTCCAGGTAAAATCCTGGTGTCTATTAGCCTTGACTGAGCGAACTTTCCGTTTTTAAATATCCCACCCAGTGGCCCACTTGACCTTGTAGCCGTTCCTTCACTGATACGAGGTGCCATGGATTTAATGCAATCTATCTCCTCTTTACCTACCTGTAAAAGTGTTTTCCCAGGGGGGCACGAGTGTTCTCACTCCCTACCTGGTTCAGCTTCCCTGGCAGTTCATCGTGTATACTGGTACTCATTATCACTACTCCCCCAGCTATCATGGGGAACTTCTTCCTCTCTGGCGTGGCAGGGAATTTCCGGTGGACCTGCCGCATATGATGTATCCATACTGGGGCTTCTGATTATAAACCAATGCCTTCCCCTAAAACCGTCCGGTCGTGTAGACAGGAAGTCATTTATCTGATTGGCTCCCACATGGATACCTCATTTCTGACTGTCGTTCCCCCCCCAGGGTTGGTTTTTTTTTGTTTAAAAAATTTTTTTTATTTTTTTTTATTTTAAATTCCCTGGTCTGCCAGCTTCACGCCCAAGGTCTTTCAATCCACTTGGCAGCTGCAGCAATACCTCTTCCGCTGTAATTGCATGGGTAACGTCTCTACCTCCAAGGCTGTAATGTCTGCAATGTCCACCTAATTTGGACTGTGGGAACATACAACACGTCATAAGGTTTGGGTGGGCCCTGACTATAGCCTCTCCCAAACATCATACTAAGTTCCCTCCTGGTGGCCTTCAACTTTAATTTAGCCACCAACTTCTTGGTTATCAAGGATTACTTATGCTCCTGAGTCAAAGAATAAAATTTTTTTTTTTTTTCTCGGGGGGGGTTTTATTGGTTTCGGACCTGTTGCACTTTCACAACCTTAAGCCATGACTGTAGGTAGGGCAAGCACCTCCGCGATTCTCACTCGAATTAGAGACTTCACTCCATAATCACGCTGGCTTCCATTTCAGGCTCAGACTCACTTTCTATCTTTACCTGAGAGATATCCCTAGTAGCCTTGGGGTTCCCTTAATTAATTGGACATAGTGCCAGTATGGTGCTTACCCCTCTGCAACAGACTCGACACTCACTGATCTGGGTGTCACCAGTCTCTGGCAAAGTGTTCCCCACAACACTTGAAAGCAGAGTCTAACTCTTTTGTCTCTGTTGCCTACTGCTCAGTGTTAATATACTCCGAGCAACTCGTGCTAGCATGTTCGCCTTAGCAGAACATGCATTATTTGGGCATGAGTACCTCTGAGGTTCTGCTTAGAGGTTCATACCTTAGGGACACTACTTTACCATAGTACAACTCCCCAATGATAGCGTATGAGCTTTAGACTGATTCTCGAGATCGTTGAGTAACTGTCTGTGTTTTTATGTGATGATGGATGGTGGTGACTCTTCTCTCACACCTCTATACTCTAATGAGAAACGAGATCTCTCCAACACCTCAAAATTTGTTGTTATCGGAACCTATTCAATCCGATATTTTAATGTGAACTCATGCACTGTAGTGCCAGCCAGTTTCCTCTGAATACCTGATTGATTGAACCATTCTGACTTACCCCAAATCATGTAAAATCTTTAAGACTGTCAAACTTATAACTCCCCCCCCCCCCCCCCCCCCTGGATTCGGACTTCTCTAGGCTTTGACGGTCATGGCGAAAAGCCTCTAGATATCCACATCGATAAAGTATAGTACCTTTATTCCTCAGTGGTTGCCAACATGTCCTATTTGGTCTTTGGCATGTTGGTTAATTAGGTGTCGTGGTTTTGTAATGCCTGGACCAAGTACAAAGCTTTTACCTTGAGCTGTGAACGTAAATACTGTAATTTGACGGCATTGACAAATCGTCTCTGTCCATCTATATGGGCTTTAAACTGATCCCAGAAAGCAATGTACTTGTTAAGTTCTGTCCAACATTGGTAAATTCAACTGGGCAATCTGGGCAACACATTGAACAGGTGTGCTGCTGTTCGTGGTTCCCCGAAATATTTGCTGCCCCTGCTGTACCAGACCTTTCAAAGTCTTTATTAATGCCTGTAGAGTTCTTCTCTGCTATTACACTCTGCCCTTTGTTCGTCATAGTCCTTCCGGGCTAACTCAATGTAATAGTCAGACTCACCTGCAGCATAGGCCTCGTTCTCATAAAGGGTAAATGATCTCTCAACGGCCTCCAGCCTTTGCTTCCAAAGGTTTCAGGCAACTCTCTAGTTCATCAACAGTCTACATCATGTTCTTGCCTGGCCATATGACACTCCTCACAGTGCTTTGGTTTCATGCATCCTTCATAGGCTTCCCATAGACCGCTTTGTAATTGACTTACAGCCTGAATAGCTGGTACTTCTCTTCACTACCATAGTTGAGGTTTAGTTAAGAGCACCAGTACTAATTTGTACTTTAATTAGCCCACCCACAGCATGAACGGAATTAGGCAAGAATGAATCGACGTCTCAAGCTTCTCAACAAGCTTAACAATTCCCTTTATTGTATTGAATCAACTCTGACTTAAAAATACTATGCTGTTAGCTTCTCAAACCCAATGAAAATGTATATCCAATGTGAAAGCTTTAACTAGCAATTTCTTGTACAATGTCAGCAAATAATTACAGAACTTACCTAGTCTCTGGTACGAATCACATATCCCACATTAAATGTGTGGGAAAAATGCTGTCTATATTTTCCGGAAATACGGTAATTTATAGGTAAATAGATGCCCTATATTGTATTTTTAAAAGAAGTATGTATCGAAAATGGGGAAACCTGCGGCTGAGGAGGTTTGTCGCATTGTTAATTTGAATTGGATACAACGTTAGTGTAATGGGAAGGAATTTTCATCCTCAGAGGTTGAAAAATTGGACTCTGACATTCTTTTAAATAGGAGGCGAATTGTTTGGATGTGCATTCCTGCATAAACTTGAGGATATCAAGCAGACCCCCCCCCCAGGACAGGACAACTCAGGAACCTCAGATAAGTCTGTTATGTTGTAACTCTCCGGCCAGTTGTTATTTTCATGATATAGACAGTGAGGTTTCCTGAGTATGATACAACTTAATCTCAGTCAAATTGGTGAGTGTTATGATTAAGATATATTCTCCTTCTGTTTTTTAAATGTTGTTTATTTTTATATAATCATTTTTAATTTATATACGTCCACAAATTTATATATTTACCAGCATTCCTGGTTGATGTATATTTCATTTAATTAATAGGTCCAGAGCAACTTGTAGAATGACAGTGGGTAGGTATCGAAAGGGGGTCATTTTTTTGCGCCAAGGTGTCCCAAAGTCTACTTTGTAACTGATAAAATACATAATTATCTTTGTTCTTTACTGTTATGTAATAATGTAACATTCAGATAAATGTAATTTTCCACAAATGAGTCAAGGACATAAATCACACAATAAAAATAGGCAGTATACAAATTAAAAATACTTGGTTAGCACAATAAATTCAACAATTCAACTTGTGAAACAGTAAATAAATAATGTGTGTTAAACAGCTTGGCTAACTGTGCCCAGCTTATCTGTCTTAGCGTGGATGGTTGGATAGGTTATATAACCTAAACTAGTGTGCTTTTAGCCTAAACCTGGTTTAGAACTCACTTGTAAATAATAACTAGGTTAAAACTGTGTAGCTACTATAAATGTTGTAAATATTGCACAAGCCTAGCCAAATGTGGTACCTTGCAAAATTCCACTGTAAAATAATTAACACACAAGTCTCTAGACTCTGGATTACTTGTAATACTGTAAATAATTAAATTCACAAGTTTCTCTAGCCTACCTGGCCTGCCTGTAATAAATTATGCAAATAATATTCTGTGTTTAGTCAGCTTGGCCTAGTTCTATGTAACTCTGGGCTGGTTGCTAACTTACCTACCTCTGTTAAAATGATACTAACTGTGGCCTAGTATGTTAATTTTAACCTAGCTATTCCACATCTGGTTCGAAGGACCACATGTGAAAATTTGTCTGGACTGCCTCCATGTGAGTTGTCTACTCTGGCAAGCTCTGTTGACACCGAGCTCTGAGGTCGGTACCTCAGCCTCACAAGTGGCTTATAGGACAGATTTTCATAAATGATTGATGCTGCAAGAAACCTCGCCTGCATGCACGTATAAAGGACTAATTTACTTGGTGATGTAGAATCTATTCTGGTCTTCAACCTCCCTAAGCTTTAGCCCCTCTGGACTTGCCCTCAGAACCACATGCAACCGGGAGCCTTAATTCCTGCAATATTCAATCGTTATTAGTGACCTGCCTGCACCTCAGAAATTCCTATTTCCAAGGGGGTGTGTATCCCCCAGACTATGCAGAAAGTGACACTAGCTTCTAGGCTGACTAGAGACGCTGGTACGTACTGGTCATGAACTGCTGGCTGCACAAAGGGTCCACAGCACGACTCGCCCACAATTTTCCCCAGACACTAGCCAAGATCCTAAGAAAAAGAGGTCTTGTCTTACTGTATGGGCCTGATGGAGGAGGTCATCTATGGTACGTCGAGGTGCCCCCCACCAGATTTCCCCAGGTCTAGTATGTGAAGACACGTGGGGGCACCGCCTGCTGATCACGGCACTTGTTGCTCAGATGGTGTCTAGTCTTAGAAGGAAGCTCTGGCTTCTTCGAGACCCGTGCCTCGTCGTTCAAACTTGGGCTGCCAGTTCTCCCTAGCTAACATAACCTAGTGTTTGCCTACATTCGGCCTATTACTACCTATGTTAAGGTCTTAGGTCTACATTATTGTCTGCAGTTGCCTCAATAATCCTAATATTAGTGTACTAACAGTATGAACTACCTACTTCTTCCCTGAAGGGTAAATCTATCCATTAAGAAGTACCTTCCAACCACCTTCGCCAACCCGGGTTAGTGTGTGCGTGTGTGTTTTGGGTGGGTGCAAGGGCCCTCAAATGGCCTGTTTTCCCCTGTTTACCTGGAGTTTACCTGGAGAGAGTTCCGGGGGTCAACGCCCCCGCAGCCCGGTCTGTGACCAGGCCTCCTGGTGGATCAGAGCCTGATCAACCAGGCTGTTGCTGCTGGCTGCACGCAAACCAACGTACGAGCCACAGCCCGGCTGATCAGGAACTGACTTTAGGTGCTTGTCCAGTGCCAGCTTGAAGACTGCCAGGGGTCTGTTGGTAATCCCCCTTATGTGTGCTGGGAGGCAGTTGAACAGTCTCGGACCCCTGACACTTATTGTATGGTCTCTTAACGTGCTAGTGACACCCCTGCTTTTCATTGGGGGGATGATGCATCATATGCCAAGTCTTTTGCTTTCGTAGTGAGTGATTTTCGTGTGCAAGTTCGGTACTAGTCACTCTAGGATTTTCCAGGTGTATATAATCATGTATCTCTCCCTCCTGCGTTCCAGGGAATACAGGTTTAGGAACCTCAAGCGCTCCCAGTAATTGAGGTGTTTTATCTCCGTTATGCGCACCGTGAAAGTTCTCTGTACATTTTCTAGGTCGGCAATTTCACCTGCCTTGAAAGATGCTGTTAGTGTGCAGCAATATTCCAGCCTAGATAGAACAAGTGACCTGAAGAGTGTCATCATGGCTTGGCCTCCCTAGTTTTGAAGGTTCTCATTATCCATCGTGTCATTTTTCTAGCAGATGCGATTGATACAATGTTATGGTCCTTGAAGGTGAGATCCTCTGACATGATCACTCCCAGGTCTTTGACGTTGGTGTTTCGCTCTATTTTGTGGCCAGAATTTGTTTTGTACTCTGATGAAGATTTAATTTCCTCATGTTTACCATATCTGAGTAATTGAAATTTCTCATCGTTGAACTTCATATGTTTTCCGCAGCCCCTGAAAGTTTTGGGTTGAGTCCCCCTGGACCCTTTGCAGTTTTGAAATGGAAGACATGTCAGGGAATTCGGGTGTCATCTGAAAAGGAAGACCGTTTTTTGTGACTTCTGGGACGAATAAGTTCTGACATACATAGTTTGTATAATTAATGTCCAAGATAAAGTTGTTAACTTGTGTTTTATAGCTAATGAGTTTTCGAAAATTTTCTTTTGTGTTATTTTCCCCCCTGAATTCTGAGATTAACAGTACTGATCTGTTTGTGCCGATTTGCCTTTCTGTTAATTTACTTTCATTTTGTAAATATATATTTTTTCTTTTCCCCAAAAACCGTTTTTAAGTGCTGAATAAGACGATCTCAATTTCCTCCTTTTTATACCTGATTTTTTCTTTCAAAAACATAATGATTTCGTTAAAAAATCATTACGTTAACACCCAAAAGATACCATCCATTAGCTAAGTTACATATGTTTTGTTATTGTATAGAATCCCCAGAGCCACCTCCTGTTCACCCATAGCAAGTATTTTATGTCGGGACGACATACAAACATGACGAGCTGTCGATAGTTGCTGATCCCTTTCATGTGTTGTTGCTTATCTGAGTATCATAGTTAGCAACCCATATGTTTAACTACACACCCTTGCTAGGCCTAGGGATAGTTTTTTAAATGTCATGTGACGCTCTTGTGAGCCCTTCGTCCCTGGGACCCTTTCTCATTTCCCGGGTAACCCAAGCGGAAAGGGAAAGGGGCAGGCTGGGTCTCCCCTACACACCTGCAATTATGTTTCCACCAACAAGAGTGTTTTCCCCAAACCCTTCATACTCTACAAACTCGCCAGACACAGCATACTCCACCAATTTTCAAAACTCTAAACTTTCTCACATTAAAAAGCACCATACTTATTATTGTACCTACTAAATACAAAAACTTAACTCGGATATAATCCTCCCTCAAATTCTCCTTACCAAACCTAAACAGAACACATGCCCCCAAACAAAAGGCACAAATCTTTTTTTGATGTTCCTGTGTCCAACTATGCATGAAACATGCAATGCACTTAAAAGGCCCAAAAATCGGGAAATTTCATCCCATGAATAAAAGAAACCTTTTTATAAATTAAAGACTTTTCTTAAAAACCCACTTACTCACCCACAGCTAAAAATACTGTTTAAACAGTATTCAAACTATGTTTTTGTAATTACATTCCCCAATAGAATACTCCTTTCTTTTGAAGCTGGGAAATCATCAAATGGCTACAAATTTGTAAAATTTAAATAAAGCTTTTATTTAAATACTCGTTTGTACTTCATGTAATTTGTTTACTGTATTGTTCCCACTAAATTATCATTGAATATTTAAAAGTTTTTTTAATCGGCCACACGCTCTGCAACAAGGGGGCCTTTGTCATGTCCCCAACCATTGTATTTTTTTTTGTACAATATGTATCATGCCCAAAATAATAAAAAAATAAATAAATAAAAAAATCCCTTAAAAATATCATATCCCCCTTGAACACAGATGTGACGGCAGTGCACCAAATGCAATATTTGTACTCATGGTGTTATTCGTAGGAAGTAATACACAAAATATTAAGAAAAACTTTTGCATCCCTTACACCACCCCCATCTTGGGGGAAACCATATGAAAAACCTATAATCTGACAGAGACACAAACCCCCAAAAATTCACGGGCCACATATACAAATGGGGTGAAAATGACACGGTAAAGGGCCCCCACGCCCGTGCCACACTTTAAACCCCCAAAATCATTTTTGTTCAAAATGTTAATTAATCCAGAACCCTCACCTTACACCCTGACCTTGCAACCCACACTAAACCATCACTTGTTCAGTCTAACCCAGACCCCATCCCTAACACACACCACTCCCCCCACTCCAGAAACCCAGCCCATTCAACCCGAAATCCCCCCCCCCCCTGTGCCCTAGCATGACACCCTTTTCCTACAACGCTTGAATTTCCCTAACAGTTAAAATACGTATCCCGAAGAAAGCCATCTCACTGTCGTAAAAATGTCTTATAGAAAGTGCTGCCAAACCCTTTTGCACCACCCGTCCCATTCCCCTGCATACAATAGAAACAAAAAGAAGCAGATGTAATATATACAACTTTGCAAAAAGCCCTTGAAAGTGTGACCATGGCAAATAGCGCACAAAATGCCTGATAAAGGAAAACAGGAAAAGTGGTAGATGGATCTAAATTTCCTCACAAAAAAAAAAAAAAAAGATATAGTCAACAGAGTAAAGTCCCAGGCGGCTTGGGGGAAAAACTTGTTTCACAAGGGACAGTACTCGCTTATCTTTTTTCTCATTCTCACTATGCAAGAAAGGATGTCAGCCACAGCACCATGTCTTCCCTTTTTTTGATTAACCCCCAAATTTCATGACAGTGTCTTTCCCTTTCGACACTGCAAGGCTCCAAGCAACATCAACCCAAAACCCTTTTATGGGCCGAGAAAACAAAGAAGTTCAACGATGAAAAATTTTAATTATAGAATGGTAAAAAAAAGAGGAAATTAAAATTCATAGAATACAAAACAAAATTTTGGCCACAAAAAGCGAAAAAACGAACGTAAAGACCTGGGAGTGACATGTGGAGGATCTCCCTTAAGGACCTAACATTTTATCAATCACATTGCAAAAAATGCGGATGGGTAAAGACCTGCAAATCAGGATGCCAAGCCCCTGATGACACTTTAGGTCGCTTGTTCTATCTAGGGTGGAATATTCTGCACACTAAAGCCCTATTTCATTGCTATTGGGCTTAGCTTCTTGTTGTTCAAGCAGCTGTTCGGGTTGCCGTCGGCAAGAAAATTAGTTTATTTGAGGACTTTTTCAGTCCTTTTTAAGGGCTTATTCGAGTTTTTAACTAGCTAAAATACTTAAAAGCACTTATACGCATACACAACTTTAAATATTTGTAATACTTATTAAATGTTAATGTACCTGACGGGACTTAAAATTATAAAAGTGATATTGCTTTCAGCACAATAATATTGAATCGAGAGATTGATTTTATTTTTATTGCTGTAAATTAAATTTAATTTTATAATAAACCTCTGACAACTTATACTTTAAAAAATTTATTAAATTTTAATTTTTTTAGTTAGTACCCACCAGTTGTAATCCTAAAGCCTTTGATAAAACGAATTCTTATGGGGTAATTTGGAAAAGGATACTGATACTTGTTACGAAAACCCAGTTTTCACGCGGAGCTAAAGGGGAGTCCTTTTTTAGTGTTCATGGAGATCTTAAACTTTTTGAACGCGTTTTTTGTAACAAATGGGGGGTGTCCGGGGGGCTTTGATCCCAAGGTGTTGGAGAATTGCCCGTTTGCATATAGGAAACTATGATCAAACACTTTGAGTACTTTCCCAATCTGAAGATTTGATTTAGTCTTGACAACATCCAGGTGGATGATGTACCTGATGAGTCTCTTTATCCAAGGAATGGAAATACTTTGATAGTTCAACTCTAAGACAACCAACACAAATTCCTTTTGGAAAATAGTTTCCCCCTAATCCTCTCTTAGACAATTATTTTCGTGTGTTGCCAAAGGAAAAAAAGTTTAAATTTATACTCTGACTTTTCTGAGTTAAGTACTTTAAAATTCAGACGTGTTCAAGTGCCCAAATACTCGGTGTGACGTATAACAGGGAAATTTCACCGCAGAAACTGTCAGGCATTTAATTTAAAAATTTTTGTTTCCTGTCATACAGAGATGTCTGTTATATTAATTCAGAAAGCCTAGTGTACAATTAGGGAATATGGGTCATTTGAAGTTGTGAAAAAGCACTAGGCAGAAGTGACCTATGTCTGAGCCTGTGTAGTCAGTTCTCGCGGCTCCTTCCCTCACTGAACTATATACAGAGTGTAGCTGGGGTATGACACAGCCTAATACTATTTACTGTATACTACACCTGTATTTACTTATTCTAGACCAAATCTAGACACTCTAGAGACGGCTGGACCAAGTGTCCGACCTAAGGACCGTCCAGACCATGTAATTTCCCTACTCCTCCTTTTACCCACTGGTCCTATCTCTCAGGAAACAGTTTGAGAGGGTTTGAACCCCTCCTTATGTTGCAGACTGCACAAATAGAGGCACAGAGGAGATTGAACGAAGAAGATTCCAAAGAGAAAAAAGTTCGTCTGGGAAGACAACAGACTGATAGATCACAGGACACATTTAATGTGCAGAAAGCTGCATCTATGGTTCCTAAGTTTTTTTGAAAGTGACTTAGACACATATTTTGATGTGTTTGAGAACCAGGGTCGTGCTATGAACTGGCCACTTAAGCACTGGGCAATATTGCTTCATACTGCTTTTACGGGAAGAGCTCAAACTTTTCGGCTGCTTACCATTTGCTAAGTACATTAGTTATGACGCTGTCAAACAAACTATTCTAGAGACATATAACTTGTTACCTGTAAGTTATCAAAGAGCATTTCGTACGTTACAACGACGACAGATCAAACTTGTGTAGAGTTTGCTCGTGAGAAAAAAGTTGCATTTTTAGGAGATGGTCTAGAGCTGCTAAAATGTAACAACTACGACAGTCTTGTTCAGTTGTTACTACACGAAGAGTTTAAAACTGTGTGTCTGCTGACATACAAGATATCTGATCGATCATACTACCTCAGATATTCTGGAAACTGCAGCATTAGCAGACAATTACGAGATTTCTCACAAACTTGTACGTATAAAACACAAAGAAACAAGGTTAACTAAAGATTGTCCTAGAAGTTGGCAACCTAAATCAGCTGCCCCCATTTCCGGCCTGATGTACCTGCTACTATAATTCTCGTACCTTTACCAGGAAAGCTCACAATCCTGAATCTGTCTCTGTGGCTAGACAGAAATCTGATATCGAGAAGAAGAAAGTTAAATGTACCTATTGTAATAGAAAAGGACATACTAAGAGTTTTTGCTATAAGTTAGAAAGAATACGGAAAACAGTCGTGCGGTGGCGCCCCCACTCAAGTCGTATCCTCTTCCGAGCAACAAAGACACCAAAATCCTAGCAATGCCTCTGATCCTACTGTTTTAGATAATGTTACTCAGGATAGATGACTAGCGTCAGAAAGTGTATCTGACGAAAAGATTCGTT
>NC_069413.1:1797983-1814796 GCF_026875155.1 Cherax quadricarinatus
GGGGGGCATTATTTAATAAATGTACAGAAGAGGGAAAGGTACCTAGGATTGGCAGAGAGCACGCATTGTTCTTTTGTATAAAGGCAAAGGAATAAAAGAGAGTGCAAAAATTATAGGGGAATAAGTCTGTTGAGTATACCTGGTAAAGTGTATGGTAGAGTTATTATTCAAAGAATTAAGAGAAGGATAGCAGACGAACAAGGAGGCTTTAGGAAAGGTAGGAGGTGTGTAGACCAAGTGTTTACAGTGAAACATATAGGTGAACAGTATTTGTGGAAAATTGCATTTATCTGAATGTAACTAATTATGTACATAACAGTAAATGATAACAAAGATAATTGTTATTTATCAATGTTACATAGACAAGTAGGAATTTGGGACACCTAGGTCGCAAAAAATGTCCCCCTTCGATACCTGGAGTTTACCTGGAGAGAGTTCCGAGGGTCAACGCCCCCGTGGCCCGGTCTGTGACCAGGCCTCCTGGTGGATCAGAGCCTGATCAACCAGGCTGTTGCTGCTGGCTGCACGCAAACCAACGTACGAGCCACAGCCCGGTTGGTCAGGAACCGACTTTAGGTGCTTGTCCAGTGCCAGCTTGAGACTGCCAGGGGTCTGTTGGTAATCCCCCTTATGTATGCTGGGAGGCAGTTGAACAGTCTCGGGCCCCTGACACTTATTTGTATGGTCTCTTAACGTGCTAGTGACACCCCTGCTTTCATTGGGGGATGTTGCATGTCTGCCAAGTCTTTTGCTTTCGTAGTGAGTGATTTTCGTGTGCAAGTTCGGTACTAGTCCCTCTAGGATTTTCCAGGTGTATATAATCATGTATCTCTCCCGCCTGCGTTCCAGGGAATACAGGTTCAGGAACCTCAAGCGCTCCCAGTAATTGAGGTGTTTTATCTCCGTTATGCGCGCCGTGAAGGTTCTCTGTACATTTTCTAGGTCAGCAATTTCACCTGCCTTGAAAGGTGCTGTTAGTGTGCAGCAATATTCCAGCCTAGATAGAACAAGTGATCTGAAGAGTGTCATAATGGGCTTGGCCTCCCTAGTTTTGAAGGTTCTCATTATCCATCCTGTCATTTTTCTAGCAGATGTGATTGATACAATGTTATGGTCCTTGAAGGTGAGATCCTCCAACATGATCACTCCCAGGTCTTTGACGTTGGTGTTTCGCTCTATTTTGTGGCCAGAATTTGTTTTGTACTCTGATGAAGATTTAATTTCCTCGTGTTTACCATATCTGAGTAATTGAAATTTCTCATCGTTGAACTTCATATTGTTTTCTGCAGCCCACTGAAATATTTGGTTGATGTCCGCCTGGAGCCTTGCAGTGTCTGCAATGGAAGACACTGTCTTGCAGATTCGGGTGTCATCAGCAAAGGAAGACACGTGCTGTGGCTGACATCCTTGTCTATGTCGGATATGAGGATGAGGAACAAGATGGGAGCGAGTACTGTGCCTTGTGGAACAGAGCTTTTCACCGTAGCTGCCTCGGACTTTACTCTGTTGACTACTCTCTGTGTTCTGTTAGTGAGGAAATTATAGATCCATCGACCGACTTTTCCTGTTATTCCTTTAGCACGCATTTTGTGCGCTATTATGCCATGGTCACACTTGTCGAAGGCTTTTGCAAAGTCTGTATATATTACATCTGCATTCTTTTTGTCTTCTAGTGAATCTAGGACCTTGTCGTAGTGATCCAATAGTTGAGACAGACAGGAGCGGACCTGTTCTAAACCCATGTTGCCCTGGGTTGTGTAACTGATGGGTTTCTAGATGGTGGTGATCTTGCTTCTTAGGACCCTTTCAAAGATTTTTATGATATGGGATGTTAGTGCTATCGGTCTGTAGTTCTTTGCTGTTGCTTTACTGCCCCTTTGTGGAGTGGGGCTATGTCTGTTGTTTTTAGTAACTGTGGGACGACCCGCGTGTCCATGCTCCCTCTCCATAGGATGGAAAAAGGCTCGTGATTGGGGCTTCTTGCAGTTCTTGATTGAACACGGAGTTCCATGAGTCTGGCCCTGGGGCAGAGTGCATGAGCATGTCATTTATCGCCTGTTCGAAGTCATTTGGCGTCAGGATAACATCGGATAGCTTTGTGTTAATCAAATTTTGTGGCTCTCTCATAAAAAATTTATTTTGATCTTCGACTCTCAGTCTGGTTAGCGGCTTGCTAAAAAACTGAGTCATATTGGGACTTGAGTAGCTCACTCATTTCCTTGCTGTCATCTGTGTAGGACCCATCTTGTTTAAGTAGGGGCCCAATACTGGATGTTTGTTCTCGACTTTGATTTGGCATAGGAGAAGAAATATTTTGGGTTTCTTTCAATTTTATTTATGGCTTTTAGTTCTTTCCGCGATTCCTGACTCCTATAAGATCCTTTAGCTTGAGTTCGATGCTTGCTATTTCTCTGACCAGTGTCTCCCTACGCATTTCAGATATATTGACCTCTTTTAGCCGCTCTGTTATTCTTTTCTGTCGCCTGTAAAGGGAGCGCCTGTCTCTTTCTATTTTACATCTACTCCTCCTTTTTCTTAGAGGAATAAGCCTTGTGCATACATCGAGTGCCACCAAGTTAATTGTTCTAGGCATACGTTGGGGGTCTTGTTGCTTAGTATATCTTCCCAGCTTATATCGGTTAGGATTTGGGTTTACTTGGTCCCACTTTATGTTTTTGTTATTGAAGTTGAATTTGGTGAATGCTCCCTCGTGACTAGTCTCATTATGTCGGTCTGGGGCTCCACGCATACATGACTGAACCTCAATTATGTTGTGATCTGAGTATATTGTTTTTGATATGGTGACATTTCTTATCAGATCATCATTGTTAGTGAAGATGAGGTCTAGTGTATTCTCCAGTCTAGTAGGCTCTATTATTTGCTGGTTTAAATTGAATTTTGTGCAGAGATTTAAAAGCTCGTGTCCCCTCATGGAAGGTTCCTTGATGTTGGTGAGGGGCTCTTGATTTAGCGCTTCCCCTTTGATTATAATAATAATAAAAGCTCGTGTGAGTGTGAGTTTTCATCAGAGCTGCCTCCTGGTGTTATTACTGCAACAATATTATTTGCTATATTCTTCCATTTTAGGTGCCTTAAGTTGAAATCCCCCAGGAGCAAGATGTTGGGTGCAGGAGCTGGAAGATTTTCCAGACAGTGGTCAATTTTTAACAGCTGTTCCTGGAATTGCTGGGATGTTGCATCCGGAGGCTTGTAGACTACCACAATGACTAGGTTTTGGTTCTCGACCTTTACTGCTAAAACTTCCACTACATCATTTGAGGCATTTAGCATTTCTGTGCAAACAAGTGACTGCAATGTACAGGCCAACCCCCCCCTTCCCTTTTGCCTGTTCACTCTGTCACATCTGTATAGGTTGTAACCTGGGATCCATATTTCGTTGTCCAAGTGATCCTTTATGTGGGTCTCAGTGAAAGGCCGCGAACATTGCCTTTGCCTCTGCAAGCAGTCCACGGATGAAAGGTATTTTGTTGTTTGTTGCTGGCTTTAGACCCTGTATATTTGCAAAGAAGAATGTCATCGGACTGGTGGTATTGTTGGTACTGGGGGGGGGGATTTTTTTCTCCGGCATTAGTATCGGGTATCTGTTGGTTTGGAGGGGAAAAGGGGCCATCGACTGTGGTTCCACTCCAGGAATGACTGGATTTGGTGTACGATTTCTGCCTTTTCCTGCCAGTTTTTTTTCCTTCCTGGCACTAAAAAACCTCTCCCTCTTGGAGTGGCGGGGGCTACCCGGGTTTTTCCCCGGGGCCTGGATGTTTTGTATTTTTTTGTCCCCTTTAGATGGTGTGCCTGGCAATTTAGTTATAGCACATCTTTTCCTTTTACTGAAGAGGTACACATTTCAGGGTGAAAAAGCTTCCCAGGAAGAGAGTTTACATTTTCCTGTTGTCATAGGGGCATGGCATTTTCTAGGGTGGTCATAGTTGCACGTCCCGTCTGTTTTTCCAGATTTCCCATGTCTGCAGATACCAAGTGCATAGTATGTGCACAGGCTTGGTTTCCGTTTGCCTTGGGTTTCTGTGACTGTATTCCCTGTTGGTGCATGTTTCCCTGTCTTATTCCTATCCTCCCTAGCACCAACAATGGAGCTCCAACCAGTTGTTTTTGGTAATATATCCTCACTATAGCTAGTGGAGTCCTCTTGTTTGCTATTTCCTGTGGTATTTCTAGTTTACAATATTGGTTTTATCTTATCTTTGACTACACTAAAAGAGGTCAATATATCTGAAATGCGCAGGGAGACACTGGTCAGAGAAATAGCAAGCATCGAACTTAAGCTAAAAGAATCCTTTAGGAGTCAGGAATCGCGGGAAGAACTAAAAGCTATAAATGAAATCGAAAGAAACCCAAAGTATTTCTTCTCCTATGCCAAATCAAAATCGAGAACAACGCCCAGTATTGGGCCCCTACTTAAACAAGATGGGTCCTACACAGATTGACAGCAAGGAAATGAGTGAGCTACTCAGTCCCAATATGACTCAGTTTTAGCAAGCCGCTAACAGAAATGAGAGTCGAAGATCAAAATGAATTTTTTTTTGAGAGAGCCACAAAATTTGATTAACACAAGCCCATCCGATGTTACCTGACGCCAAATGACTTCGAACAGGCGATAAATGACATGCCCATGCACTCTGCCCCAGGGCCAGACTCATGGAACTCTGTGTTCAAGAACTGCAAGAAGCCCCTATCACAGCCTTTTCCTCCATGGAGAGGGGCAGGAGGGGGTCGCCCCTCAGTTACAAAAAACAACAGACTACCCCACTCCAAAAGGGGGCATAAAGCAACAGCAAAGAACACAGACCAATAGCACTAAATCCCATATCAAAAAAAATCTTTGAAAGGGTCCTAAGAAGAAAGATCACCCCCCTCTAGAAACCACTTTTTACACAACCCAGGGCAACTGGGTTTAGAACGGGCCCCCCTGTCTGTCCAACTCGGGATCACTAACAAGGCCAAAATGCAAGAAGACAAAAAGAATGCAATGTAATATATACAGACTTTGAAAAAGCCTTCGACAAGTGGACCATGGCGAAAGCGCAAAAAATGCGCGCTAAAGGAATAAACAAAAAAGTGGGCGATGGATCTAAATTTCCCATAACAGAACACAGAGAGTATCGTCAACAGAGTAAAGTCCGAGGCAGCTACGGGGAAAACTTGTTCCACAAGGCACAGTACTCTCCCACTTGTCCTAAACCTCATACCGACATAGAAAAGGATGTCACCACAGCACCGGTCTTCCTTTGCAGATGACACCCAATCGCTGACATGTTTCCATTAAAGACACTGCAAGGCTCCAGGGCGACATAAACCCAAAATCTTTCAGGGGGGTGCAAAAAAACAATAGAAGTTCAACGATAGAAATTTCAATTACTCAGATAGGTAAACATG
The DNA here is from genome assembly GCF_026875155.1 of Cherax quadricarinatus. Classification (NCBI taxonomy): domain Eukaryota; kingdom Metazoa; phylum Arthropoda; class Malacostraca; order Decapoda; family Parastacidae; genus Cherax; species Cherax quadricarinatus. Next base: position 1,803,393 of record NC_069413.1, read on the forward strand.
GGGGAAATTAAATCTTCATCAGAGTACAAAAAAAATTTCTGGCCAAAAAATAGAGCAAACACCAACGAAAAGACCTGGGAGTGATTATGTCGGAGGATCTCACCTTAAAGGGACCATAACATTGTATCAATCGCATTGCTAGAAAAATGACAGGATGGATAATGAAAACCCTTTCAAAACAGGGGGCCCAAACCCCATGATGACACTCTTCGGTCCTTGTTTATCTGGGCGGGAAATATTGCTGCACTCTAACAGCACCTTTCCAAGGCAGGTGAAATTGCCGACCTAGAAAATTACAAGAACTTTCCGGCCGCAAACGGAGTAAAACACTAAATTACTGGGAGCGCTTGAGGTTCTAAACCTGTATTCCCTGGAACGCAGGAGGGGAGATACATATTAATACACCTGGAAAATCCTAGGGGGACTGAAAACCGAACTTGCACACAAAAATCACTCATACGAAAGCAAAAGATTGGGAGACGATGCACCATCCCCCAATGAAAAGCAGGGGTGTCACCAGCACGTTAAAAACCCTACAAAAGTTCAGGGGCCCCAGACTGTTCAACTGCCTCCCACACCATAAGGGGGGTTACCAACAACCCTGGCGTCTTCAAGCTGGGACTGGACAAGCACCAAAGTCAGTTCTGTCACCCGGGGGTGGCCGTCTTGGTTTGCGTGCACCCGCAGCAAAAGTGGGTTATCAGGCCTATCCACCAGGGGGCCCGGTCACAGACCGGGCCGCGGGGGGTTTGACCCCGAAAATCTCTCCCCCGGTAAATCCCGGTAAACACTTGTTTTTCCCCCTACGGCTCCTGTCCCCTAGAGGCATTTATATTTATTCCTTCCTGGTTAAAATTTCCCCCCTACCTACAAAATCTCCAGCTTTACCATTTCGTCTCCCGGACAGCACCCCCGCTTCACCATTACTGTCCCCAGGACAGCACCCGCTTCACCTTACTTCCCAGGACAGCCCTCCAGCTTCACCATTCTGTCTCCCGGGCAGCACCCCCACTTCACCCTTACTTCTCCGGACAGCACTGGGGGGGGCAGCCCCCCATTTACTGCACCAGGGCATCATCTCCAGCCTTTCGTTTCCCACTACAGGCCCGTATAAGGGGGAGTACATTCAGCCCGACTTTTTGTTCCCATTGTTTTTAAAAGCTTCCCGGTTTTCTATGAAAACAGCTTTGTTTTATCCTCTTTTTAAAACTCTTGTGATTTTAGTCCACAGATTTTCCCCATTTGGGGGATACCCAAAAAAAACTTTTCCCCGTTTTAATACTGCTTGTAGCTATTCTTGGTTCTGCACAAAACCCCAAATTCTCACCTATTAATTAGATGAAAATTTTACATCAGAATTTGGTAAAAATTAAAATTTTGGGGCTGATATTAAAAATAAAAAATGGTTTTATTAAAACACAATTTCATAACAGAAAGGAAAATATATCTTTTAAAATCACTCACCAATTTGACTGGATATTAAGTTGTATCACACTCAGAAAAACCCCACTAACTAAATTTATGAAAACACTGGCCAAATTATACACAAATCTAGAGAGCTTATCTGAGGTTCCTGGAGCTGTCTTGTCCAGTCGCCTGATATCTCAAGTTATGCAGGAATGCATATCCACCAATTTCGCCTCCTATTTGAGAGGTGTCAGCACAATTTTAACCTCTAGAGCACGAAAAATTCTTCCCCATTCACCGTTTCTAATACAAATTCAAACCAAGATGGCGAGTCTCGTCTGCGCAGACCCAGCTCTCCGTTTTCTATGACAAATATTATTAAATACAGTATGGCCATCTATTTACATATAAATACTGAATTTCTGGAAAATATATACAGTATTTTCCACAGTATTTACATAAGGGTAAAGAGGTTTTTGTGGCATTTATGGATTTAGAAAAGGCATATGACAGGGTGGATAGGGACTCAATGTGGCAGATGTTGCAGTTGTATGGTATAGGAGGTAGGTTACTGAAAGCAGTGAAGAGTTTTTACGAGGATAGTGTGGCTCAGGTTAGAGTATGTAGGAGAGAGGGAGATTATTTCCCAGTAAAGTAGGCCTTAGACAAGGATGTGTGATGTCACCGTGGTTGTTCAATATATTATTGATGGGGTTGTAAGAGAAGTGAATGCTAGGGTCTTGCCAATAGGTGTGGAGTTAAAAGATAATCAAATGCAAAGTGGGAGTTGCCACAGTTGCTCTTTGCTGATGACAGGTGTTTTGAGAGATTCTGAAGAGAAGTTGCAGAGGTTGGTGATGAATTTGTAGGGTATGTAAAAGAAGAAAATTAAAAGTGAATATAGGAAAGAGTAAGATTATGAGGATAACAAAAAGATTAGGTGACGAAAGACTGGATATCAGATTGGAGGAGAGAGTAATGGAGGAGGTGAATATATTCAGACATTTAGGAGTGGACGTGTCAGCAGATGGGTCTATGAAGGATGAGATGAATCACAGAATTAATGAGAGGAAAAGGGTGAGTGGTGCACTTAGGAGTCTGTGGAGACAAAGAACTTTGTCCGTGGAAGCAAAGAGGGAATGCATGAGAGTATAGTTGTACCAACACTCTTGTATGGGTGTGAAACATGGGTGATGAATGTTGCAATGAGAGGCTGGAGTCAGTGGAGATGTCATGTCTGAGGGCAATGTGTGGTGTGAATATAATGAGAGAATTCGTAGTTCAGAAATTAGGAGAAGGTGTGGGATTACCAAAACTATTATCCAGAGGGCTGAGGAGGGGTTGTTGAGGTGGTTCGGACATGTAGAGAATGGAACAAAACAAATCACTTCGAGTGTATAAATCTGTAGTGGAGGGAATGCGGGTGGGGGTCGGTCTGGGAAAGGGTTGGGGGGAGGGGTAAAGGGGGTTTTGTGTGCGAGGGGCTTGGACTTCCAGCAAGTGTGCTGACGTATTTGATAGGAGAAAATTTAAAGGGCAAATGGTTTTTAATATTTGATTTGCTGTTGGAATGAGAGCAAAGTAACATTTAAGAAGGGATTCAGGGAAACCAGCGGGCCGGGACATGAGTCCTGGAGAGGGGAAGTACAGTGTCTACACTCTGAAGGAGGGGTGTTAATGTTGCAGTTTTATAATTGTAGTGTAAAGCACCCCTCTGGCAAGACAGTGATGGAAGTGAATGTGACGAAAGTTTTTCTTTTCCGGCCACCCTGCCTTGGTGGGAATCGGCCGATGTGTTAAAAAAAAAAAATATATCCCCCTGCTTTTAACATTTCGTTATGGTCCGTCAGTCCAGCTGTTTTACCCCCTTCATTCTACATAATGCCTCACGAAACCTCCCCCACACTCACATCATGCTCTTCTTCACTCCTAAAAGATGGTATACCTCTCTGGCCAGTGCATGAAATTACCGCCTCCCTTTCTTCGTCAACATTTAAAAGTCCTCAAAATATTCTTGCCATCTCCCCAATGCCTCCATCTCTCCATCTACTAACTCCACTACTCTTTTTTAACTGACAAACCCAAATTGTTTCCTAGGCTTTCTTAACTTGTTTTACTCACTCCCATTTTCTTTTTTTATTTTCAGCAAAATTTCTTGACAGTGCCTCTCCCACCAAAACTCTGCTCTCCTTTTTCACTCTCTCACCACTCTCTTCACCTTTCTTTTACTCTTCATATACTCTACTCTTCTTATAACACTTCTGCTTGCTAAAACCTCTCATAAGCTACCTTTTTTCCCCTTTTTACACGCCCTTTACTTCATCATTCCACCAATCACTTCTCTTTCCTCCTGCACCCACCCTCCTTTAACCACAAACTTCTGCCGCACATTCTAATACTGCATTTTAAAACTATTCCAACCCTCTTCAACCCCCCCCCCCACTACCATACTTGCACCAGCCCACCTTTCTCGCCAATATTTTGCTTATACTTCACCCGAACTTCCTCCTCCCTTAGTTTTTTACACTTTCACCTCCCTCTTACTTGTTGTTGCCATTTTCCCTCTTGTCCCATCTCCCTCTTACTCTAACTGTAGCTACAACAGATAATGATCCGATGTGTCAGTTGCCTCTCTATAAACGTGTACATCCTGGAGCCTACCCATCAACCTTTTATTCCCCCAAACCTGGAGTTTACCTGGAGAGAGTTCCGGGGGTCAATGCCTCGCTGCCCGGTCGTGACCAGGCCTCCTGGTGGATCAGAGCCTGATCAACCAGGCTGTTGCTGCTGGCTGCACGCAACCAACGTACGAGCCACAGCCGGCTGGTTAGGAACCGACTTTAGGTACTTGTCCAGTGCCAGCTTGAAGACGCCAGGGTCTGTTGTAACCCCCTTTATGTATGCGGGAGGCAGTTGAACAGTCCCGGGCCCCTGACACTTATTGTATGGTCTCTTAACGTGCTAATGACACCCCTGCTTTTCATTGGGGGATGTTGCATCGTCTGCCAAGTCTTTTGCTTTCGTAGTGAGGGGATTTTCGTGTGCAATTTCCCGGTACTAGTCCCTCTAGGATTTTCCAGGTGTATATAATCATGTATCTCTCCCGCCTGCGTTCCAGGGAATACGGGTTTAGGAACCTCAAGCGTTTCCCAGAATTGGGGTGTTTTATCTCTGTTATGCGCGCATTGAAGGTTCTCTGTACATTTTCTAGGTCAGCAAAATTTTACCTGCCTTGAAAGGTGCTGTTAGTATGCAGCAATATTTTCCCGCCTAGATAAACAAGTGACCTGAAGAGTGTCATCATGGGGTTGGCCTCCCTAGTTTTGAAGGTTCTCATTATCCCTCCTGTCATTTTTCTAGCAGATGCGAATTGATACAATGTTATGGCCTTGAAGGTGAGATCCTCCGACATGATCACTCCCAGGTCTTTGACGTTGGTGTTTCGCTCTATTTTTGTGGCCGAATTTGTTTTGTACACGGACGAAGATTTTAAAATTTTTCCCCGTGTTTACCATATCTGAGTAAATTTAAATTTCTCCATCGTTGAACTCATATTGTTTTCTGCAGGCCCACTGAAAGATTTGGTTGATGTCCCCCCTGGAGCCTTGCAGGTCCCGCAAGGAAGACACTGTCATGCAGATTCGGGTGTCATCTGCAAAGGAAGACACGGTGCTGTGGCTGACATCCTTGTCTATGTCGGATATGAGGATGAGGAACAAGATGGGAGCGAGTACTGTGCCATGTGGAACAGAGCTTTTCACTGTAGCTGCCTCAGACTTACTCTGTTGACGACTACTCTCTGTGTTCTGTTAGTGAGGGAAAAATTTTAGATCCATCGACCGACTTTTCCTTTTTTCCTTTAGCACGCATTTTTTGCGCTATTACGCCATGGTCACACTTGTCGAAGGCTTTTGCAAAGTCCCGTATATATTACATCTGCATTCTTTTTTTTCTTCTAGTGCATCTAGGACCTTGTCGTAGTGATCCAATAGTTGAGACAGACAGGAGCGACCTGTTAAACCATGTTGCCCTGGGTTGTGTAACTGATGGGTTTCTAGATGGGTGGTGATCTTGCTTCTTAGGACCCTTTCAAAGATTTTTATGATATGGGATGTTAGTGCTATCGGTCTGTAGTTCTTTGTTGTTGCTTACTGCCCCCTTTGTGGAGTGGGCTATGTCTGTTGTTTTTAGTAACTACTTTTCATTACATGCTATATCATACCTTGTATATTTATTTATCCTCTTTTTCATAAAATATGTATTACCTATTACCAAACCTCTTTGTAAACATAGCTCAATTAAAGGCTCCCCATTTTCGTTTACTCCTGGCACCCCAAATTTACCTACTACTCCGTCCACAACATTTTTACCCACTTTAGTGTTGAAATCCCCAACCACAAGTACTCTCACACTTGGTTCAAAACTCCCCACGCACTCACTCAACATTTCCCAAAATCTCTCTCTCTCCTCTACACTTCTCTCTTCTCCAGGTGCATATACACTTACTATAACCCACTTTTCACATCTAACCTTTATTTTATTCCACATAATCCTTGAATTAATACATTTATAGTCCCTCTTTTCCTGCCATAGCTTATCCTTCAACATTATTGCTACTCTTTCTTTAACTCTAACTCTATATGAAACCCCTGACCTAATCCCATTTATTCCTCTCCACTGAAATTTACCCACCCCCTTCAGTTTTGTTTCACTTAAAGCCAGGACATCCAACTTCTTCTCATTCATAACATCCACAATCATCTCTTTCTTATCATTCGCACAACATCCATGCACATTCAAACTTCCCACTTTGACAATTTTCTTCTTATTCTTATTAGTAATTATTACAGGAAAAGGGGCTACTAGCCCACTGTTCCCGGCATTTTAGTTGACTTTTACAACACGCATGGCTTACAGCGGGAAGATTTTTATTCCACTTTCCCATGGATATAAAAGGAAAAGTAATAAGAACAAGAACTATTAAGATAAAATCAAAGAAAACTCAGATGAGTGTGTATGAATAAACGTGTACATGTATATTTAGTGTGACCTAAGTGTAAGTAGAAGTAGCAAGACATACCTGAATCTTGCATGTTTATGAGATAGACAAAAGACACCAGCAATCCTACCATCATGTTAAACAATTACAGGCTTTCGTTTCACACTCACTTGGCAGGACGGTAGTACCTCCCTGGGCGGTTGCTGTCTACCAACCTACTACTTATATAAATGTAATAATAAAAATAAAAGATATATATTATTAGTATATATATGGCATTTTTGTTTTGTGCAAGAAAGGTAAAATACCGACAATATGAAAGTTAAGCAAAATGTGCAACATCTGGATATCTTTTTTTAGACGTTTTGCCATCCAGTTGTAGACAGCCTGTACTGTCTGCACAGACAGCCCATGCTGTCTGCCAGCTTATTTTCATATTTCGCGCCACTCGGGTGCTGCCCTCTGTGCCAGGCCTCTAGGCGGGCACGCCAGCCTGCGGCCCATGCCTCCGCCTCACTCACACAGCGGCCTAGCAGCAAGACACAAGTACTCCCAGCTCTCTCTCATGGCCATGGCCCTCCCGGGCCATGGGCACAACACAAGCCTGTGTACCCACCATGACTTAACAATAAACAAAGAAGCCTCCGAAGAGTTTATCATTTAACCACCCGCTTGCAGAAACCTACCAAACAAACCTTTTTATATTGGTACCAGCGGTGATCGCAGCATTGTGTTTACCCTGAGAAAGGAAGGAGAGGTATGAAGTCATCTTCACTTCATCATCCCCTACAAGAAGCATCCGTCTCCTCAACATTTTTCCTGATGTCGTGTCTGCAAAGTGAGCATCCAGACACAGGTACAAGCAGGATCCAGGGCCCAAATTTGCCGAAATTCTCCGAGAATTGTAAGTGGCGTCACAGTGACCCCACGCTACAGTGACTCCATGCTACAGTGTCCCACGCTGTTTCTCAAGTCACGTGTTCAGCGTCACTTGTATGTTGCTGTTGTTGTTCAGCTCAGCACAGCTGTTTCAGCAAGCCAGAGGTGAGTTTTGTGGGGAATTTTTGCGTCCAGTGTGAGCTTCTCCACGTGTTTGTGGGTGGAGCAGGAGGAGGCATGGCCAGATGCTCCCCTGCCATACACTCACCCACGCTCGCTCCTCGCTCACCCGTCTACCATACACCACTCACCACTGCCCACTCCCTCTGCTGTGTTTTCTGCTGTTTTCCATGTGAATTCATTGCCAGAGCTGTGTATCCGAGTGCCCGAGGCCACTCAAAGCTACGTGGATCAGCATGCCACATAGATCACGACACCACGTGGATCATGACGCCACGTTGGGTGTGGGCGATGTCACGTAGATCTACATGCCACGTGAGTTACCAGATGTCCCAGGCCACATGCTGTGGTCTGCTGCCCGCATCACATTGACGTCACCCACGATGCTGCCCGAGTTCATGACGTCACCTCGAGATGTCCCGCTGATGTCACCTCGAGATGTCTGCTGACGTCACCTCGAGATGTCTGCTGAAAGTCACATGCTGCTGACGTCACCTCGCGACATCACGCCTGACATCACATGTCACATCGAGTGTTTCTAGTAATTTTTTTAATATTGTCGAGAAGATTGAGAGAAAATAATGTCGTGTGTTAATAATTCCTCTCATCAGTGTTCTCACATTTTTGTATGTCTTAGTCATTTTATGCACAGAAAAGTATCATTTGCTAGTTTAACCATGTTGTACCGCGGTGTGTTTTTAAAGTTTCCGTGTGTCCATGAGGTCTGAGCCAGACCTGAGTAGCACACTGTGCTAAGTCACCCGTGTGACCAGTGTGTTTGACAGCGATTACTCAGCCCTGAGCGTATGAGCCCTCTTTTACAAAAGTTTTTTATGCTCGTCGCTCGTGTTGTTCTGCAGAATCGTACCTGCTACGATTCCATCGAGATTTGTTTCACTTCACCTCCAGACCGTCAGAGTGCGGTATAGTAAGAAAACAATCTGGGGACGCTTAGACTAACCCCTGCATAAACCAACTGTCGAAGAATGACACACTGTGTCAGCCTTGTGTCACAAGCTTCAGTGAGCAGCCTGCACAAAGATGTCACTTTGACTGCTAGCTCTCCACTGCAGTCTGGTGTATGATGTTACGACTCCCAGATGTTTCGCCAGTCGTCTCTGCCACGACTCGCTCCACAACTCGCTCCATGCTCGCCGGCAGTGACAGCCCAGCGCCCAGTACCAGTCGAGAAGTGTCCTCCTGAGTCACTTGCCAGAAGTCCTGCCCAGTTGCCGGTTTTGTCGACGCCTCACTCGGGGGCACCAGCATGTCGTGCCCCAGGTTGAGTGAAAACTTGCAGCGACTCCTACGATGACTGCTTCCACCCTTTCCCAGAGGAGACCGAAACTTGTTACGTCACAGCTCAGCCGCAGCGATGTCTCCCGTGTTGCAGTATCTTCAGACGCAGGAAGGCGTGCAGTGTTGCCTTTCGATCTCACTGCCTTTGACCACGATGTTTAGCACACCCACATGTTTTTTTCTTCCCTCCCTGTAGGAAGTTTTTTTTCCATGTTCATATGTATATATATGTTTTTTTTTTTGTGTTCTGTGCCCCGTTCCTCAAGAGAGAGACCGAGTTTCTTTTACCACCAGTATTGTCGCGTTGGGACGACGCGCGGTAGGTGGCCGAGCGTATGTAGACAGCCTGTACTGTCTGCACAGACAGCCCATGCTGTCTGCCAGCTTAGTTCATATTTCGCGCCACTCAGGTGCTGCCCTCTGTAGCCAGGCCTCTAGGCAGGCACGCCAGCCTGCCGGCCCATGCCTCCACCTCTCACACAGCGGCCTAGCAGCAAGACACAAGTACTCCCAGCTCTCTCTCGTGGGCATGGCCCTCCTGGGCCATGGGCACAACACAAGCCTGTGTACCCACCACGACTTAACAATAAACAAAGAAGCCTCCGAAGAGTTTATCATTTAACCACCCGCTTGCAGCACCTTACCAAAATAAATCCTTTTTATACAGTGACTTTATCAATACAGATTCTAGGACATAATTAGAAGACAGTAGAATTATATACAAAAGATGAGGTAATCAATCCCTCAGTCTTGGAGGGACTGATTACCTCATCTTTTGTATATAGTTCTACTGTCTTCCTATTACGTCCTAGAATCTGTATTGATAAAGTCACTGGAGGGCGAAACGTCTACAATAAAGATATCCAGATGTTGCACATGTGTCTTAACTTTCATTATTTATTTTGTATGCAATATTTCAGTTGTTACTTTAATAACTATATTATGCGCCCCATACCCATGGTGTGGGATGTGGAAAATTGCATTTATCTGAATGTATCATTATGTACATAACAATAAATGAATACAGATAATTATTATTTATCAGTTAGACAAGTAGGAATTTGGGACACCTAGGTCGCAAAAATGTTCCCCCTTCGATACCTACCACTGTCATCTCCACAAGTTGCTCTGGACCTATTAATTACCAATGAAATATGTATAACCAGGAATACTGGTAAATATATAAATTTTGTGGACTGTATATTAAAAATAATAAATGGTTATATATATACACAATTACATAACAGAAGGAAAATATATCTTAATATCACTCACCAATTTGACTGGAGATTAAGGTGTATCATACTCAGAAAACCCCCCTGTCTACATTTATGATAATAATACTGGCCAGAACTATAAACATAATATAGACATGACTTAGCTGGGGTTCCTGGAGCTGTCTTGTCCAGTCGCCTGATATCTCAAGTTATGCAGGAATGCACATCCAACAATTTCGCCTCCTATTTGAGAGGTGTCAATCCAATTTTAATCTCTAGAGCACGAAAAATTCTTCCCATTACACCAACGTTTCTAATCCAAATTCAAAACCAAGATAGCGAGTGTCTCTTCTTTTTTTCTCGATAACATACTTCTTTTAAAAATACAATATAGGGCATCTATTTACCTATAAATTACCGTATTTCCGGAAAATATATACAGTATTTTCCACATGGGTGGTAGTCAAGAGATAACAGAGGTACATAATGGGTCCAGGGACTGGGCAACCAAGTTTTGATAGTTAAACAAGTTACAGTGATATGCTAGTTTTTTATATCTGGAATCATAATTCCGGTGTTTAACGGGCCCCCGGGATTTTGGGGCACGGCCCCCACGGTCCCGGTACTGTGACGTGACCAATCACACACAAAACATTTTCAAATTAAGATGGGAAACCTTCAGATTATTTTTAACAACAGGTCAATTAGATACCTTTATGGAATTTGAATACCAGGCCCTTTCCCGCAGGACTGGAATTTACCACAGAATTCGAGTTTCCCTATTTTATGTTTTTTTATAGATCTGGTTTTTGGAAATCATAGTATTTTCCTGGAAAGATTCGGGGTCATGCATCCCGGCCCCGCTTGATGTAATTCCAGTAAAATTATATTTCGGAAATGCTGGAAAAATACTACTGAAAAATTTCTGTTGTTAACATCCATGGTACCAAAACCTAATCTCAACATTTTCTATTAGACCACATCAGGAAACCCCCCAATTCCCTTAAAATCAGTCTTTTTTTTTAATATGGAGACCTGGTCCTCTTGAGAAATCACCATTATTTTCTTTATATAATACACTCAGCTCTACTACCTACCTCAAATTGTTTTTCCTGGTGTAACTTGTTTTCTGGGGGATTGGTAAATTTTTACTGGTAAAATTTTAAATGATTGTTACTACCAACAGTAACCAAACCTCAAGAATCTCTGAGACTAGTGTTTCCCTATTAACCACATCTGGACCAACCCCATTTTTTCCCTTAAAAAAGGCATCATCACAAAATAACACTACGGACACTACCTAACTTTTCTATAAAAAACCCAAATTTGGTAAAAACCCAAACTGGCCAACAAGCCCCCTAAAAATTTCAGGTACGTCATGGCCGGAAAACGCCCTAAAGTTTCAAAGGCAGGGGAATGACTA